>JAODUG010000024.1:1646005-1659115 GCA_027564795.1 Aphredoderus sayanus | reverse complement strand
TAGCAATATTTGTCTCTCTTACAGCCAAGATGTCGCGGAAAATTAGCTCACCCACCACTGAGCAAAAGCCAGACTTTGGTAAGCCTTGGCTTTGTGTTGTGTACATTGAATATCTCTTTGCAGGCATCAATGTTATTTCCTTACAGGTGGGGCTTTAGTGTTGAACCATATTGATTCTAAATTCATTGTCTTTAAACCCTCATGACCCTGTTGGTCATTGTGTGCTAACGTCAATACCAATGTGACTCCTGCTGCCATGTGACCTAGTGTGTAAACCCAGACTCCACTCTTGCCTCTGCTTGCACCGTGAACAGAGAGCATACCGCAATACCGTGGCTCTCTTCTAAATAAGAAGAGGTTATATTGCGTGAACAAGGGCAAGGAGAAAGAGAGACTGTCCATAAGAGCCTTTCTGGTCTGCAAATCTAGTGAGTGGACTTGAAGTGGGATAACTGGTACTAACCGGCAACAGCTGCTGGGGTCTGCTTCTTACTTCACCGGAGCCCTTTGGCACTAACATACTTGGCGGTCATGCGTTTGACTTTTGTTCAGGAAGTCATGTGTGCTGCAGACAAGGCATGACTTCTTCCAATCAACACAGTTTACAGTTGCCTTGATGAAGACGCGAACCATAACCTTGATTTGTTAATTCCTTTTGTTTTTCTGTGGCTTGGTAAGCACAGCCTGTGTTGTAACCCCCAACTAACCAAGCATTAATTCAATGCAGTACATTTCTTTTAAAAGTTAATCACATTGAGAATGTTTTTTCGCCAGCCCAAGGTAGCAGTATCCTTGGATGTTGTGGTTAGCGCAAGATCAATCAAGTATTGCATTAATTGAATGGCTTGTTGGTACATATTATTTTAAAAATAAAATAAAATGAAATGCTAAGAATAAACAAATAAGCTTCTATTTCACTGGTGTTTTATGGGTGATTAACAGCTATTATGTGCTTGTCTGTGTGAAGAATCCTTTTGTCTACGTTCTCTATCGTTTTACACACACTATAATTTTCCTCATTCCTTCCTCTCGGCCATCCAGATGTGAGGGACAACTCCTTCAGCCGCTCACGCAGCTCCAGTGTGAGCAGCATAGACAGAGAGTCCCGGGAGGCCATCTCCTCCTTCCTCTTCTGTGAGACCTGTCCCAAGAAGACGGACAGCACAGCCAGCCCCTGTCTTCTGGTGGGAACCACCCATGGTTCTGTTCTCGTGATGGCCATTAGTCTGCCCCCCGGTGGCGATCAAAGGCTACAGCAGCCGGTTGGCGTCTCCTCCTGTGGTATGCAGCCGAAGCTGATGTAATTCATCTGATCTGTGTTTAGGTCTACTGCAGCAGTGTGCTGCTAATGCATCACAGTACTATGCTAGCATTGGACTTTTTTGTCAGTCTAGCAATATTAAAGTAGGTTATTTCAAACTACATTTGAAGCAGTGTAATTCATGTGTCATAGAAATGCATTAAATTATTTGTTTTGTTTTCCATGTATTGTACAAACGACAGAAGTGTACTTTGACTGTCCTCTGCATTCCTGCTGACAGTCTGTGTGTCTCCAGGCACTGTGACCACTCTCAAAGGTGGCATTCTGACAATGGCTCTCCTGGACGCCACTGGCACTCTGCTGCCCCCTTCCTACGAGCCCTGGTACGACGCCAACGCCTCCGACGAGGAGAAGGAGAAGAGCAGGAGACGCAGGCTGGCCTCCCCGCTGTCCTCGCAGGAGGGGCAGGACTGCCAGTATGCGGTGGTGTGCTCCGAGAAGCAGGCCAAGGTGGTGGCCATGCCCTCCAGGGCCTGCGTCTACGACCACAACATCACAGAGGCCTCCTTTGTGCTGAGAGCTGACGTGGTGCAGATGGCTGCCACCAACTGCCTCGCCTGCTTCTGTGCCAATGGGCACATCATGACTCTGAGGTACGCCCAGCACTGTTGAGGCTGTTTAATGGCCTGTAGCCTTCCCTTTTGTTAATAGGAGCTGGTTTAAAATCACTCTCCTGCTCGACATTGTGAATCATTATATTCTGCCCTGATAACAGCCCAAGGGTTTCTTGTTTAACAAGTCACTTTATATACAAATATCAATAATGTCTATTAAGCACATTACTGCAGAATTACAGTTATAGACTGCCTATTGTCTATTCTCAAAAATTAATATTTTTAATTTATTTATTTATTTTAGATTTAGCGATTGTAAGCTAATACACTTTTTGTCAAATTCACCAAATATCTCGTCGCAGTCCACTATCTTACAGATATGTGTGTGTGTGTACTGGAAAAATAATCTGGTACTTCTACACAGCCCTGGCTCCGTAAATAGGAACACAGGCAAATTGGCAAACACCACTCAGAACAACAATACCCTAGCCTTCGCACTGCGTTTCCAATGTGTGAGGCAGAGCTTCCGAGGGAGCACCTATGGCACTGAGTAGAGCGTTTTCAAACATCAACAAGCTCTCTCCAGAATGACTGACTCCCTTTAGCTTGTATAGTGTTATACAGTATGTAGTGGTAATTTGACTTGATGCTGCCATCCTGCAGTTTGCCCAGCCTGCGCCCCCTACTGGACGTGAACTACCTGCCGCTGACTGACATGAGGATAGCAAGAACGTTCTGCTTCTCCAACCTAGGGCAGGCTCTGTATCTCACCTCCTCTACAGAGATCCAGAGGATCACATACTGCCAGGAGACCTGTGACAACCTCCAGGTGCAGAACTGGGCCTACTGTATGATTTTACTGCTCAGCTACAGCATGCCAGCGCTCTAGAATAGGAGTGTTGAATAGTGTTAAGGCTGTTACGAGACAATAGCAAGTAGTGAATCTATATTTAACAATGTCCTTTGCAACAATATAATTATGCTATATTATAATGTATTATATCATTATGGTAAATGGACCAACCTTCCAGTCACTCAAAGAGCTTTACAGTATAGCCTCACATTCACACACAGATTCATACACTGACATTCATGGTGTCAGTCATGCAAGAGCCATCTGACCACCAGGAGCAGCTAGGGTTATAGGTGTCTTGCTCAGGGACACTTTTAGTGGGCTTCGAACCAACAACTATTGGATCCCTTGTCACCCTGCTCTACCCACTGCACCACTAAATAATATAAATAAAGTGGAAATCAAAGTGACATTGTAGCCTCTGTATAAGATCGTTATTTGTAGATCTGCAAATTAACCTGAAGTTGTTCTTATTTGCTATTGTCCACCCTGTGTTTGCTCTAGGAGATGCTTGGTGAGCTGTTTACTCCAGTGGAGACACCAGAGGCTCCTAACAGAGGCTTTTTCAAAGGCCTCTTTGGCGGAGGAGCTCAGTCTCTGGACAGGGAAGACCTTTGTGAGTGCCAGGCCTTATGTAGGCTTACATAACACTCCACTCATTGTCTTACAGTATAAGGTACAGACCAGTAATGGAACCTCGCACACCCACACCCACACGTGAGTTAGGATCTGTTTGCCCTTGTCAGTTGGCGAGACGGCTGCTGGCAAGGCCTCCCGCAGCCTGGCCCAGCACATCCCCGGCCCCGGCGGCATGGAGGGCATGAAGGGAGCGGCCTCGGGTGTGGTGGGGGAGCTGGCCCGCGCCCGGATTGCCCTGGACGAGAGAGGGCAGAAGCTGGGCGAGCTGGAGGAGAGGACCGCCGCCATGATGGCCAGCGCCGACTCCTTCTCCAAACACGCTCATGACGTAAGGCTCTGCCCGCCCGTGTGACATACTGAAAATCTTCACAATTGAAATACAGTCCATGTTCCGCCAAGAAACCCCTCTTACATTTGCGGCTAGATAGTAATTTGTTTATACTTTGACATCCAGAATGCATGATGTAAACCCATTCTATATTTACTAGTTTTACATTATTCATGTAGTAGGAATTGTGTAAATCCTAGTTGATGAATGATTTCCAACTGTATGGTTTGTTTAGCCAGAATGAAAGAGAACTGGATCAACAGGTAGGCAGGGTTAGACTGTCAGACAGGCAAAGCATGAATGCATTCTGATCACTGTCTCCTTCCGTAGATGATGCTGAAGTACAAAGACAAGAAGTGGTACCAGCTCTGATGGCAGCTTGCTACACACACACATTCTGTACACACACACACACACACACACACACACGCAGACACACACACACACACACACACACACAAGGAACGGAGGCCACCCAGCCTTCTCTGTCTCCCTGCTGGGGGAAGGGTTGTGTGGGACAAACTGATGCGTTATCTCAGACCACTACCCTGCATGCTGCGTAGCCACGGTAACGAGCACCACCGCCACGGCAGCCCAGAGAAGCGGAATCTCCTCCGAACATCTCCTCCTCCTTCTTTCTGAGGATGACCATCTCCACCACTCGGAAGGAAGAGGAACCCTTTATTTTCAGCCACACACCTGTATTAAATGTATAGTGTATATACAGTAATGTATATGTACTGTGTATATATAGTGTACTTAAAGTATGCAGTTTATTTTGGAAGAAGTTTGACAATTCTACAAAAGGAAGTACTCGTGGTGGCCTGGTTGCTGTGTGGAGTGTCTACCAAACGCGGAGGACTTATTTGAGGAGAGAAGTCTGAAGACTACAAAGCCTAGTCAAGTCAGCACTTTAAAGTGTTTGTATCTATAGCAACAATTGGATGAATGGACTTGACCTTCTTTTCTTTCTTTTTTCCCCCTTTTTAAATTATTTTAAAAAGGGGGAAGGTTTTGACGTTCTCTTATGTAGGAAGCTCTTGTCAGTCACTTAAAACAGTAGGAATATGATCTGAGCGGTGATGAATTTATTGATCTGTCTCTCACTGTACTGTACAAGGGCTTGGTACTCTAGTTAATCACATGTCGTTCCTTTTTTAGAACATTTTCAATCAGGTTGTTTTCTGAAAGCTGACCCTTTTTTTTTTTTTTTTATTAGCCTATTTATTAAAACAATAGGGTAATACAAATATTTTGTGCTCCATATCAAAAATATTTTGAAATTAATAATTTTTTCTAGTTTGTAGTAATGTTTACCCCTTGCTGAAAACGTTTACACAGAGTTGTCTGAAAAATGTAGTCAATACACTGTAAAGCCAGTATAGCCCCTTCAAGAGAGATATGGTTTTGGCTTTTTAGGGGCTGCAGCTATGAAACAGCCAGAAACAATGCAGGTTGTTGTGAATTACACGGCTCTTTGAGACACAGCAGAGTCTACCATGTTTATTTGTTTGTTTGACATTATTTCTCAGCTGGAGTTTTTTTTTTTCTCTTCCCCCAATAGGATAATGGCATGCGTTTTAGAGAGCACATCAACATTGACTTTACTGTCTGTGTGATATAGAACTGACCAGGTGATGCCATTAGTTTTTTTGTGCATTTAAAACACAGGTTTGTTCTGCCTTTACCTATCTTGAAGCAAATTTGCTAACCTCTACCTATGTGTATTGCTATGTGTTTGTGAACATATGTTCAGGAATATGTCTATGGGCGCTGATATTTATATTATTACATACATACAATGTATTACAATAGGTCTTTTGAGATTTATGTTGTTGCTCAACTGTCTTTTTCTGTGCAATTAACTAGACTTGTGTGTTTAGACTTTTTTATGAGGTGCAAGGATATGCTGCTACTGTATGTGTGTCATTGTAGGAGCATTATCTACAAGTGTGTCACTCTAGAGTGCTGCCAAATGTAAATAATGGGACAGCTGAACGCAAGTCTGATAGTGCAGGTTTAGGCAATGTGGCATACATTGGCGGCCATGTTCTTTTCTGACACCAAAGAGTTGCTTAATTTCACAAAGTTGTCTTGATTTTTCCCAAATGGCAAGTGTCAGGTAGGTTTCAATAACTAAGTCCAGAGGTCTAATGTGTTGTAGGGAGAAAGATGGCTTGGGTTTAGCATCATTTGGTACACGTGCCATCTACTCTACCGTCTCATCCTGCTGTATTTCAACATTTGATGGGTTTCATTAAAAAAAAAAGCTAGGCAACAGTGCACAAAGATCTTGGCCCTGAGAAAATGATAGCCCCATTTTAGAGAATTGTACCTGGGCAGTTTTGGGTGGTATGTATCGATCCAAGAGGGATGTAACTTTTTTAAATGAAACCCTTTATCATTAATGGCGAGCCTCTGTCCACTCTACTTTATACTACTGAATCTATCTGAATGAGCAAATGTGTGGATTTTGCACTGTGTCAGTGTGATTTTGTTTTTCTTGTTTTTGAAAGGACCAAAAACAGAACTTATACTATTGTCTGTCATTTGCCAGTTACAGATTGCTTCACACTCAAATTTGTTTTTTCTATGTCTGTTTAATGATATGATATATTTCAGAACATATATATATATATAGTTTAATTGTAATTATATATTATATGAATTATGTAATTTTGAGATACAGTAACTCGCATAAATGATGGCTGTGCATATTGCTCATTATCCAAACATGGAAATAAACTTTTTTTTGGTAATATATTGAAAAAGCTCATCTCAGATTCAAGCATCACTACTGGAGGAAGGTCATCACTGCCTCCTCAACATGCCACTGAGACCTCAAACAGTGTGGCTTGGAGTAGTAACATGTATGCCCCAAATGGTATTTTATTGCACACTAGACATGATACTATGTGTTTACAAACTAAACAATCGTGTACAATCTTCCTTAAATTACTGTCATACCGCTTCTGTATCAATTGCGAAGTTAAACGCAATTCTCACCATAAGATGTTTACATTCCAACACGGCAGATGTATAAATGTAAGCCTATTTTATTGGATAAAAACTCGTCTGTTCCCGTTTGCTTATGTGTGAACTCTTGCTTGTCCTGCACCGTGGAGATGCATTGGAATCTACAGGGTTACTGTGCAGGTGAGGCCAGGAGTTTCAGTCCACCATACTTTTGTCTAACTTCTGGGGATGGATTCTGGTGGAGTTACAATTATTTTCTCATAGTAGACAATTTTTGCACAATTTTGTTAAATACATTTCACATAGATGTCTGCATAATCTGCTGCCACAAACAATTTAGACATGGAGATATGGTTTTGTGTGTGTGTGTGTGTGTATATATATATATATGTGTGTGTGTGTATATATATATGTGTGTGTGTATGTATGTGTGTGTGTGTGTATATGTATGTATGTATATATGTATGTGTATATATATATGTATATGTATATATATATATATATATATGTATATGTATATATATATATGTATATGTATATGTATGTATGTGTTGTGATTTTCCCAATTTATAAAAGGTTGCAAAATTTGGGTGATTTGATTAAAGGCAAAACTAAGTGTTTCACTTTAATCCTTACATCAACAACTTGATTTGTTGTAATGAGGCCTACAAAAAAAACGAACAACTTATAATTAACATATAGGCTAGTTAATTTGACTCCTGTGAATATACATGAGTTCTCTGATGGTGTTATTAGCTTTTAGGGTATTTTCCCTCACCTCTAATCCACATATTTGTTTATACTAGGCTGTTTATTGTACACATATCACAGGTCATTAGTGCTTTCACAGAAAGGCTCAGTCAGACCACTGCTTTGTGGATTGTGATCAAACAGGCAGGCTGAGTGAAACAAACACACAGAAAGGGATACTGCATGAGGGAGATGGAGCAGAGAAAAGCAGTAGCACTTGTTTATGTTAGGGGGGTGCCAGGAAGAAGAGGTGACAAGGGTGATTTAAACCAAGCTCTCAAGTATACGTCTGGAAGCTGAAGCCACTATGGAGGCAGGCTGGGCTTCAATCTACACAGCACATTTGTGCACTGTTTGTGCATATCTGTAATGTGACATATTGATCCTATAGTCTTAATGAGAGACCTCTGAAATAAAATAACCAAATGACTCCTCCCCTTAATAATGCACCACATATTTAATATCTGAAATATGAATATCTGAAACATTCATGAATGATCAGTTAATATGGCTCCATGATCATTTATACCAGTGATTATTGAGGCCCATTCATTTGAATCGATGTTCTGCTTTGACACGCAGATAAATGTAGTATTAAAGGGTACAGTAGTTTATTTTCAGAGAAATAGCTGAAATCAAGGCATATCTATCAGCAAAATACCTGTACATGTAATATATACCTTCATCTCTAACCGTAACACATTTAACCTATCGTTAACTGTTCCCTATTACTTTTCCTATTACGTTGTTTATATCTCATTAAAATGCACTTTTTTTGTCGATGGTGTGGATGTGTAATATACATGTTTCATTATTGTCTTTTTTGTTGTTTTGCCTTCTATTTTTGCTTTTCATCTACTGTATACCCCAAGTTCAGCCTCTGGTTGCTTTTAAATGTGATATATAAATAAAGCTAATTTTACATGAGTTGGTTCAATTTTAGAGGCTGTTGGAGAACCTTGACAATGTTGTTTCCTAAATAACCTCCAAATAATGTGTCAGATCTCACACACGGAGTTACATTGGACAACCCCTTCACCTAATGCCCTGGTGATCAGGGAGTTGGGGAGTCTTACTTTAAAGGGATTAATGCTAAATATTAGTTATTTTTATTTAAACAAATACATCTGTAAACAGCTCTCATAATGGTGTTTGGTTTCATATGATGCAAAGTGACATTGTGATAATTTTGTTGAATTTTTCAGAGCATGTTTCCATGGGAAGCAGAAGTTCTTGTTTTGCAAGAATGTATTGACATCCAGCTCACAAGTCATAGCAAGTGTTACTGTAAACAAACCTATTGTACTTTCAGTCTGAAAAGGCAGCCTTGTGTTCTGCTTGATTCTGTGCATTCCACATTAATCATACAGCATTTCTACCAATGGAAAAAGCCACATGATTAACAGACTACACAGCAGTGAAGACGTAGTACACATTTGTCGAGTTGATAAATGGGCTACATATGCCAGTTCTGGAATTGGACAGGAAAGCATTGCACCATGACATGTACTATCAACCTATGAGGAAGTGAGTTCTCCTTAGCCACTATGTGCGATTGTGTATTGACCTCTTTGCCAGGGATACTGACTGTTTATCAGTGGTCAAAAATCTGCCTTAGGAATTCCACTGATATGTCTTGTGCCACACTAGAGGAGCACTAGGCTATATAATATACCAAAATACTTTAAATGTAATGAATTCCAGACTTTAGAAAAACATATTTTATGGTTTCAGTTAAGTATTAAAGAGCGATTACCATCTTACCAATTCTACTTGCTATGTAAAGTTTCTGCTACATGACAATTGAGAATGGTAAACAGACAAGCCGGTGAAGACATATACTGTACATAAGAAACAGTTGTTGTTCGTTGCTTTAATGCTCTGTCACAGTACAAACCACATGGACATATTTTTGTTTCAAAATGTCATCAACAAAATGTTACATTCTGTGCGATACTTGAGGGTAGCAATCTATAAAAAGATCACAACCAACAAATTATACAGTAATCAGTTCTCAAGGCATTATATAAAGTGAATTGATAACAAAAGTGTAAAGATAATCAGACATCCAAATGACCAGTGATCAATTTGAACATAACCACTAAATCAAGGCACACCTTATCATGTGTAGGCATCACATAATCACTGTATTATCTTTAGATAGAAAAGCACACCTTGGGATTCTTATAGGCTGTTGTGATTCTTACATCTCCAAAAGAATGGGGTCACAAAAAACATTGGAGCGAAGCTTCAATTTGCTGGAATGGGCCATGGCAATAGGCAGGGTATTCTTGAGCCTCTCTTCTACTTCAGAATTATGGACTGGTAATATGGAAAATGGCTTTTGACGCCCACTCCAGTATCACCTAGATATCCATTTCAAATTGTGCATCATCACCTTAAAAATACATGAAAAGCAGGTTATAAATATATAGAGAAAGCAGAGCTTTATGTTCCTCAAAATGTAATGTTTATGTACATTAGTGAGTATTATGTATATTGTACTGCATTATTGAATGCAGCAAGGCTGGCCAACAAGATCCCTTCCCACAGACACAGACTGGTTCCTTGCACCTCACTGGACCACCCATACACAGTAAAGCTGTGTATAACTGTTAGAAACCAACACCTCTACATACTATACATTATATTAATGTTAATCTACATCAACCCACACACTATGTATACTACTGTATATATGTTGTTTATTATACTGTACTATGTCACACATTTGCACTTGTCTGTCTCTACCCCATATAGTTACATACTGTATATTTTTTATTCAATACTGTTTATTCAAAATTCTATTTTACATAATGGTACCAACCACACCATGCTAAATCCCTGTGGGTAGAGCATGCAGGTGTGGGAGGGCCTAACCCTTGCTTGTAACTCTGGTTCCAAACACAAGGGCAATTCTGCACACAAATAAACGAGTGAACCTTTAATCGGTCAGTTTACTAGATCCTGCATGTCACATTTACAATCACGTGCAATAGGCGATGAAGCTGGTAGGTGCACAGTATTTACTTACCTGTCTTGTTATCGGCAGCAGCGGTGACATTGTTGTTATTGATGCTGAGGGGCTTTCCGTGATGGGCTTTCTCTCTGACGTCTCTGGGACTGGTCACCCCGGGAATGTTAGGCAGACCCAGTGGCGGGGTCTTGGCCACTGGGGAGCTGCGGCGCTCTAGCAGGAACTTTCTGTCATAGATGATCCTGGTACCTTTGCCAGGGAACAGTCAGCAAACAGGGAACTCTAAGAATATGGGATGTCATATCGCACTCTGGGGGGAGGCACACAGGCAGGCTCTACGAGAATCCTGTCATATTCTGACGCCACTGTGGGCCTGAGAAAATGTGCTCCTGAGGTTCAGGCTATCCTGTTATGTGACAGGGCGCTGACAGTACAGTAGTGTTATTACTCTGTGGGCAACCGGGCAGTTTCTATTCCACAGTTGGGTAAAGCAACCATGACTCCACTGTATTATCTAACAATGTTGCATAACAACAATAAGGAAGACGGATGTAGGTATAATGTAGGAAGTAAAGGTTAATAAACACACAAAACATTTAATAACGTGGGAGAAGGTACTTGATATAATGGCCCTTTTCTAACTATAGCTAACATACAGCCAAAATATAGTTCTATGATCACAATATATCAGACCACATAATTATCTAAATACACCTCCATTATGTTGTCCCATAGGTCGAATTCCACCAATCATTATTCATATTTCTTCTTGACCAATACCAACAGCTCTTACTAGCATGCTGAACTGTCACCATGCGCTTGTGCATGACACAATTTGACTGGCATTGTAAAATGTAGATGTATCAATATCATAAACTGCTCATATGATCGCACACGTGTACAACATACTTGAACCACCCCAATGTTGGTGCTTTGCAATACCACCTACTTAATAGCAGGCAGCTAACGTTAGCTAGACAGAGCTATATTTAACCACTTATGTAAAGTGCTGTAACGGCAGGCTTACGTTTGCACACACACACAAAGCTAATGCTGAGGAAGTGCCTAACACTTTTCATGTCAGCGAATCACAGAATATGATTTAAAACATACAACCCAAGCCCACAGAGAGTATTTGTTGTGCGTACCACCCGGGGTTGTGCTGAACAGTGTTCCTCCGGGAGTAGAGGAGTAGTCATGGGGCAAGTGTGCCGCGTCGTTAATGGTCACCAGCCTGCTGGTCGGAATAGCCTTGGCAGTGGTCTTCTGACAGCTCTCAGACATCCTTATTCACTTAATCTATAGCTAACTAACCAGATAACGTGAAGCAAAGCAATCCTACGTTTTCAAACAACAAAGCAAGAGCGTATGGGTTGTAAAAGCTATTGCTTAAGTTCAATAGAATGGCTATTACATAAATAAAAATAAATACCTCTATTTCGAAAGTAATATATAGTAACTAATCCTGTCACATTACACATGCACACTGAAAGTGGTCAGGTTCTTTGTTAAAATAACCTGAGCACACGTTCCTCTACTCTCACTAAACATGCACACATAACAACAGACAAGAACAGGACAGGACAGGAAAGGAAAATGCATCGAGAAGGTGGAGTTACTTCGCCCCCTATTGGCACAGAATTAAACATGCAATGGCTGGGAAAGGCTCAGGTGGGGCCTATCTGCATCAAGATCTATGATCAAGATACTGTATTTCACAATTCGCATGGGTGACGACAAAACATAGCAATACATTATTTACAATTTTAGTTCAAGTTGGTTTGGACATATAAAGATAAGATAAATTGCACATAATACTGTAATCATTGGGTCTTAAAATTGATCCTTAAAGGTGGAGTCAGCTATTCTCTAGAGAATTGTTGATATTTGAACTTGATCAAGACAAAAACAAAACAACCCCTCCCCCCCCCAACACACACACACACAGTCCCCCACATTGGACAGCATTATCAATACCAAGACTGGGATAGTGGTGTGCAGTGCGGTCTGCTCCACTTGGTTCCCATTTACAGTCAGGCTGTGTACAGTAGCATCAGAATATTTTTTCAGTGCGAATAGAGAACAGAGCAGACTAGCGGGCCATGAGAAGATATTCCTTGAATTTGACAAAATGTGTATACAATCGCTGACTCTACCTTTAACATAGTAACAGGCAGATGTTACCTTTGAAATGTTTTAGCTATAGGCTACATTAATGGAATACTGTGTAACTGTTATAAATTAATCAGTTTCTAAATATTTGCACATTTTAACAGTTTAAAGGGCTTATAAAAAGGTATAGGCTTACAGTAGACCTATAAGTCTCCAAGCCCCTGGTTTGTATAAGCCTACATTATAATCAGTGGCCGACTACATGTGACTGGGTCACACTAATCACACTAATCACAGACATTTCATTTCTTTATTAATTTTGTAAATGTTGAGCTGGTGTACAGGGTAAATTCAGTAGATGTCCTTGGATTTAAAAGGCTTTTACATATATTTTTTCATATTTCATATTTGACTCTCCATAACAATAAAAAAAGGAAACAAAAGTTAAAATACCCTCAAGGTCCATATGTCTCCCCAGGTTGCAGGCATTACCCAGAAGTCAACAGTCTCTTGGTAGCTACAGCTGTATGATGCTAAAGGTACATCCATAACATAACTAGGATCCCAGTTGATAGGTAAGGGTGCATAGCATTCTAAGTA
>JAODUG010000024.1:1600220-1611193 GCA_027564795.1 Aphredoderus sayanus | reverse complement strand
CACACAAATCATACACAATCAGATGGCGCCGCCTGGTGGCCAAATTGTATATTTTTGAGTACATTACGAGGGTTAAAGGCACCCTAAAACAGGGAAGCACTGTAAGCCACATGCCGTTAATGTCTGTGGGGGCTGACTGCTCGGCGAAATGTGTGTCTGGTACTAGAGCAAGTCTGGAGGCCTGAATGGGAATGCGGCCTGCAGGGAGCTGTATGGACCTGTAGGGGGCAGCGGGTGGAGGGTGGGTGCGTCCCGCTATAACAAGAGCGCTGACAGACGTGGCCTAGACTTTTCAGCGCACACAGTCTGGAGTGTTGTACCAAAACCACAGGCCTGGCTCGCTGGCAACATGCAGAGGGATGGAGAGTAATAGATGTTTGGAACGATGTCCCTCTGTGTGTGCATGTGTGTGTGTGTGTGTGTGTGTGTGTGTTTGTTAGAGTGACTCACCTGCACATAACTTCGTGTGTGAGCAGAACTCTGCACATTTCAGGATTCTTGTTCTGTCCCTCATAAGAGATTGGCTAGACAGAGAGAGAGAGAGAGAGAGAGAGAGAGAGAGAGAGGGGGGGGGGGGGGGAGAGAGAGGGAGAGAGAGAGAGGGGGGGGGGAGAGAGAGGGAGAGAGAGAGAGAGAGAGGTAGAGAGGTAGAGAGAGAGAAAGAGAGAGAGAGAGGTAGAGAGGTAGAGAGGTAGAGAGAGAGAGAGAGAGAGAGAGGGAGAGAGAGAGAGAGAGTAATGGGACAGGTTAAGTTTCATGAAGTCAGGCAAGGTCAGAATAAGTCTAAACGCTGGCACAGTTACCAACCTGTTTGGTGACAGAGTCGATAAGTCGTGCGTAAAGGTCCTGTTCAGTGCGGACACCTGCAGGCACACACACACACACGCACGCACACACGCACACACACCCACACACACACGAAGAGTGTAAATAAACCCAAATTGAAAATTTACTTAAACATTGTTATACTTAATACCTGTCATATTTATATTGTACTGTAATGACATACTGTCTACCAGTAAAATAATTAAATCAAACCAAAATGCGGCTAATACAAAACTTTTGACAGCCTGACACAAACTAAAACAGACCAAAAGTGATTTTATTTTTCTTACTGAGATGATAACTTTGAAAATAACTTGGTGAAGATGATGAAATAACAAGGAGACGTTTCTATTAAGCCTTTAATGGCTTTGGCGGGATTTGGCAGTTATGTGATGTTATGTTATGTGATGTATTTCTGTTCTTGTTCAAGGGCATATATGTACATTTAATTCTCATACTCACTGTCACCCATTTAAAACTATTAAATTTGTTCCCAACCGACTGGACAAACTTGAGAATACATTTACACAGGTGAAATAACAACGTTAATACTAATCTGAATTAAACAAATGTACTTATGGTAGCTTCTCTGAGGAACAGAGGTGTACTTTGTTTTTGTATTTTTAAACTTTTTTATTTTACTCCAGCAGAGGGGACGTGAAACATTTAGCAAAAGCCATCATTGCTGGATGCCTCAAATCTGCAGGTTTGATTTCTCCTATGCTAAAAATCACACACGGGAAGAAAACAGTGTGTAATTAGCATGTTTTATCCAAGTCTTTATGCCGACTCGGCTTGGCAGAACATTGTTGTTAAATCTGTTCCTCTCATCAAAGTTTCAATTGATATGCCTTTGATATAGCTTGAAGGGTGTGTGTGTGTGTGTGTGTGTGTGTGTGTGTGTGTGTGCGTGTGTGTGCGTGTGCGTGTGTGTGTGTGTGCGCCTGTTTGTGCATGTGGATGAAGGGTGTGTGGCGGGATGCTCTCCAGCATATCTTTTATGTGGTCTCCCATGGGTGCCCAAGCGATGGCAGAGCAAGAGCAGCAGAGGCTCCTGGGAACCAAACCACTCTCCCAGGTCCGCATCCGAGGGGGACGGGGGGGCAACATGTACCTCATTCCTCCACATATGGGCCCAGAAGAGGGAGCACTCACAGAGATTATTCGGGAGCCGTGCAAAGTAACTGGCCGATTAGAGGATGAGAGAGTGTGGTTGTTATATTGGGACACTCCTCAGAGAGAGCAGGGGCTGTTTTAAAGGGACACTCCTCAGAGAGAGCAGGGGCTGTTTTAAAGGGACACTCCTCAGAGAGAGAGGGGGCTGTTTTAAAGGGACACTCCTCAGAGAGAGAGGGGGCTGTTTTAAAGGGACACTCCTCAGACAGAGAGCGGTGGCTGTTATAAAGGGACACTCCTCAGACAGAGAGCGGTGGCTGTTATAAAGGGACACTCCTCAGAGAGAGAGGGGGCTGTTTTAAAGGGACACTCCTCAGAGAGAGAGCGGTGGCTGTTATAAAGGGACACTCCTCAGACAGAGAGCGGTGGTTCTTGTGGCTGGGCAGAGAACGGTGTGTGCCTATAAGAGCCATATGGGTGGTTGTCATGGTTTCAACCACAGGGCCCCCCAGCACAAACGCCCTAGGTTCGACCCCCCCGACATGCCCATGCATCCCTTCCTCGGCAAAACGCCTATAACCCCTACCCACTCCTCACTGCCAAATATAATCCCTGTCAGTCGCTTTGGATTAAAGCGTCTGCTAAATTGACTTGTAATTACAGGCACAAATTGAGGAGTGTCCCTTTAAAGTGTAAAAGGCGCGTGGCATGTCCGGGCATTAGGTGCCGCTGATAACCTCCTCCAGCAGCCATTACACAGACGTGTGACTAAACATAATCCGCTGGGTAATTGGGCTGGACGTCCCGCTCACCGTTGCTGTAGAGCAGCTGCAGCTTGTAGTGAGTGCCGTTGTTGGTCTTTTCTCCAGTCTGCTCCTTGGAAGGAAAGGACAGAGGGACAGACACATGCCGTTTAGCACAGTGGTCGGGAGATAGGAGGGGATGGGGTCACAGTTAAGTACAGCTGGGGCTCCCCAGGCAGAATCAAGTACAGTAAGGCTTTCTCCCCCCCCCACGCACACACACACACACACACGCACGCACACAATAATCCCTGCACATATCCCGCCCTGGGAATGGTGTGGAGATCAGAGGGTTGTGTGCTCAAAGCCCAAGTGGCTGCCGTCATCGTGCTCCTCTAAGCCCGGTACTTAACCTTCGGCGAGTTGTTCATTTTCTGATGTTGATCTGACGACGCATCAGCGGAGGAATCCACGCAAGATGAACACAGGCTGTACGCGCGTCTCGGTGTGTGTGTGTGTGCGTGCGTGTCTGAGCTGTTGGAAAGTGTTGTATACGAGCGCCAGTCGACCCTGACAGAGAAACTTCCCTCTCTTCTCCTCCACCAGCCCCTGTCTCTCTCCCACCTCCCCCCCCCCCCCCCCCCCCCCCCACCCAACTCCCCCTCAGCCAGTCCTGCTGCTTTAAGTGGTCCCAGAGGACCCGCCTCTGGTCCACAGCCCAGGACGGCCAGCGCAGACAGGTCAGAGGAGGAAGGAAGATGGAGAGGTGGAGGTAGCGGGTGGGGGGTGCAGGAAAGAATGTCGGAGCGCGCAGGCAGTTGTAGAAGTCAAATAAATAAGTGTGTGTGTGTGTGTGTGTGTGTGTGTGTGTGTGTGTGTGCGTGTGTGTGTGTGTGTGTGTGTGTGTAGTGAGGGGCGGGTGGGGTGGGGGTAGCCCCCAGTTAAAATAAGTCAAAACAAAGGAAAAATCTAAAGTTAATATTGAAGGGGAGATGAAGTTTTTTAATATCGAGACTCGGGAGAGGATGTGTGTTTTGTAAATATGCAGAGGAGTGTGTCTCTCCCTCTTTCTCGCCCTCCCTCTCTCTCCCTCCCTCTCTCCCTCCCTCCCTCTCTCCCTCCCCCCCCCTCCCTCCCTCTCTCTCCCTCCCCTCACACGGCCCCTGCTCCACCTCGGCACGACAAACACAAAACAATCCCAGATGCTGGAGTAACCATGCAGAAAATGAACCTCGCCACAGACGGCGTGGTGTCACTCTGAGCCGGCCTGTGTGACAGCACTCGGCCCTGGCATTAGCACCGCTGTCCAACACACACATACAGTCTCCCTCTCTCTCCCTCCCCTCTGGCAGTCACTGTAAAGCAAAACGGTGTTTGAACTCCAGCTGACAGCAGGGTGTGTCCCTCTCACAGGGGAAAGAGCGTCCCAGTCTATGAGTTGCTACACACAAACACGCAGCGCCCGTCTTCGACCACCAGGCTGTAGGACGTCCATCAGCACGATGTCCCCTGTCTGCCTCGCACTCTCCACTCTGCCTCATCTCGACATCTCTGTCTGCCGCGACGCAGCTCTATCCATACTTTTGTCTCTCGTCTAACCTTAGGACTTGTCTCCTTCCGCCCAAAGCAGTACCAGTGTGTGGGCATGAAGGAAAGGGACTTTGATGATTAGTTCACAGCGGAAAATAACACCAGTAAGCATGATTTGCATTTTAAAAACAAGCGATGTTCTGCTAATGAGGCGAGCTGCTAATTAGTCATTAGATATTCCTTTTCAATCCCACATCATCATCTTATTGAGGGGGCCGTCTGTGGAAACATGTAGCCGTCAGCTGTTCGAAGATGAACCTGGCTACGAACTATAGGTAAACCACTGTGTTCAATGGCTGTCTTTATGTCCAGCCGACTTCTGCTTTCAGGGTAATGTCTGTTCAACTGTTAGAAGTTGGCAGGAAGACTGTAGTATGATAACATGTGTTGAATGTGGTGCACACAAGCCCCGAGAGCAACACACACACACACACACACACTCACACACACACATACACACATGCGCACATGCACACGCAAACACACACACCTTTTCATGTTCAACAAAGTCCACGAAGGCAGTCCTCTCCACTTCCACCGGCTGACCATGTCTGTCGTAGAGCGCCAGGACAAAGTGGAAGAAGTTGGACTTGCGGAGGTTTGAAGGAGGCTGTTTCTCAAAATGGGCTCTTGACAGGGCAACCCCACTGTAACCACAACAGGAAGACACTGTTTCAGTATGAAACTACCATGTAGACACAGGAGTCTTTATTGTGATTATTTATTTTTCTAAAAGGCATACACAAGCAGTTGAGATTTGGTATAATATTACTTTAGACATTTTTTTTTTTACTGACCAGTAAATATATTTGTTTTGGGAAAAATACAAATCCAGTAAAAATTAACTATAAAGAAAGGTTGTCTAATTAATGTCAATTAATCCAGGCATTAAATTTACATACAACTTTATAAAGCTATTAACCACAATATCAAGAAACACAAATCACAAACTAGAAACTGTAAAGGTGGGCCCTGCTACAATATTTTTTGAAAAGAGCATGCTACAAATGGAGGAAAGATTAGGCTATTTGTTAACCGTTCATAAATAATTTTCAATACATATTAGTATTTGTCTTACATAATCATAACACCACAAATAACCAAAAACTATTAATTTAACATGAATTAGTCGTATTCAACATGCAACAGCATGCTGTTTTTCAATAGACCTAAAAAAGTTATTATTTTTATTGACAATGTATGCTAGGCTATCCATAAATTATTGCCATCGCAATTACACTAGGTAACATTCGCAATTTTATTACGCATCTTTCAGATAAAATTTCAGACCAAAATCAAATGTTAGCGCATCTGCACAACTCACGTGTTTAGCGTATTGCATTAACAATTGAGTCCCTACTTTTAATGTGTACCCTTCCTTTAGTGAACATTTTTGGAAAACGTGTGCTCCACTATTTTTTATGCTTAACCATTCACTTATTTAGTCCTTAACTGTTGTTAGAAATTATGAAACGACTTCCTTTTATATGCATTAATACCTGTATATAATAATACATGTATTAGTATAGCTTATAGCCTTTTACCAAATGTTCAAACTAAATTCAAACAAGATTTGCTATTGGCTTCTATTTTTTGTAATCGTATTTTCTAGACTTATGCCTATGGGCCTCATATTTTATCTATTGCAGGACATATGCTAATCATTCAATTTTGTATAGTTTATGTGAGCCAACCATGCATGTTATGTTTTAAACCCATTCAAATACAAACTGGACACGTGTTTAAATATTGGAAATTCATAAGTATGGTAATTTCATTATGGCTGAGAAAGGGAGAAATAAACGTTGAAAAAGAAATCAAGGCAAGCAAAAACAAAAAAATAAACAAACATTTCATTTATTTTATATTGACATGTAATTTGTTATGTTGGTGGTGGTGTAACCCCAAAATCCAAACTACTGGGTATTGATATAGGTTACACTGGTTTGTTCTGGCAAATGTTAGATCACATATAGGCCTATATGAGTAGGCTACACAAAATGTATGTTTTGTGTCAACGGTTCACCTTCACTGTTTAGGCGTGGGTGCTCCGTTCTGCTATTTCTAAAATTTAATTTAAAGTTTATCGAGTTATTTGTGTGAAAACTCTTTTTGTGCCTCAAGGTGTGCACGGTAAATTAGAGCCTTTATAAACATATTAAACTTACCAAATTTCACTTTTCATTACCTTAGGAATAGCTCTTAGAAAAACCTTAATGAAGTCCTGCCGATTGTCAAAATAAATGAAAAAGGTGACACGGATGTCACTACAATTATAATAATTACCTTTGAGCTGCTACGTTTGCGTCCACAACGCCGACATTACGCACCCACGACCGAACTGGATCCATCTCCTCTCCAAGAGTTCTCTCTTTTAATCCACTGACTTCTCGGATTAGATGCTCCTGGATGCCAAACATTTAAGCTCTGTCCCTAACCTGGCGACCGTACTTCACAAACTTGAGATGAGACAAAAACAATGCGCCGTTGGAGAGCAGTAGCACTTGGGCAAATAAAGGTCCTTTCCCAACGAAAGATACAGCTGTTCTTTCAGAGCTGTTTCATATAGAAATAGCCGAGACAGTATATGCTTCGTCCTGAATCCTCTCCAACTTTATGTCAAGGTTTACAAGCACATATATTTCATGTATTTTCCCAGTGACTGTAATCATTGTCCATGTGCAATATCCAGCGTGAGTTCGAACGCAACGGATCACCTGTTCAGTGGGCACAACTTCGTATTCCACAGTTCACGGAGACTCTGTTACAAAAAGAAATATCCAAAAAAAACGCAGTTGCAATTCAAATAGACACAACGAATTAAGCTGCTGATTGGAGTCTTTTGCGCGGCTCCAAAGCCCAGACAGCTCGCAATGAAGCACTGTCTTGAATCATGAATGAGACCCTCTGCCGGGGTTGAGTATAGGAGGAGGGGCCTATGTGCCATATGGAGGACCGATTGTTGAAATAGATGCTCTCATTGGTGTAAAGTGCATCCGTTGTTTGGACTTCTGCCAGCTTCTACCTACCAGTCAATGACTCTTGTAAGACCAGCACTTCAAACTTTTGTTAGATAAACACTGGGGGATATAGTGAATAAAGACAGCCATATCTAGTATTGAAATGGCTATACAAATTATGAGATCATATAAAATAACGTTTTATTTGCGTTGTTGTTATTGTTATACTTGTTTTATTTGTATACTAAGTTTGCGTGTTTGCACGTGAGAACGCTGAAGAGTAAGGAATATTTCAGAATAAAAAAATATTGTAGTATATGCAGAAAAGAGGTCCACCGTTCACTTTGTGTAGTTCACGCGACACAAAATAAACTAAACCATAATTCAGTCATTTCCATCGGAATAGTCGTTATTTCCCCCAGCAGGGCGAAACCTCTGCAAAATGATAATCCAGTTTCCTCTATTCATTCACAACTTATCATCTTACACAAGTGCACTGCAGGCAGGCGCGCATTCAGCGGCATTGCCTTCTGCGCCCTTTGAACAAAGCACGCGCGTAGCGAGTGCACGCAGTGATTTCACTGAGGAAGGCATCGAATCAGTGTCACGCTTAACAATGCTCGTCTGGCCGGTCTATCAATCTTCCGCTGGAGCTCACACTGCTGCGTTTTGATTGGCTGCGGGTCCGCAAGACTGACAGTGCCCGAAGTTGTTTCATGATCAATATGAACTTTATTGTGACCATGCGCAAACTGTATGCATTAGATAAAAGCGAAGTACATTATATGTAGCATAAATACATATTAAGGACGTGTATAGCTTTATTTATTGTTGGCTCTTGACAATTAATCTAAGAAATTGCATTTCCCAAACATAAAATGACGGGGTAGGCCTTTGACTTTATACTTATTTCGTGTGAACCTCTAACCGAGTGGGCTAATATCAGCTCTTCTTTTCGAAAAAAAGGGAAAGTTATTTCCAACCCATGGCTCCTTGCCGAGGCTATTGTCTCTGTTTGGAGTTGGATCGCTTGGACAATGAATGTAAATCTCCCCCCTTCGAACCCGCCTCAACCGACCATCTGCCAGCGCGGGACAAAGTCAGATGTTCCCCCAATTATGAGAACAGTCCTGCGGAATCCTGCGGCTCACAGCCTCAGCTCTGTCGCTGGGTTCGACCTACACATCCCGTGCGCTCTTTCTCTCACTTTGATTGACAGCTGTACTTAAAATCCGAATCCACAAGCATTGTAGGCAACATGTTTAAATCACGGAATAACAAAATAACAATGAATAATACAACATGTAAAAAAGAATCCGAGATGGAATTATGTTACTCTCCGCAATACACTGACGCGTGATACATAGGCTAATAACCTATATTAAACACCTATAGTGATAAATGCTGATGCGTTGCATTTCTCCGGTTATATGCGCGCCTTATGGCTATATTGGCCTACCTGTTCGTTTTTGTCTTTTGGCACGTTTTCTATGCAAAACCCTCTCGACATTTCGGAAAATTAATTGAAAAAGAATTTCTATAGACATTTCACACAGATATCGGCATGCATTTTCAATGAATGCAATGCAACGGTTGATTTCGTTTTCTCCCGTTTATCATTTTCCCAATGACAGACAGCTTTATTTACCAATGTGCTGCATTCTGAATTCACGTCCTTGCATTAGCATTCACACATATACTGAAACTCTTTGCGTTTCTAGAAAGAAACTTCTAAACCGAACCAATTATTCTTTTTCCAACATTTCAACAATTGTATCTTTTTATCTTTCTTTATATTATGAAGTTTAGCTATGCCTATATGCCGACTTTTCTTCGACTATAAATGGTCGTTTTAATGGAAGATTTATGAATTTCAGTAGGCCTATTCAAAATATAGGCTATATCATATGCTAGCATTTAGGTTAGCATGTTTAAACATTTCTAATGCAACATACAAGTTGCATTAAAAAGTGTGGGTCTGGGGTGGGGCAGGGGGCGGTGAGACAATTAGCGAACATTGGAATATTCGATGAAACTATAGTCAAAGTTATATTTAAGAAAAATAAATCTTTGTTGACTGTTTGACATAAAACATCTCATTTTCACTTCAAACTTTCAAGTAGGCCTACACATGTGCGTGTAGTCCTTTGCAAAGCTTAGGCCTATCTTATAGAGCCAATATGAATTTGTGGCTTTTGTCGTGTTTTCAAGCGGACAGCCAGGCGAGAATGGGGATTAGTCCGACCACAAACGTCTTCCTAATCAATTGAAGCCGCTGAGACGGTCAGCGCGTGTTTGGAGGGGGCGGGGCAGAAATCACTGACTGCTAAAGCGAACAATAGGGGATCGTGTGCCACTCGTCCTCGCCAGCATTCCCCCGCTCCCACGGGAATCCCAGCGCCACTCTCTGTGGATTGCAGTGGGTCCGCGGAGGTCACAAGGGGCGTGTGGGGGTTGGCCTGTAGACGCAGCAGCTGGTCTCCCCACTGTGGGGAAAACAACAGAACTAATGCGACCCACCAAGTCCTTATCGATCGCTATATATTGCGTTCATTTATTTGTTTACTTATTTAAGTAAAGATGCAGAGGCCCTGGGGAACGTCGGGGTCTAGGGGCCACATTTAGACTCATTTCATATACCATTAAACTGCACTGCAAAACTTTTCTTTCTTTTTTCAAAAATGTGGTTGACTTGTTGTCGGTGGTTATTACGACATATTAAGGGCATTAATATCACAGTCTAGAATATCTGTATCAGATAATAATAACAATAATAGCCACGTATTAAAAGGCACAGACTTATTTATTCGTTTATTTCACAATAGGACAATATAATTAGGCAACTTTGTGATAGGCTATTTAGAACATGCATTATAATACATTTATAATAGGCTACTTTATGTTTCTTAAAAGTGAAGCAGGCTGCCTGAGAAAGTGAATCTGTGGTCTACAGTTCAAGAATATATGCAATAGGCCTATATAGCTTTTGAATTGTGTTTTATGAAAGTCTTATTTAAGTTATGAAGTTCGTTTTACAGACGCTAAACCCAACATTGGATTTTGCGTGAAAGACAGTGGCCATTGAATTTTACATAATTTGAGGAGTCCATATGGTAAAAATAAAGATTTACGTTTTTTTTAAAGATGTTCCTTGTTTTGTTTGTAACGCTCTACATTGTAGGATTATCTTCGCATTAATATTTATGCCTACAAAGTCTAAAAAATATGAAATAAGCTATACAAATGTCCCTTAACCTATAAGCCTATGTACGACCAGACTTAACCATGCGTAACGAGCGCACAACCTGTTTGCATGGTGATATAGTGCAACGCTTTTAAACGCCAGACCAGACCAAACCCCCGAGCAATGCTGCCCTGGTAAAATAAAAGAAAACGGTATACTACTGCCATCTGGTGGAATAATATCTCCACACACACATTAGATTACAGGCTACTGACGTGAATTATACCCCTCCCGCTGTCCTATGGTTTCTAGCGGAAAGTAATATGTCTGTGTTGTGGTTGGCGCCCTCTTCTGGCATAAAAGAAATAGTGCACTGGGTCAAAAGAAAAGTCACTGCTGCTGTGATGTCTTGCCATTATACAAACTATTCCTGAGCCATACAAGCTTCTGTCACCCTGTAGGCCTATGTTGTACCTAGTAACTAGTATGTTGCCAAGCCTATAAGCAATAATATATCAATATTTAAGCCGTCTACACTGCTGGCACAACAAGGTG
>JAODUG010000024.1:1573801-1593036 GCA_027564795.1 Aphredoderus sayanus | reverse complement strand
CACACAGAACGGTAAGATAGCGGTATATAGGAGATATTTGGTGAATTTGACAAAACAAATGTATTAGCTTACAATTGCTTACTATACCTTGAATGAACAAATGTTATGTTTGTGTGGGTTTGATGTTGCCTGTTTAACAGTTGCTTGTGTTTCTTATTTTCTTTAATGTTTTGATTTGATTTGTTTTTTTCACTCTGGTTTGTAATGCATGTTAGGACCTCTTTGAAAACAGGACAGTTAATCTAAAAATGGAATTACCCTATTTGATAAATTTAAACGTCCAAAACTAAATATCCAACCACGATATCTATCCAAGGTACCTTGCTTGGTAATCTGGAAGTTCTTCTTGCTGCACAGCACAACAGCCTGCAACATCTCATGGGGAGAAACATGGGCTTTGAAGTTCCTTGGGTTCCAGAGCTTTCGCATCAGCTCCCCAAACCTCTGCACCAGGAGGAACATGATATCCCCGGGAGGCCGGCGGATACCCCTATAGTTTTCCTCTTCCAGGAAATAGTTCCGCAGCGGGGGGACATTTGACAGAGCCTGGAAGAAATTACATTGTGGCGGAGGAGGGAAAAAGGATGAGCACTGGTTTTGCTCGTTTTAGAACCAGTGTAAAATGGAATCAAATGTGGAACTGTTGTATCCATATAACTAGTGAAAACATTAGTTACATTATTATGGATTAAAGAGATATGCTGTACTTGCTCTGCATTCCCTTTTGTATTTCATGTATCTCATATATTCCATATATCCACAAACTTATTCTGCAGGAATTTTTCAGTTCCATATTATCATAAAAAAAAGAATCACCTGAATCAATCAGGCATAGCATTCATACCTGCAATACCACATTGGCGTAGTCATTAGCTTTGATGTTGTTGAGGCCTACTATGCCTGGCAGGTAGGTGGTTCCATCATAGGCTCTGTACAGCTTACCCTGCTTGTCCAGCCCTGAGATGTGCTGCTTGGTAAAGGTTGGCTTCAACACATACTGAGGAGATACTGGAATTAATGAAATGCAAATGTAGCTTGTAATCTAATTTAACAACAAAGCAGCTTCATTTCACTTACGGTAATGTCCTCCAGTGAAGAGTCAATGATCTCATAGTTGTCTGGTAGACAGTAGAACTTCAGTGTGTGTAGATTGAGGAACACGTGATGGGTAAACTGTACACTGTGAGTGTATGCATGGGACTTCAGTCCTCTTCCTGAAAGCATTACATGTACACACATAAGTGTCGACTTAATACATTACGCATTTCAATGATCTCAGAAACATTTAACTTAAAACAGTAGCGTACCTTGAAAGTATTTCCCACATATAAGACAGGCATATACGTTTATGTGGGAGAGAGATATTGAACATAACTTCTCAAAGTCAAAGTCCAGCACACTCCTGAAATAGGATCAAAGGGACATCCAACAAGTCAGGAGTGTTGCAGAGATGCGGCATTTGATAGTCATGTTAGCTCTGAACATCTAAATAACACCTTAATGTTAGCCTACCTGTTTATTGTGTCAAGATATGGGCAGTGGCGGCTCCTACGGTCTTCTATGACTCGTCCGCGAACCGTTTTTGCTCCCACTGTAATAGATTTGTTAACAGTACTGTAGAACTTCACTACGGTATATGTATATGTATGTATATATGTATATGTATATGTATATATACGTGGAAAATGTGTTTTTCATTTGAATGTAATTACAAAACACCGGATGGCCTCTGTGCGGTGCCTTCACTCCATCTTTGCACTAAATGATATTATACACAGCAAAAACACCTGGCTAGCTACTGTAGCTAATCTATTTACGGTTAAAAGCAGCTGGTGCTAATGTAAACTTACATTCGTCTTGTTCTTCGTCTTCATCGTCAAATTCAACGTCTCTTTCTCGCTTCATTGAGAGACTTGTGGCAACTATTCGATTATACCCTAAACAATTGAGTCTAATACAAATGTGATAGGGTTATGCGTGGTTAACTCCGTGTACAAAACCCGCGGTGGTGCGCATCAAAATAGGATCGACTAGCATCGTACCCTGATTTTCGAGCCCGCATGGATAACGCAACTTTTCTTCATCCTAAACTACTGATTGAGAATTAGACACATTTTACTGATTTTTTGTGTAAAATAATTAATATTATTTCGATGTGTTAGTTGATTTTATTTTACGTTATTTACTATTAAAATATATATTTGTGATTCCAGGAAGCAATGTAAATTGGACAGGAAACGGCTATTGTGCAGCATTGTATAATGTACGTTGACCGGATACTTATCTTATTGAATGAGATATAAAGTATTTGTCAAAATGGATATTTTAAGAAACGATGAAGCACATGATTTGAAATGTAAACCTGGGGGTCGTTTAGATATGAGCCACGGTTTCCTGCATCATATTCGAAGGAACCAGATTGCCAGGTGATTTGTTTTTTTAGCTAATGCTACTAGTAGCTAACATGATCGCTGTGAACATGGAGGTTGTATAAATTACAGTGAATACAATATTAAAAATGTATTTATCATATGTGATGACTCTATTACATTTATACGACCACGACCCTTTGTGCGCATGCAGACCACATCACACGACACGCCCCGGTCATTTACTAGTCTCTATAGTCATACAGTCCTAACCCCTCGTTTTGCATACCAAAGTTACCATATACTATGGAAGTATTATTTTGGCATACAACCAAGACAATGATTAAACTTTACTTTTAAGAGATGACTATGATAAAGAGGTGAAGCAAGCCAAAGAGCTTCAACGCCGGAGGCACACAACAACCCCTAGACGCCCTCGTCGGCCTGACATCCAAGTGTACCATCCTCGTAGAAGACGTAAGTTTAACCCTATTTTTTCCCCCGCCTTCAGACTTTGCTGGTGGCAGTCACGTCACTACGATGTTCATATTGATTGACAGATGGGTCAGAGCCAGGGATGGGTGCTGAGACTGAAGAGTGGAATGAGAGTGAGTCCAGCACTGAGACTGACACCCATGGAACTGAACTATTCTGGCTGGACTACCAAGCAGACTGTGGCACTATCACGTCCTTCATTGTTCATAAGGTTTGCACTCCAATTTCTATAATGACTCCATCGAAGGGATTTCTTTCTTTACTATCATCCTGTGAATATTATGCAGTTTTAGTTATGCGGTATTATAGTACTCAGGTTTAGTAAACAAACATTATCAACAATATCAGGTAATCAAGACATTTAAGTGTGCATGTGTAAGTTTGCAGGAATCTGACAAGTATGGCATGTAGTGTAAGTGAGGCTTCTGTGTTACACTGTTATCCAGTAGGTACTAATAGTATGTGGTACATAGTGCATGTTAAGGAAATTGGACATGGACTTTATTTTGTGTCTTTGCATCATGCTGCTTTTACTAATAGCACCACTCTATGTTGTCTGTTCTGCTGCCTTCTTGCTATAGGAGGATAAACCAGAGAAGGTGGTGGAACGCGTTGCACAGAGAAATGTTCTGGACTCTGCCATGAGGACAGCTCTAGTCATCCGTATTCAAAAGGAAATGGCAAAAAGATGTGACAAGCTCTGACTGGCCTTCTGCATAAGAAGACCAAAGTGGCCGACGAGTAGCTAGAGGTTGTGGTGTTTTCAACACAAACGGTGTCACTCGTTACATAAAGACACTGCTATACTGCAGGGTGACGGTCGCCAAAAATGATATTTCACAACTGAACTGACAGTACGGCTGTGTTTGTGACATTGGGGTGTACCGGGTAATGCTTCAACAGCCCGCTAACGTGAAAGATGAAGGTTTGAACCGTCCTCGTGTTTACTGCTGGCATTGCGTTGATACCTCATAGCGTAAGCCGTGACGTAAAGGTGTCTTCATGCCGACTTGAAATAGAAACCAATGATGGACCTTTTTTTTTGAAGGAGAGACAAGGGAAAATGGATGTTTTCTCTCCTGTGAGGCAGAATTGTTGACCTTTTACATTTCACTTTCATTTTCATTTTTTCCTGTTTCCCCCACCCACCCATGTGTTTACAGAGATTAACAGGAGTTCAGTGGATGTAGCCATTATGTGATAGTGTGACAACTGTATTTTGCATTCTTGTGTGTAACTTATTTACTTTTTGTGACTATATCTGATCATGATGGTATTTTGTTTCTGCATATGGAAGCCATTCACACCTTTTATTGAAGGGGTTATGATGTCCAATGACCACTGAATGTGCCTAGAGGTCCATAACATCGTGGGCGATGTACTCCTAGCTTTTAAGTTTCTTTGAACAAGATACGTAATCGCTACATGCTCCAGTGAGCCATAGCTGAAAGGATGTCCCTTTTGAAGGGATTAATAAAGTACAACAAGAACTTTTTTCCAGATTGTGTCCTATTTACTGCATAATAACGGGCATTAATATAACGTTTTACAATTAAAACTCCTCCAGAATTTCCCATGTGGTTGACATAACTCACTGCTCCTCCCAACAGCCACATGTACATTTATTTCAAGTGGTTAGCGATCACAATCGAGAACTGAACCTTGTTAAAATTCAATTTTACCAAACCATAGCAGTGGGATGAAATATAAACATTTTCTCTTCATGATTGCTGATTTAAAACTAGCCAATACTGTCTGTAGCTGTTCTACATAGTACTTCTTCACTAGGTGGCAGTATTAATCAAACCGTAAACAAGGGAAAAACCCAATTCCAAACCCATAGAATTATCCCAAATGAGAAATGTAACTTAACGTTTTAGCAAATTAAAAACTGGTTGAAAGACTAAAATATTTTTTGGAACTATGGGCTATCTAATGTTTTATGAGATGGCATTTTATTATAATCTAAGCCATGTACTAATGTTCTTTACACATATGCTGATCTTCTATCAACAAGATAATGACCAGGTGACAGCTTTCCCAGGGCTGGACTGAAAAGTAGAACACATTTTCCTGTGGGAGTAAAGCTCTAAACACCATACACAAAAAAATTGGGTTAACTTAATTGAACATACAAATAGCTGATCCCCTGTTGTGGGAGATCAATTCATAGTTTCATGAATACATGGAAAATCGGCAGATTTCATCCTAAAACAACATTGGCTGATTTTACACAAATTATACCAACTGAAGAATTCACAGTTCTGTCACGCTATTGGCTAAGTAGACACACTCCCGATTCACACCCCTGTGCACTGGAATGTTTTCCCCCACTCCTCAGCTTACATGTGACTGATATCATGGAAAAGGAGACGTGGTAACCACTCTACTGACCGTCTCTGCAATTGGCTGAAAATGACCACACCCACACTCACGCCTTCATACTGGTAGCACTACTGTACATGATCTGCTAAGTAATAATCCCTGAGGGTGACTGGTTGCTCATGTTATTTACACTATGGAAATTCAGTGCTGAAATGGATAGTGATAGGAACCCAACAGTTCACGATGCATGCATATGTAGTAAGAAATACTGACATTTTGGTACAGTATGTCACATATGAGAAAACTATGGCCTTGTAAATACACAAACCTACTGTAGATTCAGCTGTAAAACTGAACAGTTGATATACTACACAGTGCTTGTGAGACTAGAACCATGGCTTAACCTGAATCTATATATCAAACTCAAATTTCTTTTCAGTCAAAACTTGCACTGAATTCAGATGCATTTTTAGCAGATTGATGGAAACGCTCTATTCAAATTTAACAAAAATAGCTTCAAGGCCTTACTCACATTTGATGCTAAATAACTCCCTGCAGTTCTCTTGATTGTGCCTCTTATGTACAGTATCATTTAACTGCATTTTTACACTGACTAGTAAAAGGCTCAATGAGCAGCATTATCTACAGGGATATTACATTTACACAAGTGGAATAAAATACTATGCATCTTGCACTGAATGAGTCAAAGGTCTTGTCCATTCAAGGCTGTTGAAAACCAAGTGTGACCTCCCCCCCATCATTTCAAAGTTAAATATAGTTGCTCGAGTAAGCCAACTTGGTCATGAAAGGACAGCTGCTGCAGTCAACTGGCACATTAGGTGTCATTTAGTTTTTATACTAAAAATGGCTCTGATCTAATACCCCAACTGTAACCTTGCACTTGGCCAAAGATGATAATGGTGTGCGGTTTCAAATGAAGAGGCCAAATGCCCATCTCCTTTCATAAAGTTGGGGTCACAGGTTTATAGTGCCCATTGGAATTCAGTTCATTTTTCCAAGTAGTAAAGCCACACAGGGCAGGTTTCTGTTTTGCATGATGTGATATCCAAAAAGGCAGTGCATTCAACTTACATTGCCAACATGTTTCTTAAGCAAAATTAAACCTCCTCACAATGAAAGGTCTCCATAGCTTGTTAAAAACAGGCCTCAAATATTACAGCAAGATGCATTTGTGCACTTATCAAAATGACCCAGTCCCAAAAAAAAAAAAAACATAAACCCCTTTAGCTTTCTTGCAGTCTTTAGGAATCTTAGTATAGTTGCACTTGTTTGCACCTATACCAGTTTATTGAAAATTCAAATTTGATGCACTGACATGAAAATATAGTGCGAGTGAAAAAAAACACCCATCACAGGTCCTATGCCAGGTTGTTTTGGCATCTGTCTTTAAACAATTACTACTTAATGCAGTTTGATGTTCCCCAAGCTTCATTTGCAATACTGTAAATGGCATTCACCACCAACTTTGTTAAAAATTACTCATCTAATCTTTCAGATGAGTTTCAAATCGTTACCATTTTACACCCTTACGCAATAAGTCACAATACTCGCACCCAACTATCCTTTACTACAAACGTATGAATATTTGGAATAAATGCTGAGGTTTAACTTCAATATCTACATTTATCTTGAAGTGTTCAGAGTCTTACAATCAGTAGATTAATCAATAGCTGAGAGTCATACGCCGCTTACGTTAGCAAGCTTTAGTTACAATAATGACAGCCTTATTTACATGACCAGCTTTCTACAATATTCACAAAAATGAGACATCAGAATCATTTGAAAGGAAAGTAGCCATTTATTACAGGACATTAGGAAACTATTCACTCTCTAGACATCAAGTATACAGTTAGAAGCTACTTATACCTCTGGAAGTTGGACGCATGTTGATCGAAGAGGAAAGAGTGGTTCAGCAAAAAAGGGGTGAGGGGGGAGGAGGGAGGAAATAGAAAGGCACTCTTTACACTTGCTGTAGCCAACAGGACAACCTCTCGAGCCGTCAATGGGAACAAACGCAAACTGAAATTCTATCCAACACAAGGGATGGCCATGTAAACAAGGCTGGTTTCTCTGTACAACACCAACCAAATGTTGACATCCCATTTGTGACGATAGTAGGGTCAGGAATACAGTACCAGACATGTATGTAGAGTTTCAAAGTCACGCCCTCGAAATGCTTTGTGGTCCAAAAATAGTTGCAAAATAAAAACGTACATTGTTCAGGGACCATTCCTTGTGGAACAAACCAAAGCTTTTCTGTACAACACTTTGGAACCACAAGAAAGACACTGAATTGCAATGGTTAACCAAGTCAAAGAATGCAAAAATTCAACGACTACTTTAAAGCCACCATCTGAGCCTCAGCTTCTCTGTATCCACGCCGAGTTTCAGAGAACAAATAAATAGTATCAAGTTTCCATTTCTACTGTTAACCAATAATAGCTTCCTTGCAACAAAGGCACTCCTTCCATGATAAAGCTGGAGAATCAGGTTTCTCTGTAGTACACCTGCCATCAATATACTTAGGAAGGAGCCTTGTCACACGTCATAAAACATTACAAAAAGTTAACTGTTAAAAAATGAATTTCATTGATAAAATACAATTTTACCCCCCCCCATCAAGTATAATTGTAACCCCCCCCCCCCACAGATCCAAGCAGTGACTTAGCAGCTTCTGACTTTTCTGTATTACGTCAGAGAACAGCAGAGGTCTGTGTAGGGGTGTTAAATAACCAAATTTGGCTAGCTCCACAGCCCGAAATGCATAGCATTTTTTGGAGAAATGGCAGCAACCCTAGACCCTTCATTGTGCCATTCTAGCATCCTCCACAGAGACACAAAGGGGTTTAAACTAACCAGACAAAGGAGTAGGCAGAGACGTTTTAGCAGAGTGACGACTAACAGGAATGGTCATATACTAGGTTAAACTGGGAACCAGGTTAGGGGAAGGCAAGCTATAAGACAACACTGCTGATCAAACTCATCCTTCCAGGTAGAGGGCCTGCAAATTCTGATGCCCTACAAGTCCCTTACTTCAGTAGCACCAGTAAGATGTTTACCGCATAGAGGCCAATACAGTAATACCACAACATTGAATAAAAGACCGCTAATTACGAATAGGGTGGAATGCCAAAATTGAAAGACCAAACTGCAACTAGGTAGGTCCACCAATGGAGGTGAGAAGACAGCCAGGGGAGCCTAAGAAGCTCAAAAAGCAGGACAACGAGTACAAGGGTGCATTTCAGTTCAGGATTTTTTTTCTAGAACCCACCCTAATACTTCAAATGAATGAAGAATGTGTCCTATCATCTAGCATGATATTACAAACAGGACAAGCGCAACAAGACAAAATGGGGAGGTGGAGTGAGAGTGGATAGGCAGGAGCAAAATGAAGTTATGAGAAAAAGTTAAAGGCATTTCACCCCCGGAACTTGAAGGCTTCTCTGTAGTATACACCAACAAGCCTGAGAGGAAAAGCTTAACAAGTTTAGTACTTCAGTTTTTTGGGCACCTCCCATGGGAAGGAGTCTCGGCCAAAATGGCCGTAGGCTGCGGTCCTCTGATACATGGGCTTCTTCAGGTCCAGCTCCCTGGAATACATGATCAACACATTTAACAGCAGTCAAGGGAAAGTAATCTCAGATACAAGTATCCAGAAACACTTGACTCATGTGTCGAGAGCTGCAGAAGAGCATAGCTTCTTTCCAAAAAGCTGGTTAAAGCAAATACCAAAAAGTAGGAAACTTAAAGCTTCGACACTTACCATGGCAACCAAACTCATCCTTGAGCAGTGTGGAGACTGCGGCTTGCAGACGGAAAGTTTACTTGTCTCTTTATTTTTAAAATCACACTAATCTTTGAAGGAGCTTGAAGAAGCATTTAGCATGTGGTCTTTAACATCCCAATTCATTTCTTTAAACCATAAGCTGTAGCCCTTTTTGACATCGACACCTAACCTTTAGTGCCAAAATAAACCAGGAGGCCAAGAGCTGAGTCAGACAGCTGCAGGGGATATTCATTACCTGACTATGACCCCAGGACGGAGGTCAAAGTTCTTCTTCACAATGTCAAGCAGCTCCCTCTCACTCTTGTGGGAGGTCCCATAGTGGAAGATAGAAATTGAGAGGGGGTGGGCAACTCCAATGGCATAGGACACCTAGTGCAGCACATGACGTAGGCCGTTAAGCACAGCACACCAACAGACTGAAAGCTCAGGCGGCCTTGTACGGCCAAGTATAGCTGACCGCCACGCCGACGCTCACCTGAACCAGCACCCGCTTGCACAGCTCGGCCTTCACCAGCGACTTGGCCACCCAGCGGGCGGCGTAGGCCGCGGAGCGATCCACCTTGGTGTAGTCCTTCCCGGAGAAGGCCCCACCGCCGTGAGCGCCCCAGCCGCCATACGTGTCCACGATGATCTTGCGCCCCGTGAGGCCGGCGTCGCCCTGCAAGGAACACATTTATCGTCGCCTAAGGAATTTGCGTATGCACCTACATGAACTTGACACGGCAGCCATAACAGCTGCTCTATAGTCTCACAGTGGCAGCCTTTACTCGCGTGAAGGCCTGCGACAGCGCTGGTCAACTGCGTCCAGATTACCACGAGTTCATGTTGACATTGTGCTGATTAAGAGGCTGAGACTATAGCTGCCCTACGTGCCAAAAGGCCACCGTGTCCCATATTCACCTGCGGCCCGCCGATGACAAAACGCCCACTGGGCTGCAAGTGGTAGATGGTGTCGTCGTCCAAGTAGATGCAGGGAACCACTGCTTTGACCACCTTTTCCTTCAGGGCATCCCTCATCTCGTCCAGGCAGATGTCCTCGTCGTGCTGCACCGAGACAACAATCGTGTGCACACGCACCGGAAGCATGGCGCCGCGGTCCTGGCGGTACTGCACTGTCACCTGGAGTAGCGGGAAAAACAGACATGTAACCCTGGAAAACATGCTTTAAAGTGACACCTAGTTGTGCAGATGTGCCTATGCCAACCCTATGGGTGAACAAGTCAAAGTTACATACTAAATAAAAGTTACATAAACATAACATAAAAGCTTTACCTGGGTCTTAGAGTCTGGACGAAGCCAGGGCAGGGTGCCATTGCGACGCAGTTCAGCCAACTTGGCATTAAGCTTGTGGGCCAGGACAATGGTGAGTGGCATACACTCCTCCGTCTCATCAGTGGCATATCCAAACATCAAGCCCTGTGGAGAGAAACGTATGCTGTATGAAGTTTACCAAGAGAGCATTACAAAGACAATAAAAGCGCATTTCTTGGCAGTTACTGACCTGGTCCCCTGCACCAATGTCCTCCTCATTTCGGTCAATATGAACACCCTGGGCAATGTCAGGAGACTGTTGCTCCAAAGCCACAAGAACATTGCAGGTCTTGTAGTCAAATCCTAAAAAGTGATAATGCAAAAGTACAAACTAACAGATTTGTCTTTAAAAATGTGTAATACATTTAAATACAAATCTGTTGAGTTGCACATCCAACATGAAAATGTGACATTTTTGGAAAGCCTTCCCACACCTTTGGAAGAATCATCATAGCCAATGTGACGAATGGTTTCTCTGACAACCTTCTGGTAATCCACTGTGGCACGAGAGGTCACCTCACCAGCCAACAGAATCATGCCAGTCTTGGCAACAGTCTCTGCACATGAAAAGTTCAAATGCAAGTGCTTGCCTATTCTATTTCAGGTTCATTAAGACGTAACCACTGATAGCCAGTGAACGGAATAGAGAAACCGAAAATGTCTTACCACAGGCTACTTTGGCATCAGGGTCTTGTTTGAGATGGGCATCAAGCACAGCATCACTGATCTGATCGCAAATTTTATCTGTACGAGATAGAAAACGTTGTCAAGTAGTTTTAAATACATTTTTTTATATATACACAATAAAAAATAAAAATAAAAAAAGTATGGTAAGCAAACTCGTTTTATGTGATCAATACTCAAGTTAACAGCCTGTTAGCGACACAAACACGTGCTCTGTGGGAGGGGCTCTTAGCCCGGGCCGTCGCCATTTCAGTACTGCAAGTTCACGTGTGGACAAATCGGGTGATACGCCGGCAATTCCGCACCAATTTATAATAGCCTGGCTAAAACATATACATGTACAGCACCCCAGTCACAGTATTTAATTAAATTAGGAGGAGAACAGGTAGAGGTACACCATCTAAAAACCTTTTAAACGCAGTGCCACATTAGCACCGCGAACCGGTACAGTACACAATGACACTTGAAAATAAATACATTATTTTAAAGTATTTATTTTGTATAATTCAAATTGTCGTTAACTCTTACAACTAATCATTCCCATGCGTTATCCCAATGGGGTAGTAGGTTAAAGCCGGTCCTATGGTCGTAACGCGCCAAGAAACGCGGTTTGCTAAGGTTAGCTAGCAGCGGCCCAGCCACCACCTACACATTTACAGTAAAGCGAAAGGTTTTCATCACATCCATTAATGCCTTGGTTTCACAAAATTATACATCAAGAGCAAAGAAGCTTGTTTAGATAGCGTTGCAGTACGTTCGTAGCTTTAGCGTACAGTGTAGTTAAATCGCCCCGTCACCGAGGCTGTCGCAGTGTCTACAGTACTGTGATATTTTGATAAAACACGCAGTCACATGTAAAATGCTAACAGACTCACCGGGATGTCCTTCTCCGACCGACTCCGAGGTGAACAAGAAGCAGTCCTCGTCAATAAGAGAGTTATGAAACCCGTTCATCTGTCCGTTCATCATTATTATTTACGTGTTTAATTAACGCTTGAGTATACCACTTTTGTATTACTGCGTGATTTGCGAAACGCACCAAAGTATTTTTATGATTTCGCTTGCCCACTCCAGTTGCTGCTACATTCGTCTGTATGGCGCAGAGCCTCTGCATTTATTCTGTGAAAGCAGACTGGCTGACGTCATTAACAGGCGGGCGAAACCATTAAATTGAGGAGGTGATACCTTGGATAGTGGAATATCCGTAGAGCGACATCAACCGCTAGGCCATCCAAGGGTGAGCTCCTGTGAGCCATCATGTCATAATATGTCAAACGGATGTGTGATGAAAAATTAGTCTTCTTCTTAACTCCACTACGTTCAAAATATTAGCTTTGAATTATTAACACAACATTTAATGTGTGTCAAACGTCTGAAAATTATTCATGGTTCTCTCTAAGCTACTAACAAAATAGGGTAGGCTTAAGTGTCAAATGCAGTGGTGTAATTTTTCATAAGAAAAATATCCTACATTAAACTAGAATTGTCATATTCAGATTGTCAGGAAAGGGCCAATGAACAAGATTAGTTAGTGACCAGTTTCAACATGAACAGTAATGTTTCAATTGAACAGTGCTTCAAAAGTCACACTTTCATGTTACATGAATATAAAAATATTTCTGTTTTATATATGCATGCTGCCGTCTGTAATACGGCTCACTAGGAAATGGGATATATTTTATGTGGTTACTCACAGGTTAAATAAAAATAAATAAAAAATATAATATTGGCAAGCTGCCTAGTCCCAACACTATATATTGTCCCTGATTTGTGACCCAGAATATAGTGTATTGGTATTGTTCAGATATGTGTCCGCCTGTGCGTATTGTGTATGCATATCCTACATTTATGTTAAAATGTTAGATGTTAGAAAAGTTATTTTGTCTGTATACAACTGCTGTAGTGCAGTCAAATGTCGTGTAAAAATGTACATTGTGAAAAAAAGGACATTCTAAGAGGGAGAGAACATGAGAGAGACAATAAGCTTATGTCTCTGTTATGTGCAATACAAGATTATGCTTATTTACTATTTGCAATTACAAAATAGAAACTCATGAGCTTTTTTTCCTATTTGCAATTGTAAAAAAAACAATCACATGATTCTGACTTTTTCAGAAACATTACTTTATAACTTTATAGTTTTTTTTCTATGACATAAAAGATGTCATGGTAGTATGTCTTTTACAAAACCATTTTGAAGCTGTTGCACTAACAGACTATTTTGACAAGATGTGCCAACAGAACCGGTGTAAACTGGTAAACAAGTTTAGCTTAATGTAAAAACAGGACAATAGGCGATGAGAGCACAAATAGGGTCTATTAGGTCTTATAACTTAATTGTACTGGACTCAAAAAGCTTCTACAACCTGAGGCAAAAAAATGATATGGTTTCTAACTTAATAAAAAGCTTATGGGTACCTTTCAGGCTACAGATGGCAGTGAATTACATCTTTACCAGAATTGCCATGACTTAAGTTCCAAGTATCGTCTGAATTATAGTGGGGAAAGTTATCCAAAACAAATGAAGTAACTTTATTTTTGTTTTTGAGACATTGGCTTTTTGAGATGTTGTGAGCTTTTTCATATTTTATTGTTTTGTGGCAATGCATTCCCTTAAAATAGCCAATCTTGCTGCATGGCACATGAAACATGTTGTAGCCGTATAGATGTATAGGCCTATTGGTGTTTGATACTTTTTATTTTTTTTATTCTGATATAAAATGTGATAGCCTACTAATGGGGGTATATTGTACTGGAGCTTATCACGATGACAAAGCATTTTCATGTGCTTGCTGGGACACGACCGTGGTACCATGTTCTCAGCATGCCTCAATCTAAGACCGTATTGCATCATAATCTGGCATTCTATGTGAACAAAATGAAAACCGATGCAAACCTTACAGATTCTATGGAGTCCCAAGATCCGTACGATGGAAATGAACCCCAAAGCATTACGAAATATCATGTTGCGCAATCTTGCTTTTATCATCATTGTGAGAGAGAGCGTCGTGGCTTTATCACCAATCAAAGGTTGTTTTGCAGTGTCTTGTTTTCTCTCTGTTGGGTTAAACCGCAAAGAAGCAAAATTGCTTTTGAAGCCAACCTTTTTATTAGACTATCTAATAATATATGTGTTGTGTTGCTTTGAAATACTTTTTAAGTTCCTTTCAATGTTTTACTTTATTTAATATTTTTTCGAAGCCATGTCAGCCAACAACTGGTTTGTGTTGCATCATTTGACTTCTATATGCAGCCTTGAATTTGCCTGGTAGACAGAATGTTTACAGAACAGAACGAAGCTGATGCAAGGTGCACCTGTTTTTGCCCGTTGCAGGGCTGAGATTTGCTACATTCCTGTCATGCCAATTCTTAAAATAACATTATTTTTAATGTTTTAAAGTAATACCAATACATAATTATAAACTAACTGCGCTTTTACTGTTTGTTCATTGAACATGTATCTTGCTTTTCACGTGAAACGTTAACATGTTCACAGGTCATGAACTGAGGGTATTTCCATGAAATATCAACATAACTGTAAATCATTTCACTTTCCACTCCAAGTTAGTCTTAACATGGTAGCCTATAATAGGTAGCCTATAATAGCCTAAATCTCTCATGGCATGCATGCTGACCTTAGTAGAAGACCAGCCTCTGCTCATGATCAATACTAAATGGGGAACTGTATATGCATAAAACAGACAACACAGTTTGAAGGGTTTGTATATTCTTTCTTTGGACAGTGTTACAGCAGTGTAAAGTCAGGTTACTGAGAATTTGGTCTCTGTGCCCTGAACATCTGATTCATTATAATATTCTACACAAACACGGCCCTTGAGCCCCAATACACAACAGATGTAAGCACACTGTTAACATAAGGTGGGGTTGCACTGAATTCACAAACACAAAGATGGAAATATACTGTTCCATCTTCACAAAAAAATTAAAAATAAAAAAAATAAAGCACTGTTAACCTTGCTCTAAATAATTATCCTTCACTGGCCAGCAGAATTGATTCTCATTATACAGAATTAAATAAAAAAATAAATACATAAATGTAATCTACTTAAAATATTATATTTTAGCAGATTGTCATCTATTCTGTATTTTATAATATGTCCTTAACTGTTTTTTTTATAAAAAAGAATATCTGACATAAACACATATTCACATATACACCATTCATTAGAGCTATATTTTAAAACATGTAATTTCACATCTTTCTTTAATAACAATATATATCTGCATTGTATGAATGATATGTCATGACACACCACTTATCATACCTGATTACATAGCCTACGCACATAACTTCCAACACTAATCTTTTTAAAATGTCCCTCTGTACAAAGGTCATACACAATAAATGTTATTTGTTTCTTTTGGAGAAAAAAAATAAAATTACAAATAAAATATATTAAGTTGTTATGTAACAAATCATCCTGCATTTGCTTTCCTCATAATTTTTATTTATTTATGCTATCTTGATCTGGTTTCTCTAACAATTTTCAACAGTCACAAATATAACAAAGAGGAGTCAAAAACATTTTTATGGCACAAAACCACGGTACCGGAATGTATTGCATGTCAAGTGGAAAACCATGCAAAGACATTCACATCTCATGAACCTTCATACTGTATACACAATCATACTTCTGTTCCATCCCAACATTCACGCAGTCACAGGTTAACATGTTCACATGTGATGATCAAAGAGGATTAGTCATAAATATCAATATTTATTGTAAATCATTTCTTAATTTCACCTTCCACTCAAAGTTAGTCTTAATATGGTAGCTTATAAATCTCTCACCAGCATGCATGCCGACCTTAGAAGACCAGCCTCTGCTTTTGATCTGTACATTTTGGGACAATGTAAGATAATGCATAAAACAGTCAACACAGTTTGAAGGGTTTGTATATTCTTTCTTTGGACAGTGTTACAGCAGTGTAAAGTCAGGTTACTGAGAATTTGGTCTCTGTGCCCTGAACGCTGGACTAATTTGAATATTCTAGTCTACACAAACACGGCCCTTGGGCCACAATACACAACAGATGTAAGCACACTGTTAACATAAGGTGGGGCTGCACTGAATTCATAAGAACAAAGATGGAAATATACTGTGTAAAAAATTGCACTTAACGTTAATAATTATCCTTCACTGGCCAGCAGAACTGATGCTCTTTTTTCAGAATTAAATGAAAAAATAAATACATAATCTACATATAATATTCTTTTTGGCATAGCCTGTAATCTATTATTTATTTGATGTCATATTTGTTAAATAAAAAAAATCTTATCTGAAACATTCATTAGACATTGAATTTAAAAAGTATTGTTTTACATTTTTGAATAACGATATACAGAGGGGTGACAAATTAAAGAAAAAGTCAACGAGTCTAAGCAAGGCCATGAGCTACCAGAACATTTTCAACGCACCATGGCATTTATTCTATGAATCTCTGAACTCTACTGGAGGGATTGAACACCATTCTATCAAAAGGCATTCCTTCAATTGGTGGGATTCTTGATGGTGGTCAAAAATCTCCTGTAGGTGTTCAAATATTTCATAACTTTGCAATGATTTGCAGTGATCCCCCTTTGGTTGCAATGATAATATCCACAGGATATGCGGATATGATCCCTCAGATGGACTGATTGTTCATGCTGACACAGAATGTTTTCCTTTGTCACCTGTCTGTATATCTGCACTGTATGAATCAATCAAGTCATGACACAGCACTTATCATACCTGATTACATAGCCTACGCATATAACTTCCGACACACTAATCTTTTTGAAACATGTCCCTCTGTACAAAGGTTATACACAATAGTACATTGATTCCTTTTCTTTTGAGAAAAAAAATCCCACACACAATTAAATGTAATCAAGTAAATTAAATGTTACTATCCTGCATTTTCTTAGCCGATAATATTTTTATATGCTGTTCTTATGCGGTTTCTATATCAGTTTTCAATGGTCACAAATATTACAAAGGGGAGTCAAAAACAGCACTTTCACGGCACAAAACACCAGTACCGGAATGTATAGCATGTCAAGTGGCAAACCATGCAAAGGCATTCATAAACATATCGAGCTACACACTCATACTTCCAAACCAACATTCACACAGTTACACAGTCACACTGACACACACACACACACACACACACACACACACACACACACACAAACACACACACACACACACACATATACACTGTACACACACATGCACACACATACACTCACAGTTGAAGTTAGGATGGTACAATACAATGGTACACCCTGGCATACAGTATAAGCTAAGAGCTATGTGTAGAATCCAACAGATACAGTAATACTTCTGACTAAACACTGTCAACTAATCACTGTGACCCACAATAGATAATGTGAGGTAAAAAAAAAACACACACAAAAGGAATAAGGACAGGTGCCAATAGAACATAATTTAGATCAGAACAGAATCTAGATGAAACTGCATTTTAATAAAGATTTCTTTTTACAATACTATTGGCTTAGGTAACAGGTGTTGCCAGTACAGCTAGCCCTCTGGCTAATCTCTTTAGCCATAGAAGCTACATTTTCCAGAGGCCATTGATTGACAGACTTGTCTAAACAGTAGCAATGACATCTTGTAATATGTCACTATGAAGGCTACAACATATCTTTTAGCTGACACTTTGTTCCCTCGTGTACCTTTTTGAAACTGCCAAAAAAAAACAAAAAAAAACAACCCCTGTATATTAGTGGATACAATGATTTGTCAATATGCGAGACAGGCATTTACTATTGTATGCAAAGATTAGCCAGGAGGTCAGCCAAAGTTTCAAAATTTTGATATGACATATGCTGCAGTGTGAACTGCAAAGATAATTTGTGACTCTGAATGGAATTTGGTGTACATGACCGCATGCTTTTGGACAGTGCTAAAGCCCAGTGTGAGGTCCCTGCACAGTGATTGCCTGAGAAGGGAGATTAAACAGCAAAGAGATAAAGGTCCTTTTCCCCCCCACATCTTTAAAAAAACAACAACAAAAAACAACGTCAATAGTTTAAGAAAAACAACTAAAGGCAAAGTAAGCCTTCTTAATAAACCAGGTGGCTAACTTTAAAAAATTGTGTTAGAAATCGTACAATTTCTAGACAGCAAACATACAGTACTGTGCATGTTTAAACTAAAACACACAACTTTGGCTGCGAGGCCGGTGAGAGCTACACTAGTTGGACCTGTATCACAGCCCCGAATCCCCAGCTTCACTTGCCCTCTTCTTCTCCTCCTCCTCCTTCTCCTTCTCCTCAGCAGAGGCCTTGCTGCTGCTGCCGCCGCCTCCGTCGCCCTCTGCTGGACAACCCGCAGCGTTACTGCCGGCACTGTTGACGGAGGGTTCGCCGAGGACGAGGCCCCTCTGCTCGGCCCGCGCGGGGCTGCGGCGTCTCTGGCGGTGGCGGCGGTGCTTCGCCCTGCCCGGGCTGGGGCTGCGGGACCTGGCCTCCCCGCCGTCCTCGGAGCTGACGTCAGAGCTGTCTGAAGACGACGACGACGAAGAACTGCCGTCCTTCTCTGAAGAGGGGAGCTGGATCTGAAGTGATGCATGCAGAGATGGACACGGGGAAGAGCGCGAAGCGGTTAGATACCTGACTGTATATCAGAAGAGGAACATTCAAGAAATCTGTTTGTCACCTGAAAGGGCTCTGTTACGCCCACGATGGTGCTCATGTTGTGACTAAAGTAACCCAAGATATAGTCCCCTGAGCCTTTGGGCAACTCCTCCTCAGTGAAGGTTACCTGAAAAGACAGTTGGTTTAAAAACAAATATAAAATATATATTATATACAGGTATATATATAGATACACACACACACACACAGTATATTTACTGTATATGGTTTAGCCAAAGCAAAATGTCTCTTACCTGGTGCTCCTTTTGATGGAAATCAGCTTCCTCTTGTTTGGCCCACATATATCCTACGTAGTCTTTGTGGTGTTTAAACCCCACCTAGAACACAAAGAAACATCTCTTCACATTCAGGCATAACATTCAGGCCCGTGCTATGTTCCTGCTTTGCTGTAGTGAAATGTCCGTAGTGGGCAATAATGACTGCACTATGGGAGAATACTATGCCCGATTACCTTGTAGAGGCCAATCCAGTCCCAAGAGCTGCGAGAGTAGTTTGGCGCCACTTTAAATCGGGCCGTGGCATCTGCAACACAGTTCCACTCGTCCTCCACTATCAG
>JAODUG010000024.1:1549282-1564526 GCA_027564795.1 Aphredoderus sayanus | reverse complement strand
TCGATGTTGTAGACAACAGTCAAATTGTGTCTATGTGGTAGACAACAGTCAAATTGTGTCTATGTGGTAGACAACAGAACAGTCTTGCAGTGTTCTAATGTGAAACTAAATCTGTCTCAATCTGCCCATCTGTCCCTCACCTGAGTGTCTGGCATTTTCCCCCTAAACCCAGCAACATGTGTATTTTAAAGTAAATCCACTTTCTTGGAACCAGTTAGGATGTTATACATTTTTGAGTATTTTATCGACATCACATAACCGTAGCAAGCGTTGCATTTGTCTTGCTTCACGTGAAAGGTATGTCATGGCATTCTGAATTGAAATGCATGAAATTTAAATTCTGAATATGTTAACACAATCAACTGCATACATACCCTTCCCTAACAATTGGAACAGCTTATGTGTACCAAGCACCGACAGATATGGTTGTATCTACCATAATCTTGTGCATCTACACAGCTAAAACACTACAATCTACAGCAATTAAGCACAAACAATTATTTTGGTGGTGTTATAGTAGTTGGCAGGTCAATATTTTCTCTCTCATGGGCTATTGGTTCAGTCAGTTCAGTCCACGCTCATTCATTAAATGTAAATGTTACACTATTCTGAAGCAGCCCTATGCTCACACTATTCCCTCTCCACCCCTCATGTTTTAGTGAGCTGGAGATGGGTAATTTGGGCATTATTTATTCATTTAATGATTTTCTTTTTCAGATTGGTGAGAGGTGAAGGGGAGATAATTGAAGAAATGGTCAGCCGAGATAAACACAAAGACATAAACAAGGTAAAAAAAAAAACATGAAGTGTTATTACTAGGGATGCACGATACTTATCAATCCGATAAATTATCAGCCGATATGGGCATATTATTTTGCTCTATCTAAAAACGTGTTTCTCCCACAGCAAGCAACCAAGGCCGATGGAAACTCGTTTCAGAAGAAATTGGGCATCAATAGGTAGCGGATTGAGCAACTGCTCTTATTTTTCCAGGGCTACTGAAAATGCCAATGGCATTTACATGTTTAGGCTCACTGTATAGGATTAACCTCCCACTGATGTAGTGTACCACTGTGGGGAAAGCAGTCAGAGAGGTGATGTGTAAGAAGCATTTGAAAATCAGCCATTTACCCTGTTAACACGAAAAGAATGTACATGTCAGATTTCTGTTTTATTGGTTGTTTTAGAAGTTGCCTAATGGAAATGATCATTGATGCTTAAATTCATACTGTGCAATTTCAAACGAAAGAAACTGCTAAATTGTTTTAGTATCAGTAATTTTTTCCTTAATTATTTTTTAAACAGGCATTATACCCTCTTTTTGTGTTTTCACTGGTATTGTTTTTCTAAGGTTGTAATTTATACTTGTATGTACATTAACTAATCAAGATTTAATTCAGTTTATAGCTGAATTTTTGTAATGAGTCAGAAGATTAACTCTATGTTCAACATACAGTTAAGTATATTTTGTACTGGAAGTTAAAGGATTAAATTGCTCAGAACATGTACACTATAAGCTGTTAAACTGTTAACATAGTTTTTTTTTCCCATTGTACATGGTTTATGCTATAAAATTAAAGTGTAAATGGACAATAATTTAGGCAATTTAAGTTCAACCATTACACCTTTTATTAACCCTTTAAGAACAACAGACTACACTTTCTAAAATTAAAAGAACAATGTGACTTTCTCTGTTTAGAGATATGAATTTGTCTTGCTTTTTGCCTATTTGTAGAGTGCTACAGATTCAAAGTCTCACAAATGGTACAAATGTAATATTTCAGCTTTCACAAGTTATAATTTATCACAATATACAATTGTTATTTTTCTCATGGGTACATATTGTGTATTCAGAAAGTTTTCAGAACCTCTTCACATTTTATGTTGCAGCCTTATTAAATTGTTACAAATCTACACTCAAATACTCCAATATATCAAAACAAAAACGATTTTTTTGTGTGCTCTCTATCAAGATAATATTTGGTTCCTGCTGTAAAAGGGTTACCAATATTTATGATCACATTTGAGCCCTCTTGTTTTCCTTGTAATTGTAAAAAATTACCTGCAACATGCAGGCTTGTGGTGTTCTTCTCTAACCTAACCCTAGGACAACAAGAGGGTTAAATGCACGCTAAATTCAAATACAGGTATATTCTCCAATTTCTTGCATATCAAATATGGCTATATCTGTAAAAAGTTTAGTGTTTCCTGTTCTTGCTATATATAATGGTACAAATGGTGCTGGGTGCCTCATGCTGGTTGATGTGAATGTGAAATCAATTAGCTAATCTTTAGAAAGATTACCACCAACTTTACCACTATATTTGGTGAATCCTCTATTTAAATGAAGAGATTATACTCAGTCAAAAATACCAGTAGTACACAATTAAGATACAAGAGGTTTTTTTCTTCTTAATATTCTTTATACACTGTACATAAAAACACATCAGAAATCATCCTAAACAAAGATTGCACATAACTCTGTACATTGAAAATATTTTCTTACGAATGTATCTTACTGTATATACAGCCTGTGGAAAGTGGGGGTGGGTGTTCTCTAGCAGGGCAATGCACTGATCTGAGGAATCGAGCAAGACAGGATGGTGGGATTACTCAACTAAGGTGAACAAGTTGACTGTAGTAGTTCTTTGTACAATTAATATTTCCAGATAACAAATCTTGCCTTATAAGAAAATATGGCCGTTTCCTTTTTTATTTGTAGCAAAGACTTCATGTTTCACGTTGCTACAAAGTTAATTGCGACTATACTAGCGGAGTCTATTGTGGTCCTGCTGTATGTAGTACAACAGTTAATGTAAGGCAGACAGGAAAAGTGTAAGGCCTCTGATAATGTCTATCAGAATCTAAATTATTATCCACCCAAAGGTATTCAAACATCTAATAATTGCACAGGTTCATCTTTACATTCTCTGAATATGAATATACAGGTCATTCTCTTAAGAGACTAATGCTCAGCATTTAAGTATGCATTGTTTTGTGTCTTAATTACTTAACACTTTCGGACGTAGAAACAGCAATACTTTTAACAGCAAATGTCCTATGAAAAGTCCATATAAATTCAAGCAAACTTATAGGAAAGGTCAGAGAGCAGAGGGACAATAAATTACACTGTCGTTCATGTTAATGCCAACCAGGACAGCAGTCCATACTGTATTGTAGAGTTGTATTGGCAGTTGCCAGAAGAAGACACATTATGGTTGAAACACAAAGGGAAATCTCAAAATGTACATGGAACCTGTCTGTCCATAGGGAAAATGTAGCTTTGATGAAAGTAGTAATCTAGTGACCGTTCTAATATAGTAAACTAACAATGCTCTATAACATCTTACTAGCCAGACACGTGTCTGGTGCACAGTAACATCTGCAATCCACCACTTGAATGTATGTGCCTGTTCACTTGATTGTCAGTGCATTGTGACATGGCCAACATGGCCAGTCTGTTCCTGTAGAATGACAGGGTCATATTGCACATTTTCCCGCACATTTCAGTCCAGACTGGTCCATTGCAATCAGCTGTATACACGCATTTGACAACTGCACACCCTTCAGAATGAACAAACCAGCAATTGTTTCCACTTTCAAATAATTTACCAAGACGAACGATAGTGTAAGTCTGAGCTCTGTGTTTACAAAGCATATTATACAGAATGTACACTTAACATTTCTCTTCCTCCGGAGGCATTGCAAAAGAGAAAGAATATTATCTATGAACACATTCAGCGCCTCGTTTACAGCTTGCGGATAAGATGAGGGTAGCCAAAATTCCCAAATATTCCAAAATATATCATAACAAACATACAATATTGTCACGAGAGCAGTTTCATAGATACAAGTCAGGTGGTGTGCAACAATGTGTTATAAATACAATACTGTGCTAGTAAAAGTATTGGCTACTGCAAAGAAAGTGTACAATCACCATGTAGCTAGCAATGCTAAAATACAGTTCGTTCACCAAATCAACGTCGTAAAATATCTACAATATCTTAATAAAAGTAATAATGATTAAATTCTATCCTGAATGTGGTTGCAAATTTTCCCCAGAGTGAAGAAGACACTTAAAACTGGCCCATGTACCAGACCAGACATCAGCTCTACTTTATGATAATGCAGTCTTATATTTACACGAGCTCACTTGTCTTCAGAGCAGCTCCACATTTACACAAGATTCATTGGATTCAGTTCTTCTTCGTCCATATACAGCATTCTGTACTGTTTACTTTGGCACAGTAACTATGTAATACAAGGACTTCTACCCATAGTTAAGTCATTGTATAGGAAATAAAAAACACGTACTGTTGCACTGCAACATGTTAAAATCCCATGAGAAAAGTTTGAAATGTACACAAAGTTAAAGGGTACTTTTTAATTTAATATGATGTTCAGGTGGTTCTTTGGCCCTCGAAGGAGTCTAAAACCAGGTTAAACTGGAATGCATAGTTCCCTGTGAATAACTTTTAACAGTCAGCTAAATTTAGTCACTATCATGGATAATCAGTTGCGGGGTAAATGCAGTTATTAACAGCTCAGATTATCACTAATATATTTTTACAATCAATGATTTGTTTGACAATTCAATACAATGATCATTTCTTGACTTGGACTTGAGAATTTCTCTCAATGTAATTTTTTGTCTAAAGCTTGATTATACATATACACACACACCTTTGTCTCATTTATCCCAAAGTATTCAGTCCAATTTGTAGCCAGGTGTTTAATGTTTTTTTTTCTTTCAATGTTTTTTTTGTTCAGGCCAGACCATCTGAATATCACATGAACAGGAGCAAGCCTTTAAAAACTAATTTATAGATTTTAATTATTGACTTGTATTGTAGAGACCACATGGGCCTTCTCTCACCACTTACCAATACTAACCAGAATGTACAGCTTGAGGGATGCGTGTGTGAAGCCCTATGCTAAAAACTGACATATTGTCAATGCTGAAGGTATTGAAGACTTTATACAGTCATCAATATGGAATGAGAAAACAGTCTGGATTATTAGCGAGGTCTGTGTGTGCATGTACTTGTTTGAAATACTGTAGGTGGAGTACACTTGAAAAAGCTCGTTAAAAGTGGTAAAATAATAAGCACAATATAGTCTGTCCATAGATGCTTGTTAAAAGTGGCAAAATAATGGCGTCGCATTTACAAAAACAATTTCCCCCATTGTTTAGCACCAAATATCCTCAATGCTGTATTCCCTCATCCGTGCCATGCCCCCCCTCCCCCCTCCACATCACCCTCTACTGCCCCCCATCACACTCCACTGCCCTCTACTGGCCCCGTCCCTGCAGGTGCGTGCCTCTGCTCCACTGCCGTCATTTGTGGCCGAACAGTCCGGGCTCCAGCTTGGTGCTGCCGCTGCGGCCCCAGCAGCCCGCGGTGATGCTCATGCTGCGTTGGCCGCAGCCCGGCCCGCCGTGGGAGCGCTCCAGGCGCTCCGGGCGCTCGCCGTCCGACTGGCTCTGCGTGCGCTCCGGCCGGCTGGGCCCGCCGCCGGAGTGGCCCGTGGGCGAGCTGGGCGCCGGCTGGGCGGAGATGGTGCGCAGCAGGTGGTTCCGCTTGCGCAGGAAGTCGCTGTTGGCGCCCAGGCCAAAGCTGCCCTTGCGCAGCACCATGCGGGCGCTGCTGGCCTTGGCCGGCCGGGAGCGGTGCTGGTACTCCAGCTGGGACAGGTGGGCGGCGTAGCCCTCTGTGATGTACTGCCGAGGGAGAGGGGAGACAGGCCGTCAGCTGGAGCTCAGCCTGGGCGGATGGCTTGCTAGCAAGCGTAAAGTTAGCTTTACCCCACAGACACAGGTAGTATGTCTGTTGGGTAAAGCTAACTTTACGCTACGGTAAAGCTAGCAAGCGTGAAGCTAGCTTTACCCAACAGACACACTACTGTACCTGTGTCTGTTGAGTAAAGCTACAGTAGCAAGCGCATTGGTAGCTACCTGTAAGCATCCTTACTGTCCATAGATGCTTGTTAAAAGTGGCAAAATAATGGTAGCTACCTGTAAGCATCCTTACAGGTAGCTAACATACTTGCTAGCTTTACTAGTTTACCCGTAAGCATCCTTGAGCAAAATGCCTAACCTCGACCTGCTCCTTGTAATACTTGTAATTGTACTCATTGCAAGTTGCGTGTTATAGATGCTACTGCAAAATGACCTAACTGTATTGTATAATGCTTTAGGAACCAAGTTAGCGCTGACGGCGGTTGATGTCACAACATCGGTTTGCCAATGCTGACTGGTGTATGAGCTAATCAGCAATTAACCCTCGTGATGCCCTTACAGTATCATCTTGAACCACCAGAGGGTGCAATATGATTGTATGGTTCTTTTTATTGTCATTGCTGTGTGTATTTATTTCTTTATTAATTATTTCTTTATGTATTTGTTTGTTTTTTCGTGCCTTTTAACCCTCCTGTTGTCCTCAGGTTTCAAACTCACACCTTGTTGTGCCAGCAGTGCACATCATATGTGTGTGTAAGCTGTAGAATTAGGTTTAGTGCCTTCTATATGCCACAAAGAGCTAGTGATTTGGGTCATTTTGACCGGAGGTCATCATGAGGGTTAAGTCACTTTGGATAAAAGCATCTGCTAAATGCTATAAATGTAATGAAAACTATGTATGATTGAGTCAGCTGGAAATGTGTCATAAGCCCAAGTAGAAGTAGGCTTATTTGAGGCTTATATCTCTGCACTGGATCAGTCAACAGCCACACTGACCTGGCACTGATGGGGCATCTTCTTCGAGGGTCTTCCGACAATGTAGATTTGGGAGGGCATGAGACCGATGGAATTGTAGACTGTGATGTCTTTGGACGAGCCGTAGCCGGCGATAATCTTCATGTGAGCCTGCTAGCAAGCACACATTACAGTTAATCAATGAATGAATAATAAAAAAACATATAGCACAATGTCTCTGTTAAAGCAAGCGGGGTCACAGGGCTTGACCTCTGTGAGGGACTTGAGGAAGATGGCCTTGTGTCTGAGAGGGTCGTGGACCAAGCCGTCGCAGAAGGACACGATGCCGTGGGGGAAGTTGTGCTGAGACAGCCAGGCTACGACCCGCTGCTTCTGCATATCGGGACGTCCTGTCGCGTAGATGATGAGATAGCCCAGGTCCTGCCAGTGCCTAAGATGAGGAGAACAAACCGGAATATACAACAAGTAACATAACCAAGGAACATCTTTCTAGAAAATGCTGTACGCCTGGGGTGAGTTACCGGAAAAACCCCAAAAAGGCAGAGCCGTTGCCCCAATATAATGGACAGAATAGTGTTGATAAACACTACCATGCTGGTTTAGAAAGAAATTACACTGAAGGGTTGGTTCTACTGAATGATGACATTCACAGAATAGCAAAAAGCATGCTATAAAGCAAGTTTACATGTTTAAAAGAAAAATAAGCAGCTAATAAGAACTAACACAGAAAAGTAAGCCTAGTAACATAACAATAGCCTACACAAGTAGGCTAAGCTTCCAAGTGTTGGTGTCTCCAACACTGCTTTTCCCCCTGCCCTTGAGAAAGACTGCTTTACTTGGGAAACCCCAACTCTCAATGTTGTAAGCTTCCTGTTACAGTACCTGACCACATCCACTGCTCCGGCTCGCACTTTAGGGTCACTGCCCATGATGGACACGCTGGCAGCAAAAGAGCCATCGATGCTGAACACCACAAACTCAGTTCCCGGAGGGAGAACCGTCAAGTAGCTGTCTGCAGAAGTGTGGTCGCCCCTGACGGGTCAGCAGAAAGACAGGACAGGAGAGGAGAGGATATGATAGGAAAAGAGCAGAGCGATGAGGTGTGAAACTGCAAAGGTATGAAGAAAATAACACTCAAGACATAAAAGAGTGTCCTCTTTGCAGAACAGAAGCAACCCACAGTTAGTGTGCTCCTAGTCTGGCAGAGCCAGCCAGCCAGGAGAGGATGACCAACTACATAACTCAAGGACCAAATCGGACGTTAAATTTATACTGATAAAAACAGATAAACTCATATGTTGGGAAACTAAACGACAATGAGTCTGGCTGTTTGCAGGTCTTGTAAAACTGTTGAATAAGTAGGCTATGGTTACTGCTTAAAATTAACAGACTGAAATTAGTAAATGCACGGCGCTGCACTAGCGTAGGGACAGAATTACATATACAGACTTGTGATAACAGCCAATGAAAATCTACTTGTTGAAAAAGTGTTGTCGAGCTTACCAAGTGTATATGTATCAGACGTTCAGCACAGAGATGCTTGTGTGACGTAGTGCTAATGGTCAGAAGAGGCTGACTAGAGTACCCTCCCCTCCACACGTTCAATGCTTATGGGCTAATAGAGACCAACCAATAATGTTGCTAAATGTTGTGTTGGGGAAGCTACTGTGAAGTCATTGCTCTGCAAGGTACCAATTTCATCACACAGGAAGAACCCTATCTACTGCAAAGCTGCCATCAGCTTTTTAGTTATACATTTTGTTACAACTAAATGATATCCAATCGATTGCATTACAACGATCGAAAAAAAACATGAAACCAAACTTAATCACAAGCCAAATAAAAAAAAAAAGTAATGCAATTGAGATGGTTGAAATATATACAAGGTTACATCCTCATCTCACCTGACCACCATTTTAACGGGGTACACTCCGATGCCCAGCCTCTTGTCCTGTGGGATGGAGAAAGACACGCGGCCACTGCTATTGGTGATCCCTGTGTCAAAGTACACCCACTCTCCTGACGGGGGCTGGGTCATGATGTGGAGGTCAACCTGCAAGCGGGTCAAAAAAAAACGCACTCAACTGTTGAACGTGCCTCTATTTGATATGCTGCCACTAGGTGTCACACTAAGCACAGCAGCGTCACAGACCAAAACAAATGGCCCCACACACACACACACCTGCACTAACAAACATGAGGCTAGCCCGGCCATGTAAACAAAGAACAGAGGAGCTGGGATTACAACACACATACAGGGAGTGTGATGTCATTCTTTCAGGACGCAATAACTCCACTATAAATTCACATAGAAAATAGTGGGTTTCTGCTACAGTAGATTAAGGTTACAAATATTGTATAGAGATGCACCGATCCATCGGCTGGTGACCGGAATCGGACGGTTTTCACCTTGACCGGCCATGATCGGTCAAGGTCATTGAATATAGGTCTGTCTAAATATAGCCGGTTCTGTTACTGATTGCACATGGATGACGCTGCCTTGTGTAAAAAGACGACGAATGTAAGAACTGTCAACAATTACTAAATGAGTACATGTAAAACTAAATACCTCTGCATCTAAATGACGTAGAGTCAAAAAATAAATAGTGATAGCTTTGCTATCAAAATCGGCAAACATCTGAACAGCCAGTCAGGCTCAGAAAAACCTGGTAATCGGAATTGGCCAAGAATAATGCAGTCGGTGCATCCTTAGTCTAGAGCACATTTTAGCTTGACACACACACACCACATTTACAGTAGGAGCTGACCAGACAACCAACCTTCTCGCCAGTCAAGGTGACCATGTCTAGAGGGCCGTACATGAAGCGGCCATTCACAACCTGCTGGCAGTCTTCTGTGAAGATGGTTTCGCTAACGCGGTGGTTGGCTGTCACGTTCTGTCAAGAGGAGAGCACACACATACTGTATAGGGAGAGCCGCCTCTATAACAGCCGTGCTGTTGTCTGTTGACAGACCAGGCCCCTACCCGGATCTTCACGTGCGTTCTCTTCCGGAGCCACTTCTCCCGGGGTTTGGACGGGGTGAACTCTGAGACCTCCTTCCCATCCAGCTCCAGTATGCTGGAGTTCTCATGCCTCATGACCTGCAGGGAACACAACAACTTGTATATGCAGGGTTCACATGTCAAATGACAAATTCCCTAACTTTTCCATGACTTTCACTCGCAAAAGAAAATCGGAATATTCATGACCCACCGTATTTTCCGCACTATAAGTCGTTTTTTTTTTTTTTTTTTACTCATCAGGCTGGTCCTGCGACTTATATTCCAAAACAAAACAAACAAACAAACAAACAAACACTCCAAAGCAACTTTTGTTGGACGAATGCATTGCGGCCACTAGATGGCATTATCAAAGGTGCTCTATGTAGTTTTGGCCAGCCATCTAATTGAAACTCCACATTCCAAGCTGTTAGGGGGCAGCATATCACCAGAATGTAATGGTGTCCACCAGCTATCATAAGGAGAAGTAAATACAATCACGCCCCTCATCCTCATAGCTCCACCTTGTAGCCTACACAGTATACATACACAGACATACACTTGAAGTTGATCAAATAGCCTACTGAAATAAACGTAGCTCCGTTCTCATTTAGGCTATGACAACCAGTGAAATACGTCTGTTGACAGTCTATTCAGATGAGTTAATTCCATTATTGGATACGTCCGCAACTGGGGCGTAGAATTCTCTCTCTCTCTCTCTCTCTCTCTCTCTCTCTCTCTCTCTCAGAGACCTCACCACCTGTTCCACTTCAAAAGCGCCAGATCGTAAACAAGTTAGTTACCTCTCTAGCAGAAATGTTGGGAGATCTGCATCAAACGTCATTCCTAAACTGTACAAGAGTCGTCTCCAGCGATCGAACGCCAGACGTGGTGGTAGCGGTGGTGGTGATAACTTTAAGGCTAAATTGTTCAACACGGAAGATGAAGAATTCAACGGATTGTTATAAATGCGACTTATACACCGACTAATACTTATGTTTTTTCTTTGTGCAACTTATACTCCGGTGCTACTACTGTATATATGGTATATATTTTGAACAGAAAAACAGGCCACCTGTAGGGGGGGTAGCCTTCATGGCAATAACAAACAAACTGAAAATGCATGTGATGATATTTCACGTAGGTACCAATCTTGCAAAATTTCAGACCAATCATTTCAAGATTTGTTGAGACATCTCAAAATGTAATACCACATCCAGTAACATTTTATGAATGCCAACTGAAATTTAAACATGTTGCAAACAATGTTCCCTGATATTCCATGATTCAACCAAAACAATGACCAAATTTCCTGACTTTCCATGTCTGGAATAGACTTTTTAATATTCCATGATATTCCAGAAATTCCAGACCATGGTATGCCACACTCGTGCACAATGGGGAGCTGATATAGCTGATACACTATACCCCAGCGGAGTAACTCCTTTCTTATAGTAAAGTTGACAGAAATAGGGCAGAAATACAAATTAATAAACTCGAATGCGACAAGTACAGTCTTTTGCAATCACTGTCAACAATTAACCGGCAGTAACGTCAGCACCCATTAACAGGCAGGCAGTAGAGACAGTAAAAATGTTTTTAAACACACACCAACGGTCTGTGAGGAGGAAGTTCTCGGCGAACACACGCTGGACTAACGCTTACAAGTGTGGAACAACAATTTGAAATGCTAACACAAAACACTAACATTACTCATTTCCAAACAAACACGTTGGCCTTGAACGTTCGCCGAAGTTGAACGCACATCAGACCTACCCCTATCCATTATGTAGGGGCGGCGCTGCAGACTCACCTGCCTCAGCAGGAAAGACACAACGTCGGTGGACTCCCAGTAGGAGGCGTGGAAGAGGTGCGGCAGTGCCACCGTGGGGAAGGCAGTGAGGGCGTCGGGGCAATAGAGGGCAAAGTCCATCCTCTTGGTGCCCCACCAGCGCGCTGCGACTGTAACGGGACCAGAGGGCAGGCCAGTGAGAGACGCCCTGGGGGGAGGAGGGGGAGGGACCACTGGGAGGATTCAACAGCGTCCCGAACCCAAACTGAACAAAACCGTTTTTTATGGTAAATGGCAGGTGGCAGTTGGCACAGACCCTAGCAGCTCTTCAGCTGCAAAGATTGAAAGGCAAGCGGTTAGCAGAGCAGCTGAGAGTGGACATAGGGGTAAAGAGGATAGGGAAAGATGATTCATAAAATAGGTTAAAATAGGTACAGAAACACGGATAAGAAACAGTTGAGAATGTTTCAAGTTTTAGAAGGGAGCTGTTGAAATTTGAAATTCATTTCTAAAGCATGCCACTTTGCCATGCCAACTTTATCGGATAATAGACAACAAGCTGGAGAAACACCCTGGAAATAAAACAATCAATCACTGAAAGTAGTCAAATGTTAGCGCATGGAAGTAGATAAAGACAATCAAATGAGCAAAGTAGGAGACAAAGCAGAGTGGCTTCGGCGTGAAGGAGAGATTCAAGCTGTGGACTGCCATGTAGCGTCAACAGTCAAACGCAGCTGTGGCATTTAGTCGGCCCTGATTTGTCCCCTCTCCCAGAATACCTTGCTCCACCTCAGCCTGGGAGTCCAGCGAGACCAGGTCAGATATAGCACAGTCCAGGCCGGTAGACAGGCACCTCTCGTACCGGCCAGTTGGACTGAGACCGGCCCCGGCTTCGGCTTCGGCCCCGGCTCCGGCCTCCGGCTCCGGCTCCGGCGCCAACTCGATCCTGGGATCTGGCTGCGGAGGTTCTGGGGCCCGGGCCTTCTCTGCCTTTCTACGGGACTTAGGAGGACTCCTCAGGAAGAATTTGTTTTGGGACGACAGGGCAAGCTGGGACAAGAGGCTAAATGTTTTGGATTGGTTAATTTGGCACGATTGCGCTATGGGAAAAAGAAGGGGAAAAAAATACACAGAAAACAATATAAAAATCACTGATGGGTGACAAAATATTAATAAAGGCACATTCCTCAGTGTGGATCTGGAACAGAGCTCATGGGCTCCGGTCTCTATCCCTCCCCCTTACAGCACCTTAGGTGGCACTATTCAAAACATGTACAGTGAACTGGGGAGTAAACATGGAAATCTATAACAATAACATTACATAATATCTGCTTTCATGCCGGGCCTGTGGCAGAAAACTGTTAAGCTCCTTTGAAACAACATTTGGTGCAGCCATGATGTTTCCTTAATATATTTCTTTGGTTGGGCAGCGTTTAGCCGCCTGAGCAACATGACATTTCTCCCAGTGCTTTCACACAGCCTTGCTGGTTGCAGGAGATACAGGGCTGAAGCTCATGTATGCAGGCCATCTCTGATCATGTGGCGATGAGAGAGAGGCATCATCTGTCAACTTCATTATCGTAACGGGAGTCCTGCAGCACCTGACTGCGTGGCTCAAGTTACAGTTACAGGCATAACTTGTTTCTAATGTATGATGTGTGAGAAATTTAAGGCTGACCTTCTACTGCACATGGTGTGGGAATATCCTGTCAGTGGTGGTGAGGCACAAAACAACACTTTCTTTGAGCCAGTATATTATTAGAATTATATAATATTATATATAAAACAGGTATGGGAGCAAATCCAAAAGTGTTCATGTTATGCTACTGGTTTCAATAGGGCTTGGGAAGAACAATTACAATACTAATTCATATACTGTAAGTGCAAAATAAACTTTAGCGCTGGAAAATAATTGTTAGTGAGAAAGGTCATCAGCAAAATACAATGCTTTTCGTGATTTAGCAGTGCTGTGAAAAGAGGAGTCAGTGTAAGAGGTGACTGGAAGACAATCCGACATCTAACACAACACAGAACCGCTCATCTGAGCAAACGTTGCATTAGGGAGTAGACAATGCAGGAAGGGACTCAGTGAAGCAGATGTCTGCATGCATTGCAAACATTTGATAAATGCAGCACTGGTCTATTGCATTTACATTGAGACAGTGGGTAGAAGTGAGACAGACATTGACACTAAACCCGCTCTTCGGGTTGGGGGTGAGGATGTCTCTCCAAACGTGAAAGGCAAATAAATTATCTGCTGGGCCCGTATGAAATTTCAATCCTTAAATGCTCTCCCTATGATTACGGAGCTAAATGTGGATAGGAGCACTGCGGAGGGGGCGGAGCGTTTCTTGGTACAGCTCCCTGGGCTGATTTGGGTTGCGAGTTAGAGTACGGGGCTAGTGGTGTGGTGGGGGGCGGGGTTAGGGAAAGGCAGAGAGTTGAAGAGGTGCAGGAAGAATAAAAGTGAAGGAAGACAGTCAGAGAGAGCCGGGGGATAGACTAAACTAACACCTGTGTTTGTGTGAGTGGGGGAGAGAGGGAAAGAGCAGAGGCTTGTTGTGGGTGATGAGAACACTTACTGTTGGCTATGTTGGTGGCAGTGTAACTGTCTGCCATTCCTGAGACCTGGCTGGCAATGCTGACCTCACTGGCCCTCCTGAGGCCCCGGAAGTAGGGGCCCGTTACGGGGGAGGAGGGGTACGAACTGTCCATGAAGACACCACCATGAGACTGAACAACATCCGCTAGTGAGCCGAAACAAGGAGATCCGATTAGACACAGACACGGGACAGGAGAACTCACAAGGGGGGGAGAGGGGGGGGATGGACGGGGGGGTGTGATGTGGGTTGGGGGGTGAGGGTGGAGGCTGGGAAATGGGTCGGCGCCATGTTTCAGAGTACATATGATGACAGCAGGGCCGGCAGACGATCTGTGGGGTGCCACCACCGCCGTAATGCGCTTTCCCTTACAACGCATGGGATCCGTGTAACAAGAGTTGTGTGTGCTGAATTGTGCTCAAGCACTGCGTCATCAGGTGACCTCTGACCCGAACGTTTGTTGCTTTGTTGTGTTGTTTCGGTGCTACTTCACACAGTTTATCAAGTAGCACCATCTCTACAACAAATCGCTCAGACTTCAGACAACACAGATAAGGTAACCGCAATGTTTGCCGCTAGTGTGCGAGGCCACAATGGGAGTGATGCAGACACACTGAATCCCTGCTTACAAATCACAAACACATGCTCCTCTAGCAGCAGAGAGGGGACAGTAGCGAAACACCACAACAGACGCGTATAGCATGTTCCACAGCATTTTCCATTTCCATTTCCGTTACATGAAATATCATCCACTCACTAGGTATATTTGTGACTCGCTATCAACCCCTGCGGCTTGGCTCCCTCCACAGGGAGACCTCTGGCCCGTTGCTACTTCTAACTAGATTACCTTGTGCTCAGAAAGTGTGCATGGAATTTTAAATGGCCACACCTCCTTATTCAGCAGAAGGAGGGGCGCACAGGAGATGTACAAAACAACCTTTAAGGAACCCCTGTTATCTTTGTAACTGACACAATATAAATGCAATTGGGAATGCTGTGGATTAAGACACGCACGACACAAGGCACAGTGGGAAGGGCGCGGCACATGGAAACGCACACACACAGCATGCACGCACGCACGCACACAAACACACACACAGATTGATAGTGAACAGGGTCGTAGAGCGGATCGGGGG
>JAODUG010000024.1:1508204-1539887 GCA_027564795.1 Aphredoderus sayanus | reverse complement strand
ACACAAATCATACACAATCAGATGGCGCCGCCGTGTGGCTAAATACTATATTACGAGTACATTACGAGGGTTAATAAGCTAATATTAAATGTAGAAAAACTATTAATTTTAAAGAAACAAACGTTGCAAACGTTTTTGAGGAAACTTGGTACTGAGAGTTTACTACATGATTCCTTATTAATTAAACAGACAACTGCACACATCTTAATGTACATAAATGTGTTATTTTTAATGTAAAATTAGCCACTATAATTTTAATGTAATGACAATTTGCAGTACCCTGGTACTGTTCCCTGTTGACAGACTTTGCTCAGACTATACGGCTGGATGGAGAGCCGAATTGCTTTTTGAACTGTTGTGCCACTCGTAGTTGTAGTTTAGTCACGTACGGACATCTGATCTGCCATGAAGATGACAGAGCAAAACAGCGATGGACAATCCGAAATAACAATGGATGATGTGAAAAATCTGATGAAAAAGAAGGACTTAATTGAAGAGCAAATAAAAGCGTATTACGATGTACTGGAAGATGTAAGTTGACTAGGCCACTTTGTCTGTTACGCGTAACGCGTTTACATAATGTACAGTAGCTATGCAATCTCATGCCAACTAAGCTGTTTGCTATTTTCTTACAGCAAGGGGTTGGAGCCAAAGGTCCTCTGGTTGACGCAGAAGGCTACCCACGTGCAGATGTTAACTTATACCAGATCACAACAGCAAGAAATAGTATTTCCTGTAAGTTTTAGTACAGTAACAGGGTTCCCACTGGTCATGGCATTTCTGGAATATCATGGCATTTTAAAAACTCTTTCAGACATGGACAATGTTTTGGGTTGAATCATGGAATATCATGCGAGTTTGGCTGCAGCATGTTTACATTTTAGTTGCCATTTATCAAAATGTTACTGGACGTGGTGTTACATTTTGAAATGACTCAACACATCTCGAAACTATTGGTCTGAATGTTCAGGTGAGTATTACCTACTTGAAAACCCATTACTAATTTTCTCGATGGATGTTCATTTTACGCAGGCATCGTTCTTGTGACTTTTTTGCGTTTATTGTAGGTCATGGACATTTAGATATTTTTAGTCAGTGATCGTCAGGGTAAAGTGAAATTTGACTTGGAGTGGGAACCCTGTAGAAATATTAGATTAGAGTACACACGTTGAACTAGCATCTTAGAACAATTTAGTTTTATATTCAACATTCATTTCATTTCAGAATGCAAATCTACTTTGCATATATTACTTAAACTGAGTAAATGACAACAACCAACTGTAAAACAGACTAATATCCCTGAGGCATGTTTTGAAATATCTTTTGTTAAACATTATTTTGTATACACATAGTATACTGTATAGGCTACTACATAAAGTTATTATGCTCCCTGACCAATTGACCTCAGCATGTCAAGCCAACTGTGACACAAAGACTAATATACCTTTTGTGTCAGTTTGATTCTGCAAAACAATAAATTGAGAGTGCATACTACCAGTTGAAATTGTGATTAGCTTTACTTATGTTAGATATGTTTTTGAGAAACATTGGAACTGAATGGACGTTGTAAACAGTTTCCAGTGCATGAGGACTTAATATTGCTTTGGGTAATATTTGAGAGTTGCAACAAGAGCAGACTAAAGACAACAAAAAAGAGACCAAGCACTTTTTTAATATTGGAAGTAAAGAAGCTACCCAAGAAAATCTTGAAAATACATAACCTAGTATTGAAACTTTTCCTCATATTTATTTTTTTGCTTTCTGAGTCCAGCAGCCCATGCAAGTCAGCGCACGTTTAGTGACGTTTAGTGACACACCCACTTAACTTTGAATTAGTACCTTTTTCTGCTGCCCTCTCAGATTTTGCTGCTGCTAATTGGGACTTATTCCTTGTTATGACACAGGCTTGCAGAGTGACCACAAAGCCATCATGCTTGAGATAGAAGACGCCTTGCACAAGTTGCATGCTCGCGAGAAAGCCAAGCGTGAATGTGATGAGGCCGAGGCACAAGCAGGAAATATGGAGTATGAAGTGACTCTGCCCAATGCCTTCGCCTGTGTGGATGCTGTAACACAAGGCTCCCCTGCATGCCAAGCTGTAGGTGGCTGTGTATTGTGGGGCCATTGTTTGCACTGTGTGCTTCTTGAACAAACAACACTCATGCATAAGTTGTATATGTGGCTGTTCTTTGCGCACTAAGCACATTTGGGTACTGTACTCCACAGGGCATTCGAGCTGGTGATGAAATCATTGAGTTTGGTTCTGTGAACACCGAGAATTTTCAGAACCTACAAAATATTGCATCTGTGGTCCAACATAGCGAAGGGGTAATTTCTTTTTTTTTTCTGTCCCATTGTTCTTATTAGGTTTAAAGTGGTAATTTAATTTATGTTTTGGTGCTCTGCAGAAACCATTACATGTTACAGTAATTCGAAGTGGCCAGCGTGCTCGTATGAGTTTGACACCACAGAGATGGGCAGGGAGAGGATTGCTGGGGTGAGTGCTTTGAAAAGGATCAGTTTTTCACATTGCATGATTTGACATGCAGTCAAACATTATTTTTTATGCTGGAAGTCAATATCAGGCTCAGTTGGCTCTAAGTCATTCCAACAGTAAAAAGACCACAGCTGCAAGAAAATTATGAAGTTTCTCTCTGATACGTATACCAGCAAATGCTGACCAATTAATGCTCTGCTTTTGTTGTTTTAGGTGCAATATTGTTCCCATCCATAGATGATTACCAGACTGTCCAGGATACAGGCATAATTTGCTGGATAATTAATAAGAACAAAGTGATTTTTACACACACCATTTGAAATATTTTCCTCAAGCTATCTGAAAATATTATGCTTTGATACTAACAACTGAATACAAATTATCCGAACAATTGTCAGAATCTTTGTTTTTATTATCAAGCTTATACTTATAAATTCACAAAATGGCATAAAAGCATTGAATTGTGTACATCTTTCTGAAACTAATACACCAAAATAGTTCTTACAAATTATGTACTACTATACAATACCACCTACTACTACCAAAGTATATTTTTGCATTGGATTTTGTTAAGTATATAAAAAGGAGTGTGCAAGGGATCTTACTGAAAACAGTTAAACTGTGAACAAACTCAGTGGGGTGGAGCAAATTTAGGGACCGTAAATGAAAAAGCCCTATTCAGGCCACAATAATAAAGTAATGGGGAATTAATGTAATAATACTGTCCAAACATGTCTAAAATTACGGAAAATAAAATGTTAATGAAAAAGAAACATGCGTGAAAAGCATATTTAGCATACAATACAATTCTGCTATTACAAAGGAGGAAAATGTTTATGCATTTTATGAAATGGAAATTGCAAAATCCAAATCAATTGTATCATTCTCATATTTCACGTGGATAACTTCAATTTCTTCTTTTTTGACTTCACCATCTGAGGCAACTGTATTTTGAAGGCAGTCCTACAAAAAACAGGATATTATCATTACCATGTTATCATTGACGTGAAAAGTTAAAAATACATTTTTAGGGCAATAAAAATTGTGTTAAACTCACTCGCAAGTTGTGCAGATGGGACTGAAATTGCAGAATACTTAAGAAAAAGATTGGAGAAATGTTTTATCACCTAAAAGCTATTTTATTTTCAAATACGATAATCCTGGTAAAATGCACCACACCACCAGACTTACTTGACAAGCAAACTGAGCAAACGTAGCCTATTTCTATAAGGTTACGATGGCAAAAGCATGCGGCTCTGTAGTCCACATGCACAGGCGGGGGCAGCACCAGCTGTGAGCGCTGGTCAGAATCAGGCAGGAAGACCCACTGTTTGAACAATTCAAAAACAAAACGTACCCCTATGACTGTCATACACCAGATGCAATATATTCTGATTTCTGAAACTCTTAAAAAATGCTTACCAAAAGATATTGTGCCAGGGCAATCTTCTGTGGTATTTTAAGATACAATCCCCCAGTTATATCACAAGCCTACAAAAAAGAAAAATTGGAGAAGGCTATTGTTGAACTATATCTAAAAGTTACATAGCACCATACCATTCAATTATATAAACAGAAAAACCTTCATTATAAGCAATTAGGATGTGATGTAGTGTATTGAGACACTATTATAGATGGAGCAACAAAAGCATAACAAACCTGCTGAAGGAGACCAGAGTCTGAGTCCAACACACAGGCATCTATTAAAATATTCTACACACAAACAAGAAAATATGAAAACTGCATGTACTGTAATTACGTGCACATTTTGGTAAAAGCAAATAATTAAGATAGTAGGCCAAACCTTTTACCTGCTTTTGTGCAGCAAAAATGACATTCATAAAGTTCATGTACTGGAGGGCACAGTCATCTGCTGCCTTTACTACCTGTTTCATTGAGAGAATATACAGAGGCTTTGTTCAAAAGCACGTCAATAAATCCAGGACACTAATTATAGCCTTTGGGGCTTACCAATATTCTTGATTTCATCTCTTGTCCAGCTTAAAACAAAACAAAACAAATATTTAAAAGAGGTGCACAATAGAGACTGCATGAATAGCATAATACGTGCTCATAAGTTGTTAATAGCAAGACTCATTTCACCTTCAAGCTCCTTTGTGACTCTGTGGATATCTAAACACGCGCAGTTTAAGGAATATTGAAAATACTGCTTGGGTAATACAACAGAACAACTACAAGTAACAACCCAATGTGATTGAGAAAAATGGCTTAGGTTCAAATACGTTTCACTAAAAAACTTGTGTAGTTTTTATGCATGTTGTGTTACTGACTTATTTCTAGGTTTTGGTCATTTTGTGGGCACTAAATGCCTAAAATAAAAATTAAAAAGGTCTTCATAGCAAGGATACAGCACAGAGCTTTGGCAAGTGACCCGGCCAGCAGAGTGTCTGTTGAATGTCCCTTAATTTCAACTATAACAACAGATTAAAAAAAACATAAAAAAAACAGTGTGGACATCATTACAATTGAGTCATTTAGCAGACAGGACTTACAATTACAAGCATTATGGAGCAGTTAAGGCTTTTCCTACATGAGGAGGTAGGACATGGGCACAAAAAACAGCAGAGTTTTAACAGAGTTAAGTACTATTACTTTGTTATATACTCACAATATTAAAAAAAAGAAACTAGTCTGTATAAGTGCTCCGTAATTATATTCAATGTACATTAACCAGTACATGAAACCGAATACGCTCACCTTTTGACATGGCATTTCGTATCTCTTCAGCAATAAAGTTGTTGGCCACTGTCAGAAGTTCATATTTTCCATCCCCACTGATAGATGCATCATCCCCTGAGCCATCCCCAGCTTTCCAGCTCTTGCAAGGATACAGAAAGTGGCTGAAAATGCACAAAAGGAAGTAATCGGCGATCTTCAAATATAATACATTCCATTTTAACTACAGTAAATGGTATATCACCTGCTCTCACAGTGGCTGGCAATTATTGCCAATTTGTTTGTTCTTGTCATGGCCATATGTGAATTTCCCATTACCATGATCGCATCCAAACACTTGGAAAGGGTGAACTGGATAGACACAAATGCAGATTCGTAAGCCACAGACAAAGTGTGTAAATATTCTTAATATTTATTAAAATAATACCATTATTACCGCTGGATCCCGCTGAGATTGTTGGCCCCACCATATCGGATTGACATCTACAACAATGGCTAGCAAATTGAATTCATCCTCTGAGGAACAACAATCCATTAGTTGGGTTCTTGCATATAGGCATATGCATCTCTGCTTTTCGTTTTAGCAAATCAATCTTAAATCAACCACACTGTAGGAAAACAAAAAACATGAATATACAATTCACAAAATGTATCAAAGCGGTATAGTGTACCTGAAGCCATATCCACTTGACATTCTTTGATGCTCTTTGAAAATATATTTTGACCTCCTATCTCCTAGTTACCATCTTTGTTGAGATCAGAAATTCACACAAAAGCATTATTATGCTTGTAATTGCAGACGTTTGAAGGACCGATTCATCCAAACCAAATAGCATGTACGGTGGATGCACTCACGGATATATTTTAAGAACGGGTGCACTGCTCGAAAGCAAACGCTTATTTAGTACGTCATCAGGCTACGACAGTTGGGACGCACCAAAATTAAGCTGAGACGTGAACTTTTGTTCCGTGTGGGCGTGTATACAGTTTCTGACTACATTAATTGTGTAGTGTGGCACATACATACATAACCAGGCCTATATATATATTACGATAAGAACCAGAAAGCTGGTTGTATGGCTGTGATGAGCAATTTCTTTATAGCCTACAGTCTACATAAATCAGATGACCATAAATGCCAATGGAAACATTATAGGCTACATCCCATTGCATTATTTTCCCACAGAACACAATATGTACTCCCATAGATAGATAGATAGACAGATAGATTGATTAACTTTATTGTGGAAAGTGGAAATTTGCCTTGGACTCCAGCTACTGTTTGTATAAAAGTAATACACATAATTTACACAAGTCAATACACAATCAGTTACATTTAGCAGTTACAAAATTAGCATTTACATACATAATTAAAATAGGCTAATTTATGTATAATGTAATATAATGTCATGTGACATGATGACAACAGCATATTACACAGCCCTTGGCCCAAATGGCAGACCTTAGACACATTGTTTTACATTTTCAATCTGCATTTGGATACATTCAGAGTGGAAAACTTTAGATGAATCAGAAGCTACTCATGCCATCTTACTGTTTTGAAACACAAATAATCACAAATGTGCATGAGGCTGTAGGCCAGGGGTGGAGAAACTGTCTGGCTCTCTTTGTCAAGAACAAAATAAGTGAATAATCTCCATAACACACATACACACACACACAAATCATCATTATTGGACGTATATATAGAGTTCTATGGAGCCAACAGACACACACACTGAGTAAACTATAGCTGTAGTAGCCTAGATTTTCATTGACAAATCGGTCGCTCGTCCCCGTCAATGAAGCAAACGGGAAGTTGCGCGTGGACGCGCCTTATTGAACCACCTGCCCCTACCCGACTAGACCGGTTTTGATTGGCGGGTCCTCCCTCTCAACGTTAAACAACGGCGCGGTAGGTCACGTGACGGCAACTGCTGCTGGCTGAGCAAAGCGTGTTAGCAGGTAAAGGAGGAAAAAGGTTTGTTGTGAAAGTATAATTCCGACGTCCGTCCCTCGAACGGTTTAATATGTTATCATCTGACCGTATGTGCCGCGAAATAAACGCGGCGGTCTGTTGGTATAGTGACAGAAATCGTCTTGTTTTTTTTCCACGGCTTCCATGTCGGTGGTTAGCCAACATCGGCTAGTAACTACTTGCGGTAGCTATTGCATTGTGAGAACGGCCCGTACACATGCCAGGAAAATTAGCATGCTCCTAAAACGAGCCATTAGCATTATCAGGCAACGCATGAGCTTGTTTAATACAATCTAACTATTTAATCGCATTGGTTAAACCAATGTAGGTAGTGGAAAATGATCGAGAAATCCACACATTTTGTTTTTCTTTCCGGTTGGTGGCTAACGACGGCTAGGTAATTCTAGCTATCAATAACAGTAGCTTGGTGCTAACGCTAGCTGACCATGCTATTAATTAACTAGCCATGGTTGCCCACACAAAGAGGGCGCATTCCTTTTGCTCACGATGTATTTTCGTCCCCGGCCTGTATGGTACTGTAGGTTTGACACCATCACAACGGTGTGAACGGCGTTTATTATCAAATATATTTGTCAACCGTCTAACAATGCGTTAGACGGTGAACATAACAGTGTCTACGCTGACGTTTCGTTTTTTTCGCACGAACAAAGGCTAGCTAGAGCCACTGAGCTAGGGTAATTTCTTCACTTATTTACACCGTAGTTAAAAACGAATCGCTTTCATTGACGTTGCTTATTACTGGTGGTCTTGACTATGATCATCCAGTCCAACGACAAAATAGTAATTTTATACCGTTACTGTTACATTACCACAGTCCCATTTGTTAGATACATAGGACTACTAGAAACTACACTGAATAAATATTGAACAAAAGTATATTTTTCCTCTAGTGTTAACTACCTATATGGTAATCGGGTTTAAAATGTAGTCTATACTAACAGTGTGCTGTTATAACTAGCCGTATTTTAGCCACACAGCAAATGCGTCATATCCCACCCAGACATTTTCTGTTTTATAGTTTGGTTGTGCAAAAATCCTTGCTAATAGTATACAGTATCATTGCACTGTAAATCAGAATATGTATATGAAATATGACTAGCTGACTTCGAAAACAGTTTGTGACACAATATCCGTACAAAAGTATGTTCATCCAAGTCTGTTTCTGGGAGAGATTGTCAGTGTGTGTAAAAGAGGTTTGTAAGATGACTCCTGGACAGTCCCATCTTGGGTGTCTAAATTTAACTGGTGGGGCCTAACGTATGGGGTTACAGTCTTACATGGAGCTGTTGACAACACGACCCTTGGTGTTCTTTGCTGTGTGCTGTACTAAAGCACACTTCCAGTTATTATTTATTTATAATTTTGTGATATGTTGTGATGCAGTGCACTGTATATTGGCATGATATTTAATCTTTTTTCTTTTTTTTTCTCCTGCCCTCTTTATTCTTTTTCTAGATTTTTCTATTTTGTACATACATTGTTTTGTATATACTGTATATGATGACTTCAGTGGTTAGCAATCAATCCCGGGGGACAAGGGACAGAGAGCTACCCACTACCACACAAACAACACAGCCACAGAAACAGATTCAGGTGGGTGACTATGGACATAAATATTGCCCATGTAACCTGCTGTGTACAAAGCTAAATCTGTAGAGGACATTGTCCCGGTGATGTTGCTTCTATATTTTACAAATATCAATTGATTGCCTTATCCAATTATATTTGGTAACCAATTAAAGGACATTAGAATTTTATTCCTTGGCTGTTTTGAACTGTATTATATGCTATATAATTATGGTATACTTTAGGTTAATGCCCTAGTACTGTGTTTGTTTCCTAATGGCCTTTTCTTACGTTGTTCCTCAGGCCACAGCAGAACAGATTCGTCTGGCCCAGATGATCTATGACAAAAATGATGCTGACTTTGAGGACAAGGTCAAACAGGTAATGTAGACAATCTGTATGTAGCCTGTTAATTTTGACAGTTTGGTTTGTGGTATGTTTTGGCTGAGACTTGTATTACATATTCTTTAACCATAATTATTCAACCTCCCAGCATAATTAAATTGTATGCATGCAAACTGATGTTTGTGTCCCTGCAGCTGATTGAAGTGTCTGGGAAGACTCAAGATGAATGCATGGTGGCGCTCCATGACTGCAATGAAGATGTCAACAGAGCTATCAATTTTCTGCTAGAAAGCACCTCAGACACAGTGAGGGTCCACACAGTACATGCATACTTCCAGTTTTACTGTGTGACAAGTCAGATCAAAAAAGTATACCAATCCAAGTCAAATATAGGCTGAAAGTCTTACTTGGTAAACTTTTTTCTTTTTTAAAGAGAGAAGTGCAGTGTTTATTATTTTTGGTCAGGGTGCTAACTACACAACAGGTTTTGGGGGGGAAGGGGGGCCTCAACTGACTTTTGTTGCAACTAAATATTAATAACTGCATGCATGTAGTCCTACTTGCTTTTCGGTCATCACATCTGATGTATAATAATTAATAGGGCTGGGCGATATACCGTTATATCGGAATTTATATCGGAACACCCTTCGTTTATTATTTAATTTTTATTTCACAAACAATGTTTTCAGGGGAGCTCAAGTTTTAAGAGGAACCATGCTCCCTTGTTGTTTGCACCCTGACTTTTGTATGCGAAGTGATGTGTATACCAAAGCTATGCAACTACTATGTTTTTTTTCTTCTCAACAAGATATGTTTGAAATGGAAATTCTCTCTCTCTCTCTCTCAGACTTCCTGGGAGACTGTAGGGAAGAAGCAGCGGAGCCTGGGAAAAGAGGGGGCCCCCTCGGAGACGAAGGACAGCAGGGACAAGAGGGGAGTGGAGAGGGAGGCCAGTCGCGGCCGGGGTGGGTCCAACAGGAGGGGCAGGGGAGCCAGCCGGGGCCGTGAAGGTAATATTCACAAGTTTTTCCTTTCTTGTGGGGCAGCCCTGGAGAAGTGATGCATCTATAGTGTTATATATATATATATCTCAATCACAGCTCTGTCATATGATTTTTATTTATCTTGAGGGACCAGGTGTGTAAAATATATACGAAAAAAACAAATATTAACTGACCATCCTTTATTTGTGTATTTTAAATTTGATTTCATAATATTAAAATGTGTTCCTTTTTGGTCTGCAGGTCGGTCAGAAGAGAATGGGTTTGAGGTGGCTCCTGGAGAGAGAGGAGGAGACCGTGGTCGCAGGGGGAGGGGCAGAGGTAGGCAGAGGCACACATAACTTATTTATATACTGTAGTATTTTACTAGTTTTTTAAATTGTGATGTAATAGAGAATGCATTTGTGTTCACTGTTGCTGGTTAAATCCAGTGTTGAAAAATGGACGGTATATTTGAACTTTGCAGGCGCATGCCCTTTCTGCCGGTGCCTAAGTGGCAGACACTCCTCTACTCCTCCCCAACAGAGCTCCTGAGCTCAAACAGCTTTCTACCCTTTCCCCTTGTACAGTGAACACGGCCTCAACTTAGTAGTTCTGAGGATGCTATATGTCAAAGATGTACGGGCCAATACACATAGGTGGTGTGTTTTGTTTGTTTGTTTTTTGGGCTGGTGTTTCCATGCAACATGTGGGCTTGTGCTGTGATTGAGACTGTGATTAAAGGCTCCATAAATAATTTTGTCTTGGGGCCGCTGTGTTAACAGGGGTCGGAGTTCGCGGTAGGGGAAGGGCAGCTGTTGGCAGCAGGTTCTCTACCCAGGGAATGGGGTAAGTGTGTCTGTATATAATTGTGGGAGAGTGCTACTGCAATCACATTACTGTAGCTGAATATTTGAATATGTGACTTCAACCGTTCCTGAATCTAAAAGCTTGAACTTCTTTTGTTGGACCTATTTATTTTCAAATAGTGACAACATTCCCAGCTATTCTGCTTCAACTGTGGTGCTTCCATGCAGGACCTTCAATCCATCGGATTACACAGCTAACTCTGGGGCTTCTCGGCAGGATACATGGGAAATAGATGGCAGTGAGGGAGGTAAGTGGACAATTCTAGTGCAGCCCTTTGAGGGCACTGTTGTTAATGTCGCACATGCAAGTGCCCTATTACATAAGGCAAATGAGCTCCCGTTTACTGGTCTTCTGTTTTTGTTAGGACCATGGAGGGCCAATCTGGAAGACTGGGCTGCGGAGGACTGGAATGAGGATGTAAGGCAGTGTTTTTCATGGCCCACAGGGACAGATTGTGTTACATTGACCCGTGTCTACTAATTGTGCGTTTAAGTCTTTCACTGGTGTAAACCAAAACCACTCTAATGTGCTGGCATTGAGATGTCGGCATACATTGTCTAGCTATGCATCCATATCAGAAGCCCGTGGACAATTATGCATGGCCTTGTTGATCTCACTTGAAATCATTGAGTTCTGCTTTCATATGAAAGCTGCTTGTGGTGGTTGTTCTGAATGTATCTGTTGCCTCCGCAGTTGTCTGAGACCAAAGTGTTCACTGCCTCCTCTGTCCCGGTCAACCACATCCCGTCTGGACACAAGTAAGGCACAGCGCCCCCTGTGTCGAACACCGCACCACAACATGCACACACCTCGTACCCCCTCGCTCACCCCTCCCTTGCTTTCCCCCTCAGCGTGGACCTCTCCAGCCTGCTGCCCAAGGCGGGAGGCCTGGCAGGGGGCTCCGTGGACTCTGACCTGGGGGTGGCGGTGGATGGCCCCTCCGCCGAGGGCATCGGCCAGAGCTTGGTGTTCACCAACTCCCACCACAACGGACGCACCGCCACGCACACCTACGCCCACGCCGCCGCCAACAGCTACGCCCACGCTGCCTCTTCTAGCACCACCTACGCACACGCCACGCTGGTGAGGAATGTTTGTCTGTTTGGTTAGCTGCGGGTAGGTTGGGACTGCCTATCAGGTAGGTGCGTATAGGTTAACACCAGCTGTACTTACATGGACCCTAATATTCCGCTTGGAATCGGTTTCAAAGCCCAAACCCAATGAAAATGCACCATATAACCACCTCAGTCGGAGTAGAAAGGCCCGACCTGATTTGAAATTTAATTCGGAAGCAGTGAGGTAGTATAAAACGTTCCACAACCCTGATTGAAACTGTAAACCGAAATTCAATTACTTTCTGTTTGCATTCTTCCGCACATGCCACAAGTCTTAAAATGTAGGCTGCTTTGTTTTGTCAGTGCCGAAATGATTGGTAACAAGGCAGTATTCTACAAAGTCTGGACAAAACAATTGTGACTGGCATGTAACCTGCATAATGTGTAAATGTAAACCACCGAATTTTATTAGATTGTAAACGGGTAACCCAAAATCTTCTATCGGAAGGATTTCATTCGGAATGACAAGTGTCCATGTAAACCAAGCTACTGTGTGTTGGCTAGGTGCAAATAGGTTAGCATTGCCTATGCGGGACGGTGTATTTACGTCATTGGTATGCAACCCTGACTTAATCCCTGCCCCAGAACACCTGGTTCCAATGAATGGGTCGTTATCAGGCTTCTGCTGAGCTTGGCAACAAGCTGTTCATGTGAGTCGGGTGTGTAGGGAGACATGTATAAAACAGGGCAGGGGTGCTCAGGACCAGGGTAGAATACAGCTGATGGCTGGTAAACAGGCGTGTCAAATTGTCTTATGTATTTGGTCCCCCCCCCCCTTCCCCCACAGTCTTCAGTGCTGGGCTCTGGCTTCGGCTCCCTGAGCGCGTCCAAGCCGTCTCCCTCTGACGCCAGGCTAGCGGAGCATGTCAGCGTGCCACCGCGGCTGGGCCAGAGAGCCGGCGCCACGGCCAAAGAGGCGGTCCCACTCCACGCTGCCAGCCCTGCTCCCGTCTCCCTGTCCTCCCCTGTGGACGCGAAGGCTCAGAGAGTGGAGAACGGCCCCGGTGCTGCAGCACACTGTGAGTTCCACCCACAGATAAGCTAATGAATAGTCTACATAACATTGGCTTAATGCTATGGTCAGCGATTCTAAGCCAATACAGTTTCTGTCACGCTTTGCGAATATCTATAATTCAGAATGGGCAGCTAGGGAACACAAAGTGGTGCAGACCACACCCATATCCTAGCTTTTTGCAGTGTGTTTCCAATGTTGTGGGGCGGAGCATCTGAGGGCACCCTATGGCATTGAAGGGAGAGGTGTTTTTTCAAATGGTGGTTCAAATATCAACAAGCTTTCTTGTTGAAATTTCATGTTGTATTTATTATGTAAATAAACATGCAGCCTGTTTGTTGTTGTTTTTTGGAGGCCAGTCCTGTCTGCTTGTCACAAATGCAAAGCAATGTGGTCGTTCTGACAACCGCCCCCTCCTCTGTCCAGTGGAGCTGAAGCTCCAGCCGGAGCCATCGGCGGTGCTCAGCCAGCTGGCCCAGAGGCAACAGCAGGCCTCTGCTATGCTTCCCATGGCCGAACCGCTGGTGCCCCCCCAGCCCCACGCACCGCAGGTCCCCACGCCTCCAGGTGGGTGGTGTGCAGGCAAGGACTGCATCCACACTGGAGTAACTTTCATTAATATTAATAATGTGAACTATTATAGTATACTTTCATCCACACTGGAGTAACTTTCATTAATATTAATAATGTGAACTATTATATTATACTTTCATCCACACCAGTTACTTTCATTAATATTAATAATGTGAACTATTATATTATACTTTCATCCACACCAGTTACTTTCATTAATATTAACTATTATACTTTCGTCCACACAATAGTTAATTTATTAGTAAATAATTATTATACTCTTAGGTTTCCCATTGGACATGAAATATCTGGAATATATATTGTAGACATGGAAATTCAGGGAATATCAGGGAATTTTGTTTGCCTTTTTAAGCAATTTTACTTTCCATACATCAAAATGTTACTGGATGTGGTACTACATTTTTAGATGATCTTGAATTTATTGGCCATGAATGAGTAGTACCTACGTAAAATATCACTACATTCATTTTCAGTTTATCGTTTTAGACATCGTTCTGGTGACCCGTTTTTCTTTTCATTGATAGGACGTGGAAATTCAGAAATACATTTTTAGTCTGCAAATGTTTGGGAATTTGACTGAGAGTGGGAATCCTGTACTTTAATCTACACTGCAGATAACTTTTATTTTAGTTATAAAATGCGTGTTGATATGCAGCTTAATGAGCTTTCCACCACAGGCCATGAGTCCTCCCTTTCCCACGCCGGAGACGGCTCCTCCCCCGGCCTGAAGCTGCAGGCTATGGAACCGCCAATCACGGAGCCCCCGCAGAGGCACATGAAGGCACAGAGGCGCAGAGTGCCGCCCCCTTCGAAGGTGGGGGTCTTGTTATTGGTCAGGAATTACTGTCCCTGCGTTCAGGAAGGAAGTCTGTTGCTGCTGTAGCGCACTGCTGGTTCCAATAGGAAGTATATGTCCACGATTATGTCACCACTATATAATTCATGCAATACATATCAGAAAGAGACGGCAGACACTCAAATCAATGAAAGCAACATTCAATACTAAATGGTGACGATAAATGTACTCTCAAACACATAGACTATAAAGCACCGTAGCAAATATACGGCCATACGTCAGCAATACTGACCACGCCCATTCAGTGCAGCAAGTGTTTTTGGAAGTAGTACACGTTTTCAAGGAAATCTTCGGTACAAAAAGTTAACACTGAACTGTATTCATCCCCTCCACGTCAATAGATCCCCTCCTCGGCAGTGGAGATGCCCGGCTCGGCCGACATCTCGGGGCTGAACGTGCAGTTCGGCGCGCTGGACTTTGGCTCCGAGGCGACGGGCGGGGCGGTGGATATGGTGGGGGCCCCGGGGGCGCCTCTCAGGGAAGGGGCCATGGCTCCGCCTCAGGCCCCCGTCCCCACCACGGTGCCTGCCCAGCAGCCGCAGAGCAGCCTCTTCTCTAAGCCGGCGGCCATCAGGTGAGGGAGGGTGTCCGCTGCTATGTCGCGGCGTTGCCGGGGGTTGTCCGGCTGTATGTTCTGCCGCAGATGGGGAAAACATAAGAGACCACAGCTGCAGTTTCTCTGGTTTTACTACGTGTTTTTAGTTTTATGTGTAATGTATGTTTACATTATTTATAGGTCGTTTTGACATTTACTGTATATTTATACAAATGTTTTTATTTATTTATTGTGCAGTGGTCTGTTTATTCTGCGGCTGTATATTCTATATGGCGTACGCTGTTAATGTGTATCTGCCTGGAACTGGAACTTAACTTATCTCTAATAAACAAATACATCTGCTTTCCCATGAACAGCCTGCCTAGCCTCCCCCCCACCGCGTCGGACCCCAGCTTCCCCTCGCCGTCTCTCGGCTTGCCCAGTGCCACGCCCTCCCCCTCCCTGGGTCTGCCCAGCGCGGCCCCCCTGTCGTCCGCCTCCGCCACCCCCCCCTCCTCCTCCTCCTCGTCTGTTAGCCGGGCGGAGAGCAGTGGGCCCAGGTCGCTGCCGCCCCACCTGGCCTTCTCCCAGAGCCAAGACATGGCGGCCGCCGCCGGACCACTCACGGTGAGCACCGAATGCCGCTCTTCCTCGCGGAAGAGAAGAAGCTTATGAAAACGATCTGGTTCTTAAGCCCCAGACACACACACACACAACACAGCTTCGCTTGTTGACAATCGCTTTGCAGGTGAAAGTTGGTCGGTATTTCTGACCTGAAATATTTCCTTTTATTCTTTAAGGCAACGATTTCTCGAAATTGGGATTAGTTAATCTTGGTAAACTCCTGATATTGCTTTGTTAAATGTTATTTTGCCTGACAATGTGTCTGGGGCTTTAGGCTGATTTTTACCCTCGTGATGCCCTTACAATATTGTCTTGAACCGCCAGATGGCGCCATCTGATTGTGTATGAATGTATTGTTTTTTTTATTTTTTTTATTGTCCTTGCTGTGTATTTATTTCTTTATTCTATCTTTATGTATTTGTCATCTTTTTGTGCCTTTTAACCCTCCGGTTGTCCTTGGGTTTGAAACTCACACTTTTGTGCCAGCAATGCACATCATGTCTGTGTAAGCTGTAGAATTGGGTTTAGCGCCTTCTATCTGCCACAAAGAGCTAGTGATTTGGGTCATTTTGACCTGGAGGACCTCATGAGGGTTAAAATAACTTGATATGACATCCATGCCTTATTAATGTGAATGTTTTTCTCTGGCAGAATGGCTACAGTAGCATGAAGACACAGAGCACACAAGACAGTAAGTATGACTAGTTAAAACCACAGTGACACACTAGCCTGTGTGCTAGCTTCTTACGCCATGCAGAACTAGACGTAATTTAGGCAGTTTTTATTTCTGACGGGACCTTTTCTGACAGCAAACAAATGGGTCACACATCACATAAAAACATAAATACAGGTATCGCACAGATATCATGTACACACACGTGCACACACACTCGCACACAGAGCCATGTTGTTGCAGGCTAGTACCACAGTCACTTTTATGGCACAAGTAATTTCCATTGAATGTCCTGTTGGATGTAATGCATTGATGTTGGTGTCTGTTTGTCTCCAGACGCCTCTTCAGCAGCCAGAGCGGTGAAGACGCAAGCGGTGGAAATGAGTGACGGTTGCCCCACCCACCACACCCCCTCACCCGCTGCCACCCCTTCCCACGCCACGCACCTGCCCCCTCTCAGCAGGTGTGGTTCATCGCCGTGCCGACCGGTTACCTATGCACTGTACTGATTGCGCGGGCGATGGTGATGACTTAAAGCACATATCCTAATCCTTGTTTGTACATGTGGATAACCAAGTCTGAATCTCCCCCTGCACATGCTGGGGAAAGGAAGAGGTTTTGTTTGGCGCTCAGTACCATTGCTGCCCTGTTAGATTGATCTCCAATCGATGTTTGCTCTCATTCTAGTCATGTGACCAGTGCCCACACATCTGCCCTCGCTACGAGCTCCAGTCACACGGTACGTAGGGGGCTGAGCCTGATCGTCCGTTACACTCAACCTACCAAACGCACGCCTAATTTATGTATGCATTTTATTTATTATAACCTTTGGGATGTCCTTCGTGTCAAAATGACCCAAATCACTAGCTCTTTGTGGCAGATAGAAGGCGCTAAACCTAATTCTACAGCTTACACACACACATGATGTGCACATACACACACAGCAATGCCAATTAAAAAGACACAATCATATGGCGCTGCCGAGTGCGATATTTATAGGACATCACGAGGGTTAATGTAATGAATCAATTCTTTATTTGATTTCCTTTCCTGCAACCTCTGCTCCCGTCAGATGTCCGTCGACGACAACGGCGGCGGGGTCCTCCAGGTGTTCTCGTCATCGGGCCAGGCGGTCAACTCTGGTCCCTCGGTGCCTCTGGCCGTCAGTAGCGCCGCCGCCAATGGCCTCCATCCCGCCGGAGCCCCGGGGCTCACGGCCAGCTGCACCACCACCAACACCACCAACAACAACAACCACCTGGCCAACACGTCGCTCTCGGCCGCAGGCAGCCGTGCGGCACCCCTGCTCACCACCGCCTCCGGTGGGTTGGAGGGCGCAGTGCAGTGTCGCAGAGACTCTTATAGAAACTACAATATAATCATGTCTGAGTCGGAATATTGAGAAATATTTAAAGAGCTGGAACTATTGCTGGTTATTATGCTAGTATTTGTTAGTCCTACCATCTGTTTCCTCAGTTAACATATTGTGAGATTATCAACGTTATTTGTTAATGATTGCTGTGGTTCAGCCTAGCCTCTGAATAGACCAAATGCTCAGTTTTATTTCTCCTACTAGTTCACTTTGCTGATCTGTCCCCTACCAGGTCAAGTGAAATCTCTAACTTAATTCTCCTGGTTTCCACAGGTAAAGCACCCCCTAACCTGGCCCAAGGAGTGCCCCCTCTATTGGCCAACCAGTATATCATGGGCCCAGGTGGCCTGCTCCCAGCTTACCCGGTAACTATCTGCTTTCCTTCCTGTAACCTTACCTGTCATGGATCTGCATTGCTTAAAGCACAACAGGCTTTTCTTAAGCTGTAGGTTCCTGAAGGTGTAAAGACTCAGTGGGTTGACGCTTCAGATCCAAAGTCCCACATGATAGCAGTTGGATAATGCTTAAACCACAACTTGTATTGTTGGCACCAAACGTCTTGGCAAACATTTCCACAAGCAGTTTTCAGTTTGCTGTGAGTTTGCCGCGAACACACACACATTCCGAGGAGGTAGAAAATAAGCTTTTATGTTTTTATTTTAATGGTAGAATGCCTGTAGTGCCGTCTGGTAGGATGTGAGCTCTATTGTTTTGTACCTCTACAGCCTGGCTGTAAACTGTTGTGTAGCAAGTCGAGTGCACGTTGATGGCCTGTGGCTCACTGCAAAGTATGTCCGACTGGTGTTTCCTGTCTCCCTGCTCATTTTAGAGCGGTAAGCCTAAACCGTGCTTTTGGCTGCTGCCCTTTTCACTCTGCTGTATCTCCCTCCACAGCCGATCTACGGCTACGAGGACCTGCAGATGCTGCAGTCTCGTCTTCCGATGGTGAGTTTTTCCCGACACCTGCAGCATGTACTCGGTGCTTGCCACAGTTCTGTGCCCAGAGAAATCGCCCTCTACTCAATTCCAAGTCTCTCTTTTCTTTTTAAATCTCTTTCTCTCTCAATAGGACTACTATGGTGTGACATTCCCCGGTACTACAGCTGCCATGCCCGGTAGAGATGGCATGGCCAACAACCCTTACTCTGGTAAGGGTTTATAATGTGTTGGGTCACTTAGCGATGCCCTGTTAATGCTTGTTCAGAAAATGCATCATGCAGAACAGTCAGTTTGAGCAAATGAGTGGTTTTTAGGCCCAGTATTTTTGGTACATGGTTGGTTTTGATTTTATAAGCATTTACTTTATGGTTTTTAAATGATTTGGTCAAATGTATCTGGCACAGTGACAACATGGAGTTGTGTTGAATAAAGTTAGAATATATATGTTGACGTCAGAAGCTTTTGTCCGGGCTGTATATTGGTCCAGCATGGTCTGACACGTGGCTGGTGGATCTCTCCTGTTGTTCAGGCGAGGCAACCAAGTTTGGCAGGGCGGACTCCTCCTCCCCCGCTCCCCCCACCAGCATGTCTGCCGGTGGGGTACAGTCACAGCCCCAGCAGGCTCCCCAGGCAGGGACCCAGGGGCAGGGCCAGACCCAGGCTCAGCAGAACCAGAACCAGGCCTTCCTCAACCCCCCTCTGCCCCCGGGCTATGGATACACTGGTAAGGCAGAGCCCTGGTAGGTTTCATAAACGGTGGTCTTAGCCTGAAGGTGTGTTCCAGGGTTCTAGCTATCGGCGATTCACATCTTCCTCTCTTTGTTTTTGTTATCACACAGTAGTATGAGATATGGCAAACCGAACAGGACTTTATTTATGATCTATATATTGTAGTTGGTACCTACATGTTTGTCTGGATAACAAAATGGAGATATTAGCTCAACCTCAGAGCCAACACTCAATATTACACACTAATCTGTTTTCTTCTGGTTGGTTCTGCTTATTTGTGCCAAAGTTGGTGTTCAATACACTGCATAAAAATGTAAAACTACTGACACTGAATTCTCCCTTCTCTCGCACACAAGTGATGTATAACCTTCTATTAAACCAGTGTTGCCACATATCCTGGAAAACGGTTGAGCAATTTTCCACTAAGGGAAAACATGAAAAAGTCAAATGTCCTGGAAAAACTTCTGATGAATTCTGAAAATAAATGTTCCTTTTAGCTCAGCTAAATTACTAGGCCATCTATAAGAGCTTCCCATAATAGATAACGTTGCCATCTCAAAGTTATCTTCAGGATTATTGAAATTTTAGTTGAGAAACTACGAAACACTTTTTTTAATAGTCTGCTTCCTGCTATGTTGTGGAAACACCCCAAGTCAGACATCATCGTACCGGTTAGCTGAACCATCACTGAGGGGGGCGGGCGGTGGCATGGAAAATGATGGCTGGAGAGGAGTGTGAACCCTGTAAAGTAGGGCTGTGCAAACACAATAGATCCAGGATGCTTTGCATGGAGCTCCGTACCGGGCCCTACCGTGGAGCGCATGAGCCAGCTGACCAGGTTGTCCGTGCCCCACAGGACTGCCGTACTACGCCGGCATGCCCGGGGTGCCCTCGGCCTTCCAGTACGGCCCCACCGTCTTTGTCCCCCCTGCCTCGGCCAAGCAGCCCGCCATGGGCATGGCCAACCCCTCCAACCAGTACCACCAACAGCACCAGGCCAGCTACGGGCAGCACGCCTACGGCACAGGTACGTGGGAGCGTCTTCCTCTGCCACACCCCAGTCGCTATGGACGCGTTTTGGGCAGCCAGATGCTGTCCGTTGGTCGTATTTAGACATGGGAGTGATTGGTACGACGTTAGCGATATAGCGTGTTTTTGTTATTCAGTATAAACCTCGTTTGAGCAGATATGTATTTTATGATGGGGACAGTTGTGTCTAAGAGCTCTGTAAGCAAAGTACCACAATGCCAGAACAGGTCACCAATTTTCTTGTATGAAGATTGGTGACCTGTTCTGGCATTGTGGTACTTTACCAGAACATTCAGTACTTATTCAGTACTTCTATTGAATACGAATATTATTCGTTGCTGTTGGTACCAGTGTAGTCGTTTTGAGCGTGTGTGTGTGTGTGCGCACGCCATCCCGTGCAGAAGCCTGACACTGTTGAGGAATGGTGGAAGAAGTGTGCAAACCTTAAGCGCTTACCTCTTTTGTATAGTACAGCAGGTGCTGCATGCATGCGTGTGTGTGTGTTAGGGCTTGGGTGTTTTTGGTTTTGTGCTTGTGCTGCATGTAGCTCATGCTCCCTGCTGAAGTTAGCCACCGCTCAACACACACACACACACACACACACCGTTTTAGTCAGGTTACCTTACTGCTTCTCTCTCCCCTGCCCCTCCCGCTACTCCCCCTCCTCTTGCTCTTCCTCTTGCTTCTCCTCCCCCCCCATCCTCCTTGTTTCCTCCTCCTTGCACTCCCCCACTCCTCTGCCTCAGCCTTTGAGGACCTGTCCCAAGCCCACGGTGTGGAGTACAGTAAGGCAGGGTACGGAGGCGCGGCCCAGTCACAAGCCAAGTCAGCGGGCAGCGGCCCAGGGAAAGGTACACGCACACATGTGTTGTATGTTGTACACATGCAGTACACGCGCCTCACACACATACAGGAGGCGGGCGGGGCACACTTCAGACAAGCGCTTCTGTTTTTCGTGACCGTTTATATATCTATCCCCCCCATCTCCTCCGAGAAAGGTGTGTGTATACACGCATGCTTCTGGGTGCACGCGTGTGTGTGGGGTGTTTTGTTTTATGTATTAAATGTGTGCTTATCCAGAGAGTACGTCTGAAGGGGGGTGGGGAGTGTAAGGGGACCCGTGGCTTCTGATGTGATGCTTCTTAATTATTGGCTGCCCCCTCCCTCTACTAATGGTGCTGAACTTGCCTGGAGACACTAGGGAACACGCCGGTGTTAATGCTGTCTTGTTTCCCCCCTCCACCTCTCCACCCTTTCTTCTCCTCATGCCCCCCCACCTCTTCCCATATTATCCCCCTCCGTTCTTCCCCTGCCCCCTCAGCTCCAGGACTGTCCGGGTCAGGCAACAGCGGAGGTGTCCCTGACATGGGAGGCTCCATCTACAGTAAAACCCAGGTGGGGCTTGTTTATACCAGGGCGTTGACAAATGGGTTTTAAAGGTATAGTTAGCGATTGTAAGCTAATACACCTTCTCAGATTCACCGGATCTCCTCGTGGACCGCTAGCTTACCGTTCTTTGTGCATGCAGAAAAGATAATCCCGTACTTCCACACAGCCCCGGCTCCGTAAATTGGGACGCTAACAAATTGGTGCAGACCGCACAGAACAACAATACCCTAGCCTTCTCAATGCGTTTCCAATGTGTGCAGCGGAGCATCTGAGGGATTGCCCTAAGGCATTGAAGGGAGAGGTGTTTCTGGGTTTGAAGTTTGCAAGCGTTTTTATTTTGTAACTTCAGTTCCCTCTGCACTCCCTGCTCTCCCCAGTCATTCGACAAGCAGGGCTTCCATACGGCGACGCCCCCTCCCTTCAGCCTACCCTCGGCCCTGGGGGGAACGGGAGCCCCCGGCTACGCCCCCGCCCCCTTCCTCCATATCCTGCCCCCCCACCAGCAGCCCCACTCCCAGATGCTGCATCACCATCTTGCGCAGGACGGACAGGCAAGGCCCTTCTTTAAAACACAGGTTACCGTGGCCCACGCACTGAGTTGGCTTCAATACTTCTCTCTCTTCTGACCTCTTTTCCTTTTTGTTTAACCTTTGTGATGTCCTCAGGGTCAAAATGACCCATATCAGTAGCTCTTTGTGGCAGATAGAAGGCACTAAACCTAATTCTACAGCTTACACAGGCATATGATGTGCACTGCTGGCACAACAAGGTGTGTTTGAAACCCAAGGACAACGGGAGGGTTAAAAGGCACACAAAACAACACAAATGCATAAAGAAATAATGAATAAATAAATAAATACACACAGCAATGACAATTAAACAAGCCATACAATCAGATGGGGCCGCCTGGTGGTTCAAGACTATTTTTAGGGCGTTACGAGGGTTGACATCTCCTGTGTCTGATTAGTGACTAAAGATCTAGTATCATGACACTTCATAAGTGTTATGTAACCTATGGGAATGTAGTTTAATTACTGGTTTGCCTTACTTATTTTTTTATTAACCCTCGTGATGTCTTTAATTTTGTATTTGGCCACCTGGCGGCGCCATCTGATTGTGTATGATTTTGTTTTTAATTGTCATTGCTATGTGTTTATTTCTTTATGTATTCTTTTTTTTTTTTTTTACCCTCCTGTTGTTCCCTCGGGTTTAAAACTCGCACCTTGTTGTGCCAGCAGTGCACATCATCTGTGTAAGCTGTAGAATTAGTTTTAGCGCCTTCCATCTGCCGCAAAGAGCTAGTGATTTGCGGCATTTTGACCCGGAGGACATCATGAGGGTTAAGTAATTAAATTAAAAGATTATAAAGAGGATTTACTTTGAGTAGAATTTGTACTGCCATTATGTTTGGCATGAAAAGCAGCCTTCCCACTCTTACACTGTCTTCCATCTTTGCCTCTGCTCTGCCACCACTGGCTATTAAATACACGCTCCTTCTCCCTGTGCAGGGTGGGCCTGGTCAGCGCAGCCAGTCCAACAACATGCAGCAGAAGACCCAAGGCAGCAAGTCTAGCTATGGCAGCTCCCCCTACTGGGCTAACTGAGGAATGCACCCCCCAGAACAGCGCTGTTTGCTGCGTACATGACGCTAAAACCAATCCCACACCGCCCTAACGAAGAAAGCCTTGCCCAGGTCTTCTTCCCCTGCACCCACCCACCTCCACCAGTTCTCATCTCTTTTTGGTTCTCTTTCCCAACCCACCCCCCTTCTTGAAATTGGTTGTACATGTAAGATATTTATGTATGTATTTATATATATATACTGTATATGTAATAGTAGAACATGAAATGTGGTTGCTGCATTTTATTTTTGAAGGACTTTTTTGTTTACTTTTTCAAACCTGCAGAAACCTTCTTTGAGATAATATAGATTATTGATGGTGAGAGAGAGATTATTGATCAGGAACTCCCTGGGAGAAGCCAATACAAGGAGAGCTATAGCACTGACTAAGAGGACATTAGAGATGGAGGATTGGGGCTGGGGGTTTATAATAGTTACTAACTGCATTTGTCTTTGTTTTCTTTTTATACACACGACTTTCTCTTTCCAGATGTGTTTCTGTTTTAGGACTATTTTGTAGCCATAATTCTCTATCCGTCTTACCCTGGTGTCTTTTGCCTTTTGTTTTCTGGATGTGCTGAGGCACACCCCCACAGAGCCCTTTCCCTGTGTTATTAACCCCCCCTTTCAAAGACAGACAGCCCATTCATATTTTATATTTTAATTTAATTTTAACCCTCATTTCCCACTAAATAAAATTCTGAGCAGTTGGAACTTTGACTCTGAAGCCGTCTGTGTGCCAGGATCCATCTTTCAGGAACAAATATTGGTCTTGGTTGCGTTAAAAGGGATGATCCAGAACTTCTATTTTCCTCTCGGTTATCTTAGCTGAACCCAACTTTACTTGTGGCTGGGGGAAAACAAAAGTGCAATTTTAACTTTAAAGAATATTAAGATTTTCGGGCAGAAGGTTTGACCGAAATAGCAGTTGGATGTTGATATGCCTTCAGATGACAGATTAACCAAAAGGACAACTATGAACTCAAATTCATCACTCTTATGTGAAAAATATTTAAATTATTTAACTGAATGTGTTTTATTGCAGGAATGCATCTGCCTGCCAGTTTTTACGTTAAGTATGTTAGGCTGCTTTTTTTTTCTTTTTTTTTAAAGGTTGATAACTAAGTTCAATACCAAAAATCAAGAGGTTAAAAATATAACTTGCTACCTTTCTATTATAATAAATCCCTTTTTTAGCTTAGGATAGGGCTCTAAAGCAAGGGTATTCAACGCTGGTCCTGGAGGACCCCTGCCCTGCATGTTTTACATCTCTCCCTGCTCCAACACACCTGATTCAAATGAATGAGTCGTTATCAGGCTTCTGTAGAGCTAGATGATGACCCATTCATTTGAATCAGGTGTGTTGGAGCAGGGAGAGATGCAAAACATGCAGGGCAGGGGTTGACGTTAAGCGAGTCTAGCTCCGGTTGAGTAGTGTTCATTATCATTCTTGGACTCAGTTGTTAAACGCCTGATGATTGAGATCTGAATTGAATTCTGGTGATCTATTCGGTTAAGAGTTAAAGGCAGGGTTGGTCAAATGTGATGCAATTATTAATTTAGTCCATAGTTATTTCTATTGCGTGTGTGGTCACGCAATTGGTCTTATACAGTTGTATTTCGCAAGCATTTTTGTAGCTGTAATGGAATAGGTGAAATAGTGACATGGCCATATGGCAGCCCGGTGTGAGTGAGACGGACACGGAAGCTCTCCCAATGGGAGCACGCAGGCGGCGCTTTGATTGCAGCGTGGCTATAGTGCTCGGCGGGGTTGACTGGTTTTTTTTCCAGTGGAATGCACACATGCACATTCTCTGTTTTGACATTCAGAGATGTGGTGAAGGCTCAATGCACCTAAAAAATGATTTGGCCTTTTTTCAGGAATGCGCGCATATTTTGACATTTCATGCATAATAAATTAAAGCATTAACTTGCCCCTTAGTATTTGATGGTATTTTTATCACTAATTTTGGTTGTTTCAATAGCTGCTAATCATAAACGGTAACATTTTGATGTGAGGTATTGAGTATCATCTATATTATTATTTATATATATTACGGTTTGTGTAGTGTATCTACATGATGACATTTAAATGACATGTGAAGCCATAGCAGAAGGAAAGCATTAATGAATTTAATTACAATGCATCTGGTAAACATGGTAACCACCACCAGGTGGCAATATAAAACCATTAGACGCAGAGTGGACCAGACCCAAATGTGAAACACAGCTTTCAGAAGTTGGTGATAATATCCAGATTTGAGTTTAGTACAAAGACTTTATAAACTAAATCTTATGTTTAACGCATTGTCTTATTTTAAAATATTGTGCAGAAATTAACTTATTTTCTTCACTTAACCCTCCTGTTGACCCAGCGTTGACCCAATGCGCTAGCTCTTTGTGGCAATTAGAAGGCACTAATTCTAGTTATACAGCTTACACATACATGATGTGCACTGCTGGCACAAGGTAGTTTTTTTTCAAACCCGAGGACAACAAGACAGTTAAAAGGCACAAAACAAATACATAAAGAAAGAAAGAAAGAAATACACACACTAGCGACCATAAAGAGAACCACACAATCAAATGGCGCCATCTGGTGGGCCAATACGATATACGGGCCTATCTGTGTCAGTTGAGTGGGACACTTTGAATAATGTTTGAAATCTATAACAAACAAATTGCTACCAGTATTGAAAGTTTGATTAAGTAAGTTTGACTACATTCTTTTTCTTTTACTAAATGGTCTTTATTAGCTAGCTGTGCACATTGTTGTCTGTGGTTTTACAGACAACATCCCCTCCACAACTTCTGACTGGTTCACATTCCTCCCTACTCCTCCCCATTCAACACTCATTATTCTCTATCCTTCCCCATACTATTCTCTGTCCCTCCCCCTCTGTCCACAATTGTGGGCAGTTATACATTTTACAGATCAGTGAGCTGAGCCCAGAATTTGGCCATCAGTCGGGACCCCTCAGGGGGTCAACAGATACAGAGGAGGGGGTCACGAGATGATTTTCAGAAAATAAATAACGTTTAAATTATTACAAACAGACTATTTTATCCATAATTGTTAGTATTAGTACAGTTTTTATTTTGATGTATTCTGCTACTAGCCTTAAAATACTATCAAATAATATGCCTGTTATGTTGCTATTCTGTGGAAAGCGGGGGTCGAAGGCTCTGGCACTGTACTGTTGGTGTTTGCGAGCTGAGAAGTTTGAGAACCACTGGTATAGAGTACAGTCGGCCCAGTCAGAAAGCAGCTGAAGTTTCCCCCAAGAGGAACTCTGCGTGCGTTTGTACGTTTCGCTTTCTGATGCACGGCCTGATTTGAAACATTCTGATTGGGTGACATAAAGGTAGGTGTAGTCCAATCGTACGTAAGGAAGTTTGAGCGAAATTTATTAGCACCGCCCTTACGGCAAACGCTTTTGAATTCAAGGGTTCCGGACTGATATGTGCGCCAAAATGAATTTGTAGCAAGATCTGGATAGACGTCCAAGGTTATGTTCATTTTGCCACATCTCTTTGATACAGTCAATCAATCAGTTAATCTTTATTTAAATAGCACTTTTCCTAAAATACATGTAACACAAAGTGCTTCACACTAAAAACCATTAAAAACAATACTTTTAAAACAACAACAATATAATAATACCACCCCATGTAACGCCCATCAGCCCAACCCTCCAATCACAAACAAGCACCTGGGAAAGCATAAAATCAGGCCAAAACATCTGGAGTCCCATCCCCGCCATCCCGAAACACAAAAATCCCGGGACCAGAGATCACCTCCTCAACCGCTTCAATATCAGACCGATTGCCTTAGCAGAGAAGCACAGGGGGACAATGGCAGGTGTTGTTGCAGCCTACAGCAACAAGGTTAAGGGTCAAAGTGAAGTTAAAAGGTCAAATCTACCCCCCATCTATCTCCAGGCCCACCCAGAGAGAATGGATGGAAAGATAAAGAGTGCATGGGTATCCACTGGAGTTAAAGGCCCAAAGGAATGAACAAGTAAAGATTGAAATTTGGGGAACTATAATGTCATGAGTAATATGACAAGCAAAGTTAAACTGATAGTTGGGAATAGAATAATTGTGTGTTTGTGTTTTAATCCGAAAAACACATAATCTTTTGACAAAGATATTATGTGTGCCTGAAATGGTGAGTTACATGTGTATTAATCATGTTGGGGACAACATGTTCTTCTGGGGGGTGGGGGGATATTGAATGTGAGACCCAGGTTAAGTTGACCAAGCAAGTCCAACATTTCCCCAGTTTAAGTTTGAGACACAAATGTGTACCCCACATGAGCCCAAGGCTGTAGTCATAATATTCAGCTGTGTTTAAAATGCCCCCCCCCCCCACCCCTATTTTAATAGAAAAAATATAAACACAATATAAATGTGCTATGCCAACAGACTTGACCCCCCCCTCAATGATAACTGCATGGCTATGGCCCTGCATGTGCCTGTTTATTGGTGGTGCTTCCATGTCAATATGTTTACATAATATGGAACTATATAGTCAATATTTGATGGGTCGTAGTGGTGGTGAGAGTTCCATTGGTTTGGAACCTGTTTGGCCTAAACACAATATGTACCTTAGTTTTTCACTTAAGGGGAATACGGAATGTACGCAGGAATTCTCAAGTGTTTGTTGACACTAGTGACTGCAATTCGCTCTCAGATGTTGACAAAGACGTTTTGTTGGGGTTCATTCGGTTCAGTGGAAAAACGGGGACACCGTAGCTGTCATGCAAGATAGTATCATGACATGCTGGGTCCCCCGGCTGCGAGACCGTGCTGAATGGGGGGCCCCGGTGCTCACTGCACGTTCGTGAGTTGGATGCCTGATTCTGGCACTCAAATCAATTTCTGTTTCTTCTCTCCACCCTTTCAAACTCTTTAAATTACAAGCGCATCCATCGTGGTGAATGGCGCGCAGTCACAGGGTGTTTTAAGTCTCTTTCATCTCGTTTAAGAGGACCGTGAAAAATTCTTGTACCCCCGCTTGTTGTTAGATTTGACAGCGGGGTCCATTCACGGAGAAATTGGCCGCAATTAGTGCAATTATGCTGATTCGCGCTTGTGTCTCAAGCAGAACAGGGGTTTCGCTGTGCGCACAGGCATCCCCATGCACCCCCATGCACCCGTGGTTTCTCCGGGAAACAGAAAACAAAAACGTATCAATCAACCGAGACCCGAACGAAAGACTGGGGTCTATACGTCCGTGGGGTTCAGTGACAAATAATGTCAGGCAGATTCCACTTAAGCCTTTCATGGCCGGTGTGGTCTAATTCAGAGATGTGTAGGCTAAATGAAAATAAGTAGGCCTAATGATGGTCACTTTAAAGGACCTAGGGCATGTGTTCTGTGGCAACAGAATTATCTTTAACGTGTGCTTTAGGCTATGGTAATTAAAAAAAAAAAGTAATGTATTTACTAGCCTACACTTTGAACTATGCAGTTTTAGATCCAACACACTTAATATAATATTGCTGATCAAGTTCTAGGGAGCTGGTCAACAGTAGGCTATAGCCTTGTGAGACCATCCTGATCACCCGAGCTTCAGTTATAAATTAACGGAACCGCTAGAATCAGTCTGGAGAACTTCGTTGGGACTGAGTATCAGTAACAACTGAACTGACTAATCAGCTCTATATGTATAGGCTACAGCTATAAGGGTGTGATGTAGGTGTGCAGAAACACAGAAAACAACAATGGTAGGTAGATAAGAGCTTAACGTTGATGCAGCAATAGTATCAGTTTTAGGGCTATTAGAATGTATTAGAAGAGCAAAGCACTAAAGGCTTTTCTCAATGGAAAACATGTCTTCACTCTTCTTGCAACTTGCTTTTGCAAGAGTTGATTCAACAACTGACTTCGCTGGTTCAGAGGTTTGTCCAATCACCTGCCCATAGGTTTCTTTCAAACAGTTTCAATGGTTGTGTGCATAAAATGTGCCTATATGGTTGTGTGTAACAACCATCTGGCGTGTCGGGTTACAGCAGGATAGGCATATAAAGAAAATATAATAGGCTATTGCACTACAGCACTAGCACTACATCAACCTTCAAAAAGCAATGGGCGTATGCGTCTTACATCAAAGTTAAAATCCACCGTTGTTCAATAGAGAGCATAGGAAATATGTGAGTGGCGGTAGTTGGCCCCATTTTATGATGCACTCTCTAACCCACACCTGGCCTAACAAGTAGGGACCACATGCCAAGCAGGGATCCAACAAGTGTCTCTTTAAGACCCAGCGGATCTCGGAGGGAAACCCCGCGGCTTTAGTTGTTTCTACTCTCCAGCGTCGCTGCTTATTTGGGGGAGGCGCTGTCGCGATTTCGCCACATGAAAGCCCGATGAACGAACAACCGACATCCGAGTTGTTGGGGAGAAGAGAAATCACTTTGAGCTCCCCCCTTTCCTCTGTCGAAAGAACATAAACGCAAACTTGGAACTCGCCCATGCACAGTACGCGTGGACAGTCGTGCAGCAAGGTCCCTGCGAACAGGGCTTTTTGAAGCGTTTATTCGGGCTTCGCTTCTTCCACCTCCTTCTCATTTTCCTCTTTGCGTGTATGTGGAGGTTGAACGGACAGTTGGGCTTCTATGAGAATCTTGCTCGGTCTACGGCGGCGAGAAGAGAAGTTTGGTTGTTTGCCTAGCCGGGTGAGGAGTAGGAGGAGGGAGACGGCGGGAGAAGAGTCGGGTTAAAAGTAGGGGAAGATGGTTTGGAACGTCGCTTTGAGAAGAGGCTGGATGTGCGTCCTGGCACTGTGTCTCGGCTTTACGTTGTCTCCGTGCAGAGCGAGGATTTACACAAATCACTGGGCTGTAAGGATAGCCGGGGGACCCGAGTTTGCCGACTGGATAGCAGAAAAATATGGCTATAGGAACATGGGTCAGGTAGGTTGTCTTGAGGCTTTATTTGACTCTTTTTTTTTTCTGGTTTCATTCGTATGAACACATGACAAAAGCGTCGCATCCTTTATCTATAAAAACAACGTCGGCCTCTTTTTGAGAGATTCAAACGTCAAGGTTAGAACCCCCCCTTCCCCTCACCCCCTACTCTCTCTGGACTAGTCCAAACGCGAGTCACATTATTCTAACTGATATTAGCCTACCTTTTTATTCTGTCTAACTTAGACCCTTATTCTGTAGCGCACAAACAGAGGGATGGCTGCAATGAACAAAGAGAGAAGAGCAAGATCAGTAATAGCAGGCCGGTGGCACAACAGGTGCGTCTGTGACTGTGGAGATATTCTGTAAAGTACCAGTATATTGGTATATTTAGACACAGCGCTGTAGTCCAAGCAGACAATTTTGTTGCCATTTTGAGTAATGGCTGTTTTGCAGTGTGAATCTACTGGATTTTATTGCAGCTTGAATAAATGTCAACGTGTCTGTTCAGTCTTGTTGTCTGGCAAAACTAAACTTAAAATGTCTTTGTAGCATCAAATTAAAGAAAGCAAAGAGTTGATTTATCAATCTCTCTTCCACATTTTATTGTATTTTTGAAGTCTCAGTAATCTAAATGTAGGATAGTACAGCTATACTTTTTATTATACTTAAACAATCATTATTTTTATAATTTTATTATACTTAAACGAGAAACAATATTGAGCCGAGTTTATTTTGTATATATTTTTGATAACATCTTTTGGAGATTGAGTTGCTGTGAAATGTTGCAGAAAGCCCATTGCATTTATTCATTATTTAGCTTTGTTTTAATATTGGCATACCTGCAGATGGCGTTTTTATTGCCAGTCAAGGTTGTCTAATATCCAGAAGTAGAGAGAAGTACACCCAAAACCAGAATGATCATTGACTGCAAAAATGCAGGGGGAACTGTGTGAATGAGCCGTACTCTTGTGGTCTTCTCCAGCCTCAGCAACAACGTACTAGTGCAGGAGGAGGGCTTTAAACTGTGTCCTGGCAACACCTTTAAAACGTCGGCGACATCACTCTTTCATATGAGAGAGAGAGAGAGAGAGAGACACACACACACAGAGAGACCCCCCCCCCAACACACATGGTATGGTGACTGGACTAGGTTGGTAGTTCAAGCCCACACTTGCCAGCACTCGAGGCGAAGACGGCATGCAATTGGGAGAGGGACATTTGGGGATTGAGGGGGGAGCAGGGCATTCTGACAGGTTGTTGTGGGGTAGCCTAGTCAACAGCTATTGAATGCCCTCCACCCACCCACCCACCCACTCTACTCCCC
>JAODUG010000024.1:1492253-1502962 GCA_027564795.1 Aphredoderus sayanus | reverse complement strand
GTAGAATTAGGTTTAGCGCCTTCTATCTGCCACAAAGAGCTAGTGATTTGGGTCATTTTGACCCAGAGGACAACAGGGGGGATAATAAACAGAGGCCCTCAAAGCACTCCCCTACTGTATATACACTGTTTAAACACACACAGTAGGAACATGGTATGAGATGAGTCACCTATTTTCATACAAAGTACTGTGATGACTATTAAATTAGTCACAGCCTAAGTGTTTTCAACACGCCTATAGTCTTCTTGTTAATCCCATGTGTTATATTCCAGTAAAAAGGGCGGCAACACAAATGTGAAATGTTTGTATTTTATTTGTAGTGTGTATTGTTTGTAGCATGGTTAGAAAACTGTTTGCCCCGCCTTACCGGTTAGTGCACTCCCAACTAAAAATAATGTCCCTATAATACTTATCATTGAAAGTGGGTGGAAAAAAAGGTGGATAAACCTCCAATTCATATTTCCCCTTTTTCTTTCAATCTAAAGTAAATGAGTACTACAGTATAAATGTAGTATAGCATAATGTATACAGTCCATCCACTCTGTCAGTATTGTTTACTGTAAGAACTGTACACTAAGATGCTTACTTAAGTAAGCATGTGCAGAGGATCACTTATTGTAGACTGACTGAGACACATTTTGTGTTGTACGACAGTAACTAACCCATATGTAGCCTTAGCCCAGTCTCTCTCTCTCCTGTTTCCCCCTCCTGCTCACTGTTTCTGGCTGTCTTATCCCCCTCTCCCCCTTCCCTCTTGATCCTGTCACTCCTCTTCCATCACAACCGCAGGATGTGCGTGTCGGAGTGTCCCAGCGGCTTCTTCCGCGACGACCGGAAGCGCTGCAAGAAGTGCTCGTCGCTGTGCGAGACCTGCATCGGTAGCCGTAGCGACCAGTGCAACACCTGCAGGGCGGGCTTTCACCTCAACGAGAGCGCCAACACCTGCGTCCCCAGCTGCACGGACGGCTTCTACCTGGAGCACGGTACGCTTCACGTAGACCCCGTGGATGTTGTCTGGCGGCGGCCAGAATGACTGGTGACAGAACTGCCGAGCTGTTCATTGCTCATTGCGCTGTACCCATTAAATAGTGATTTCTTGCTTAATGTACAGGGGAATGTATGTCTAGCATCTAGTATTGTCTAGCAGCTGGGTCATTTAATACTTGGCAGCAAGTGTTAAGGAGCAGGTGTTAGGAATCGGAAATAGGGGTTAGGAATCTTGCTCAAGGATGCTTAAATGTAGACAATCTTGCCCCGTTAAATAATGGTCACCCGACGTACTGTACAAGAAATACATTTTATATCAAATTCAATAAGGCTTACAGTATCGATTTGACTTTTGTGTCAAAGGATCTACTGGTATATAACTGTGGAGTTACCAGTTCATTATTATGTAGACTTTTTCTGTCTTACTCAATAATTTGTCATAATTACAATTACATTATTATTATAATAAATGTATTTAAACCATTGTGGAATGTTTAACTTTTCCTTTTTAGTTTGTAACCTTTTGAAAAACCTTTGGTCGACCCTTAAATGAGTTTCCCGAAAATCAACCCAATCCTCATACTCTAACCTGCACCCCTGTCCTTTCACACATAAGGCATTCAGCATGACTTCCCCTTGCAAAGCCCTCAAAGCCATTCCAGCAGGGACAGTGTTTTTCTTGAAGTACAGTGACAGTGTTTACCCAACAGCCAATGCGGCCACCAGAGAATGTGTGTGTCGTAAATAATGAGGCTGTTTGGGCCCCCGAGGTCCCAGTGTGTCTTGCGTTCCCAGTTGCGTCCCATCTGCATCGTGTCAAAGCGTGTCACGGCCCTCCAGTCTGCCCTCTGGAATGTTCCTCTGCAGCCGCACTCCTCCATCCTTCTTCTCCTTTTTATTTCCTGCCTTTTGTCCTCTCTCCCTGTACTTTCCAACCCACGCACTCCTTCCTGCCATTCCTTAGCCCTCCCATCTTGCGCCCCAGTGTCTCCTCCTCCTCCTCCATGGACCTCAGACTCCCTCTCCCCCACGTCTTCGTACCTTCGCGTTAACTGTGACATGACCTCTGATGCAACTGGTGTAACTGTGGCTTCACCCTGTGTGTCTTCCAGACTCCAACATGTGCAGACGATGCCCTGAGATGTGTAGGAAGTGCACTGCGTCCAGTATCTGCACAGAATGTAAACCTGGGATGAGGTAAGCGTTCCACACAGGTGTAATCAAGTCATCGAAATTGTATTGTTAGACCTAAAGCAGTATAATGAGCACGGTGGGATAAAACGTTTTATTAGTGATGCGTGTTGTGTGTAGTCATTTAGCAGAAGGTACACGGCCGTTGATCAAAACAAACAAAAATTAACTAAACCTTTTTGTTATAAGGCTGAAAAGTAATCTTTATTTTATGTATTTTGTCTGCAAAGTGGAAAATATTTTTGTTCTACATGTTTAAGTCTATTGCATTTTTAACACAATATTTCACAATAGTGCAATATTTCACAACGTCCAATCGTGTGGAAGTTTATCAGTTTAATCAGGAGTGATTACTGCATTATTGCAAGGTTCCTCTACGCCAAAACCTTGCATCAGGAACACATTCCTGTAGAATAAGTACATTTTCAGCTGAACCATACCCTATATTAGCCTAACTGTAACCTCTCAACTGTGCCTCCATATCCCACAAGCTCCTTGTCTACTAAGAAATGCTATGTTTGTGTACAGTAAACCACCACAGATGCAGTCAATTTGTTTTGCTCTGGTTTATCTGACATAGAATGGGTAACTTAGGCTTTCATCCTGCCACCCAAGTCTGTGTGAACTCTTGTCCTGTCATCCTTTAAAATAAAATAAAAAACGTATATTTTGACATGTGTTGCAGTTATTCCACCACAGCCTCATCGAGCCACAGCAACCGCACTTGCTCTTACACAGTATTGGGTGTTTCCTAACATCAGAATTCCCAATAGGTCAGGAGGGAAAAGCACTTCAGCAATGTTGAACGCATTGTGGTATTCAACACAGCTTTAAGCATTTAGTCAGAGGTGGAGGTGGGGGGATATATGTAACACACACACACACTATATGTCCCCTTCCTTGTTCAGTTCACCATTCATGGTCAGTGGGGGAGGTAGTGAGCAGAGGACCAAACCAGACCCTTTCTGGGAAACATTATCTAACACAGCCCAGCTGTTATTCAGCTCGGCGCAGCAAGCTTACCAACCTGTCCTTAGTCTGACTTCACTTAACCGGGCTTAGAACTGCCAGTCCTGCTTTCAGTTACACTATTTATCAACTTGTTGCTCTCCAAATGACTTAAGATTTTAGTGTGTAGGATGCAATGTGTGTTGTTGTTTTTCTCCCCTCAAGTTCAGTGCAGATGAATCAGGGTTCCATACAGTCAATGCATGTGTATTTCACAGAAATGAAGTGCACTCATTGGAACTTGTTTTACATTTCTTTTTTTATCTATGGTAGTTCCAAGGACTGGACAATAGCAGCATGATGATCAGCAGATAAACGCAGTTCTTTTACAAGAAAGTATTTGCTTTATGTTGCCATAACTGGTATGCGTTTTCACTCTGGGTTTGTATTCCCAATTAGATGTTGTGCCGTTGACTATAACCGAAGCTGCTGCCTGTGTGCCTCCCACACATCTTCCTGCTTGTCGTGCCGTTGACAGTGAACGCTAAGTGCATGTCCGTCTGTCTCTCCAGCCTTCAAGGAAACAAGTGTCAGATGACCTGTGACCCAGGAACCTATTATAATGGCCATAGAAGGACCTGTGAGCCCTGTCATCGGGCATGCGCCACCTGCGCAGGTACATGGAGTTTATTCGTGTGGGAAATGACAGTTTTCAGTTGGTACGATATTCAGCTACATGGACTAATATGACGGTCTGGCTTGTAGGGAAATGACGCGAACACATTATGTGAACTTGCATCATGTCATATTTCGCCGTTTCAGCCTCCGCAATGGTGTAGAAAGTTGCAGAAGTTAGATTTCTTTAAAGATGTTTTAGACTTGCTCTTGCAATCACATGCATGGATCACACACTGTTGTTGTGGGGGGAGCAACGACGGTATATACATGCTTGTAAACAAACCACTCGAGTTGAAGTCGCAACACCAGAACCCTGCAAATATCCCCAAAATGTTGCACCTCGTCCCCAGAGGCTCAATTGCGGTCAGACGACATAGTGTTCATGTAAAGGAAGTGACCTTCACTAGCATGACGAGGAATACGAGACACTCATTTCAGTTACAGCATTTCTAAGAATTCCTGTTCCTGTTTCCATCTGAATTGACAGATTTGACTGTGTGTGTGTGTGTTCGTTCAGGGACAGGGGTGGAGGCGTGCACAAAGTGCGCGGAGGGCTACATGCTGGAGGAGTGGCGCTGTGTGTTGACGTGCAGCTCCGGCTACTACCAGGCTGAGCAGGCCTCTGACAGCGGGCAGGTGGTAAAGTCCTGCAAGAAGTGAGTCATGGCACCTCCGTTAGGGTGCAGTCACACATGGGCCAATGGGGGAAACCTGGGCCACCGCCTTCCACTGTGGGATTAGGTGTCGTGCTGAACGTGGGCAGGGCAGGAGGTGACACACGCAGAACTCGATTGTTAGTCCGGCACATGATGGGTTTTACCAAGAGCAGCAGTTGTCTTTCAGGGAAATGTGCCGATAAAGTTCCAGCTTTTTTTTTATATATTTGTTTTTGTTATTGTCTAATCTAACATCTTTAGCCAAAATTGCTCTGTGGAAAAATTGCCATCCAGACAAATTTAGTCACGGATGTGAAATAATTTGTGGATTGTAGCCAACTGTCCCTGACCTATCCTGCCACTCCCTCCTACATATCCAATCAAATTGAGACATTATCAAATTGGGCAATGCTAACTAAAATGAAATGTTTGCCTCAGGAATGACGGTGGGCCAATGGAACGATATGAGGCCCAAGTGTTTCACTGGGATGTCTTTGCCTGCCGCCCACAGGTGCGACCATAGCTGTTACGAGTGCCGGGGGCCCGGTGAGAGGAACTGCACCACCTGCGTCAATGGTTACAATCTGGAGGCAGGGGCCTGTGTAGTGAGCACCATCTGCAAAGATGGTGAGCTATCAGATGTCTTCCCCCACACACACCCCACTCCGATGCTCGCAGAGCAGTCTGTTTGAGATGCACACGTTTGTCTCACTCCCGCTAACTAACCAGGGCATCTTCTCATGGGAAACTTCCAGAACATTTTAAATAGAATTGGAAATCCTTTCATTAGCAAGGCTATTCAGAAATATATATATTCAGCATATACTGTATGTTGAACTACTTAGAATTTTACACTAGAACGGGTGCTGTCATTCAGCGACAAGTGATTTTTAGATTTAAATTTGGCAATGGTTTTACCTTCCATGGCTTCTATGACCTAAATATGTGCATGGTAAAAAGGAAATTGCCTTTCCGAGTGCTAAAGTGGAATATCTTCCTTTTACATGTACATACTAGTTCTGAACCAGTGTCCTTTTCAGTTTTCAGCTGAAAACTTACTTAGCCAAGTCTGACAGCTAAGTCTGTTTTCTGAACACACACTGGCTGTGGATTGTTTTCAGGCAAACCAAGTTCATTTACCTGCAGTGTCACTTAGAAGGGGATGTACAACGCTGCCAAAAATAACTGGTTTCTTCTGCTTCTTTTTTTTTTGTGGTCAATTCAGCAATTTACTAATGTAATGCAAACTCACTCATGTAGACGTATGTGGCAATGTTATCTGTTAACTAACACATCTTGGTTATTAAGTGAGTTGGTGCTCTCAACACAGCTGCATCTGTTTTATTTTCATTCTGTCACACTGTCACTATAATCCCTGCTGGTTTCTTTCTATCTGCATGTATGTAACTATGCACTAGTCCTTTCCTGATTTTAGTTTCAACTCTTGCTTGCTTCTGTAGTCTGCCTTTTTTTATCTAATTTCATTTAAATTGTGCATGTTTTCATGACCTGTTCAATTTTGCCCTAATGCTAAAAGCCTAACCATCCTGTGATGTGGAGGTGGTTAGGTTCATGTGGCTAAAAGGAACCTGACCCGTTAATGACCATGCTTATTATTATCATACTCAAAGTGCACCACCAGCAGTTATGGCCACTTCAGCCAAGAAGCTATTGATTTTGTATTGAAAAGACTGCATTGTACTGTAAGAAAGAAGGCATTTTATGGCCACTAGTCCACTTTGAGAACTGTTTGGAAGTAAAATGACATCTAGATGATTTCTTTATTTAAAAAACAAATCTATTTGCTAATTGTGTGACGTTTTTCTCCTTCTTTCTCCCCACCTCCTAAATCTGTTTCCTGGCATGGATCCAATCAATTCCACTGGATTTCCATCTTTTACCGCCGCGATGAACATCACACCTGTGATTGGGCCAATAAACTGTTCTTCACTCCTCTTCCGACCAATCACCTGGCTGTACCACTGCTGACCCTTTCTCTGATGGTTTGGCCTTGTGTGTCTGTGTATATTTTGTTATCCCCCACCTTTCTTTTTCTCCTGCCTACCCCTGTATCTCTTCTTCCTGGTCTGTGGAAAGCAAATGAAGAATCTTGGGCGGAAGGCAGTTTCTGCGTGCTCGTAAAAAAGAACAATCTGTGCCAGAGGAAAGTTCTGCAGCAACTGTGCTGCAGGACGTGTTCACAAAAGGGGTGACAGCTTGTCTGCACCGGGGCAGCAAGGGGGGGGGGGTTCGGGGGGAGCCCTCTCCGACCTCTGGCCGACTCATTTACAGTCACATAATTTATAAGAGAATCTGTGCCTCTTTTAAGGGAATGCATCGGAGGTGCGATGACAGGACTACAACAAACCTACCTTTTTTTTTTCTGTACTGGACACATGCATGTGTTCAGGGTGTTAAATGACTGGGATGACTTACTTCACGATGAAATGAGCAAATGAAAACAAAACAAATAAAAACGTGTCGGTATTTTGTGACCAAAGCATCGATGCCAAAATAATTGTAAATTTATTTTTAAACTTTTTATTTTATTTTTTATTTTTTTGCCAGTGTAGGTTGCGTTGCTAAGCAGGAGTCTCTTGGCCTGTAAATCACTGATTACGTCTGTGTGCATTTTTATTTTTGGCTCAGTTTCCACCTCTCTTCCAATGTTGACTATTAACAGATGGAAACTCGATGATCGTACAGTAGGAAAGGCCCTGGATTGTCTGTAAATAAATATAAACAATTAAGAAAAGCTCACTGAATAATGTGAAAGTAATGTCTGTCTGGGCTTCGGCCATTTAGAGTGAAGACGAAGCCTTTCGACACACAGCATGCGAATACTATATAGATATCTTTGTAGATGGATATCTGCAAGTGATGTGGAAAAAAAACAAAACACAAAACACCCAAAACATGATCACCTCAGTTTGTCTTATCTTTAAATATATTTTACTCTCTGTATACTGTGCGAGGTGTGTGCTTTCACAATGATAATGCCATTCATTCTTGATGTAAGCCCAGACAGCATTGATTCATTTCAGAGGTACTAGAAGACAGGTCGATAGTCATTCCTTCTGGAGCTTTCTGTATTTGCTTATAGTCCTAATGATTTTGTGGTACCAAGGCTGTGCCAATATCACCCCCACAACAACAACAAAAACCTTTGAAAACAAATGCCAGTTATTTCCAATACCAGTTACATCTTGACATCAATTATTGAACTATGTTACGTAATAATTATATCCAGACATTTTGTTTGTGGATATGGGACGAATATCTATAATAATCTATAATCATTATTAGGATCTCCAGGTGTAAAACGGCTTTTATTGCTGTAATCTTTGACATTGTGGGATTTTAGTGCAAGCTGTGTCGAGTGGGGGTTCCCTGTTTTAGCTAATGGTCAACCTAATTTCACATGGCGCTGTGTTGGTGCATCATGTTACCATCGTCGTACCAAACGGGGATTTGGGAGAATTTACAGTTTACAGTACAGTTTCATTTCATTGTCATGGCACTGAAACTGTATCAGCGGTAACGTTTTCTTGGCATTGAGTCACTTGTCATGGAAGAAGTAGTATGTTAAATCTACAGCACCGCTGCCAACAAAACTAGTTTTCAGTTTAGTTTTATTTATTTCACACAGTGGAATTGATTCACAGTTCAGTTTTTGAGACATTTGACAGAAGTCATTTTTCAACATACTAAGAAATAAATGAAAATACTATAAGCAAAATGAACATAATTTTTCTATTTACCTTTTAACTGATACCATGAGAATTGGACACCTGTCTTGGTGTGAACTTGGTTTCTGCAGCCGAAGCCGAAAAAAAGCAAAGTGTTATCTCAGATCGTTGCAGGGTGGAACTCAAGATTCCTTCGATGGTGCTGGATTCTAATAAAGAACAAAATGTTTAAGATTCTTATTATATTTGTGTGTTTTCACACCAGCTTGAGCAATTACAGTATTAGATGAATTGTTGTACTGTTGACTGTCTATATTGTCTTTGATTTGTAATAAAGAGAATTTTTTTTTTCTTTTATCTTTTTGGTTAACAAAAGCTTATCGGTCATTGTTTAAGATGACTTAAAATAAATTTAGACTGTGGTAGTCAACCCACATGCACCCCTATTATAAAAGCAGTTTTGTGTACCTGTGATATCTGTGACAATGCATTATTAATGTTACTCAAAGGCCTAGTTTTGAAAATCATTTTCTTTTTTTTCTTTTTTTCTAAAGTGTTCTTATTAAAATGTTTAATCTGTTTACGTTTTGTTTTCTTTCAGTTCTGTTGATTTCTAAATGTATATGGATCAATGTCAGTTTGAACATTAACTATCATTCATTAGTTCCTATTAGGTTGCTAAAAATACATTTTTAAACATTTCTTGGTTGCAAATGTGTCAGGAATTAGTTTGACAAAGGTTATGTCACCATCGCCATATTGTTTTGTTGCCTGTATCGATTCCGTTCAGAAAGTATCACATTATTCAATGAGTGAATGCCAAGCAATCACAATGATGCATGAAGCTAAAGTGGTCACTTGCAACATAAGAACATAGTGCAAAGTAATATCCAATCGGCCGTTCACATACATGCCATTTTGCCTCAAATTACCATGAATCCCTCATTGTAGGTGAGTTGCTAAGCAAAAGTTTAAACACTATTATTGTGTGCTGGTGCAAGTCTGAGACAGGCAAGTGAAAAATATGCACATGCATACTGTAAGACCTGTTGTGTGTGTTTATATTACAACCTGTTGGTCTGCCCCAATATATACACACTAGCGCATTAAATTGAATTAATTAGTTATCCTCTTCCCCTTGTCAGGCAAAGGCTGCTATAAATAGGGAGAAGAGGGGTCTTAGCTGAGGTCAAATTCTGGAAGGGGCTAAGCCTGGTTAGACCATCCTGATCTTGCAAGCTTTCCAATTGGTTCCAGCTTGCAAGATCAGGACAGTAAACAGTGTGATGTCTTCTGACAGCTGTGCCTCCTGGCTGTCCTCTCAAGGTCAGTCGAGGCCTAAAAGGAAAAAAAACTTCTCTTCCCCAGAGTGGCAGGTTGTTTCTTTTCAGCCATACATCAAGCAAACTGTTTTTGTTGAGTAAAGATGTTGCTTTCAGTCCCTGGAGAAGCCTGTTGCCACTTTGTGTGAAAGGGAAAGCAAGAGAATAGTTGAAATATTGAGAGGTGTGTGTGTGTGTGTGTGTGTGTGTGTGTGTGTGCGTGCGTGCGTGTTTGGGGGAGAGAGATGCCATTCATGCAAGTGCTGTTTGAACGCTATAGATCCATTGAATAGGAAGCCTCTGCCTGTTGTGTTTGGTACACAAAGAGGCGCTTTTGTTTTGATGGAAACAATCCATCTTTTCACAAAAGTAAAAAAAAAAAAAAAAATCAGGGGACCAGGAAGAACCTCAGTGCTGTCTTGAATTCAGTTGAAAACACACCACCCCATCTGTATGCCAGAGTCAATGCCTTTCACTTCTAATACAAATGCGGGGTTGGAGACAATACCTGCCTTTTTGTATTGGCTAAGCTTTTTATGTGCAACGCTGAAGGCTAATGGATTTCTTTTAGCCTTTTTTCTATGGGTATGCCACTGCATCCAAATCATGTGTAATTTTCCTTTAGCAGAGTATGTGATAGTTATGTAAAGTATCAACATGTTCTGCATAATCGATCCCTTCTCAAACTAGAAAGAAAAAGAAAATATATTTTGTCTTGAGTTTGCCATTTCACATTCTCAATTATTCAAAACATTTTTTTTTTTAAATGTTCTTTAAAATATGTGGAAGTTATCTAGTTAGTGTTTTATACAGCATTGGTTTTCTCTGGTTATTCCACCACCAAATCTTGAGTGATTTTCAGGGAGGGGTTCATAATTCCTTTCATCTTTATCAAAGGCATTATGAATCTAAATCTCTTATTTTAAATGCAATATGCAAACAGGTTTCAAACGGGTGTTGACTATACAGCAGGGTGTTGACTATACAGCTAAGTTGTTCAATTTAGTCAAGGGCTAACTTTTAGCACAGGGGGTTTAAAACATTTCAACCAATAAACACAAATAATACATACAGGAGTGTGAGATATTATACAATAGTCTGGCCAAACGTCATTAAAGGTAAACTCCTCAATTGTGTTATAGCACGTGCAAAATACCAAACTAGCACTTTTCATACAAATTCATGTAACGCAAAGTGCTTCACACTAAGAAGTCAATAAAAACAATTCAAAATCAAAA
>JAODUG010000024.1:1478654-1492153 GCA_027564795.1 Aphredoderus sayanus | reverse complement strand
TTGTGTAAAACCTTTTTGGCAATAAACTCTTATTCTATGCCATTCTATTCTGATTTTATCTTCCACTGTGTTTGAAACATTGGACAGTATTGTGTTTGTAAAGAAAGCTGGTGCTTTCACACATTCTACTGTACCAATGATTCCCATCAGCCATTGGTTATAGTTCTAACTCAGATTGTTCCTTCAAAACATCCATCGTATAAATCAAAGATTCAAAACAACTACAAACAGTAAAAACAAACATAGTCAACATGGGCAAACTTTTCCTGTGCACACCCAGGCCTTACAACACTAATGCACACAGGCCTGCTGAAGTATACAAAACATACACACACACCTTATGTAAGAGCTAAGGGAGTAGCTTCTGTTAGCTGTGCTGGGGCTCTGGCTGTAATGAGGCAGGTAATGCATATTTAATGAGGCATAAACAGATTTATAAAACACACACGGGCATGCAGCTCAAAGCTCGACACCACACACACACTGCACTGCACATGCACACACACACATACACATACACACACACATCGTAGTTTCATCTCATTGTATCTCAATGATGTGGGCAGATGCACACGTGCATATTACTAGGAATGCATTTGCCTTTCAGTGCAATACACACACACACACACACGCGCACGCACAGACACACACACACACACACACACACCTTGCACAGCACTGTTAATGTGGGAGCAGAAGAGGCATGTTGCAGGGCCACATGGGTACAATATTCACCATATGATCCTTTATATCCCCATTATTAAAAACAGACAAACACACGCACGCACACACACACACACACACACACACACACACACACTCACACACACTCTCCTCCAACATCCCATCTCCCCTCAGGAGGGCCTTTTAACTCAGTTTCCACAGTCTGTTCAACCAAGCTAATATTCTGCCAACACAGATCCAGAGAAGGCCTCATTTCATGCAAGACAATGGAGAAGCAAGGGAGCTTAGTTAGGGATGAGAGCATGTATGTACATCTGTTGAGGAAAGAGAGAGTGAGCAAAAGACTGATGGTTTGTGTGCGAGTGCGCATGTGAGTGTGTGTGAGCATGCACGTGTGCGTGTTTACATGCTGTTATGGGGTGAATTCGGGGTGAATCACTGAACTATAGCGAGTCTGTGATATCATTCATACGCGAAACACACCACTGATGTTCACACAGCTAGAGGTCATGTTCAGTAGAGTACCTTAGACATGCATGTGGGAGACAGATGGACAGTAACAAGCAGCAAGCTAACCATAGCAATAGCATAGTGGATACAGGAGCTAGCACTAATCAACATTGTGGAGGAAGAAGGGCATCCATTATTTTTTATGAAACATAGTATGGCTGTAACTAAGTGCACTGCTATTTAATCAGGACAATCTTGTGAAATGGTATAGTTATTTCTTTATGTTCTTTTGTTTTTAGCATGTAATGCATTTGTAATGATACAGCAGGAAGGAATATATGCTTAAGGGAAGGGAACAACTGGATGGATGGATGTGAATTTTGTGAAACTATTTATGGTGTATTGCTTACCCTCGACTAGATGACGGGCTTTCTTGAGAAACTATCTGACCTCCAACTTGTTCCGCTAGCCATTTGTCACAAAAACCATGGGCTGTGATTGCTTGTCTATTTGTCAAATCAACTGTACTCTGTGGAAAAGTATCCCTGATTGAGTTCAGTTCCCGTTTGTCATAAAACTGACGTGAGCATTGGTTGCTCATCTCCTCTGTGCCCATCAACAAATCAGTATGCTCCGATTGTGGTCTATGGGCATCTGGTGATCCATCTTTCTCTCTGTATAACTCCGAGATCCAACCAGACGAGGCACGAAGCTGTGAAACTGTTTTGTCCCCGCCTTGCCCGTCTTCATTACCTTCTTCCATTAGATCCCCAGAAAAAGGCGATCCAACTATTCGCTCTCTAGTGAGACCGGTTTCACTCAATGGGGTGCCAGTCAAAGAGCTGTTGTGAGATACAGAGCTATTGGTGAGCACAGGGGATTGTCTCTCAGAGGTACTTAGAGGGATGTCGCAGCCCGACGCCTGACCCTGACCCCCCCAACCCTGAAGACCACCCAAAGATGGATGACAAGGTGCAAGTGTGATGGGGGACTGCCCCTCGCCTTCATCCGAGTCCTCCATTGAGATTTGCGAACGCACGTACACCTCCTCTCTGGTTTTTAAGAAGTGATCTGACGGATACCTTAAAGAGGCAGAGACACTCCTTACCATGATGCTTTGTGACTGGTCATCACAGCCCGGCTCCTCGACTTGCGCTTGGGTGCGACTTTCGGAGTCCATTTTGTGATCTGGACTGGTGTTCACAGCACTTGTTTGCTCAAGTCTGATGCCTATAATGCGTTCAGAGGAGCTGCATGCATCAGTGTTAGATTGATCGTTACTGGGAAGATAGTAGATCTGATGTGTGGCGTGTTTATTGTAAGTGCTCTGGTTTGAGTCTCTCGTGGCTGTATTAGATTGGCTTGGATAAGCTGATGCAGTTTGCAAAGAGAGAGCTTTATCCCCCACATTTGAATGGATTAGGCTGTCAGCAACTGCACTCACTTGCTTTTGCTGGCTCTGTTCCGTGCACTCTGGATGATCTTTCTGCAAGGGTTGGGCTTGCAGTAGCGTGGCAGCAACAGAAAGCATGCTGAAGGTTTCCGCGGCCCCATTTCGTTTTCCAACTGGTCTTCCACCATCACTCCCTCTAAACCTATCCTTGCAGTCTTTCTCACTCTCCTTTACTGACCCAGATACAATGATATATTCCATCTCCAGGCCTGAGGAGGAATCAGAATTGGACCTGGGATCATCTCTACTGTCTGGGCTATACTTAAGAGTGTCCCTCTCGCCTTCAGAGCTGGAGACCTGAGACATGTCTGTGATAGCACCGTCTACATTTCCAATGGCTCCATTTTGAGGAGCCCAATTGTTCTCAATACTCGGTGCATCCTCACTGGTGGTAATCTTGGTTGTCCAATCATCTGAGGAGGAGACATTGTCATATGTAGATTCAGAACAAGGGTGTCCCTGGATCTTGGCAGAGGTCAAAAGGTTGTCCCAGTTTGAAATGTTTCTATATATTGACTGCTGGGCTTGGGTTTGAGTGACAGATGTTTCTTCTGATCTTAACTGATTGCTGACCAAAGTGGATTGATCCTGGGAAGAACTGCTCACCATAATGAATGGGGATAGATGCTGATTAAGTTGCTCCGTCCAATCATGTTCTTGTAAAACATCATATGATCCATACTCATTCTCAATGGCACTACTCCCATTTTTGGTCATGTGACCAGACTCAAAAGTTTCCTCAAACAGGAACACTTGGCTGGCTGCCCTGTCATTTCCATCATTATGACTATCAGGCTTCTGATATTGATCCTGTCCGCCTGTCTCCACCGGCTTCACCACACTAATAAATGGACTAGATTCTGCTTCTAGCTGAATAGTGTCCACATCAGGGCTAGCCTGAGCCTCGGGGGAGGGTGGTATGCTCCAACCTCCAGCTCCTACGTTGTCATATTCTGAGGTAGAGGTGACCATGCTGGGAACAGGCATGGCCCAGTTGTCAAAGTCGCTGGTGGAATTATTTCGAATAATCTGGATGTCACCGTTTCTCGTCTCCTCAGTCCCTATGCCTTCTTCTGCTCCCTCTATAACTATTTTCACATCCTGCTCAAACCCTGTGCATGCCGACCCTTGGTCTTCTTGCCCTCCCTCCTTCTGTTGGCCCAAATATTGTTCAGCAGGATCACTGGAGGCATCCACCGATCGTATGTGGTCAGCGTTCACTCCTTTCCCTGGTCCTACCGGGCTTGTTACTGTAGAAGGACTGTCTTCTAGTATAGTGGTGTTCCACATCTCCATACCGCTGTCACTGAATCCCACTGGACTTTCCAATAAAGGCCCTTCCCCTGCCTTTGTGAGCTGCCCATGGAGAGACTCTGAGCGCTCTGATAGGTTGTCAGCATCAGGTGTGGTAAGAGGTGAAAGACTGTCGTCTCGGATGGTCATATTCCACATATCTAATGACTCAGGATAGGATGCCGTGGTCCCGCTGTCAGATTTGAGAAATCCTTTTTGAGCCGAGTAGGTCCAGAAATCTAGGAGTTCTTTCTGTCTGTCTCCCTTCCTCCCCTGAGACCCTTCATCCTCTTCTTTAGACGTCTCTGGTGTCAAGGTGCTCAGTGGCTCCCGCTTTCTTGACACAAAGGACATGGCTGCTGTAATGGCAGTGACACTGGATCTGTATTTCCCATGTATTTCCTCATCCGGTGGCGTCATCTGCAGATCGGGCAAAGTAACAGAGTTCCACGCTTGTCCAAATTCAGAATCGGCGTTCCAGCTGTCATAGGTTTCGGTGTGCTCAGTGATCAGGCTTAGTTGTGGCTTGAGCCTCATATCCACGATGTGGGTTCTCTGTAGTTCCACCACTTCAGTCCCGCTGTCTCTCTCTCGCTCTTCACAGTATGACCCCTTGATTCCAATTCTTTGTGCAATGAGATCCTGGCACTCGGCCTTATCGTCCTTGTTCGGCATTCCAGCGGTGCTCTCGTCCGACGTGGACTCTCCCTGAGTGTCAAAGCCGAACTCATCCCAAGCCTCGGACAAGGAGGAGGAGACGCTGTCCTTGAGGCGCAGGGCATCCATTCTCTCCGCTACGTCCTTAGAAGAGACACTGACCTCGCTGCCGTACGGCGGACAGCCGTCTGCCAAGCTGTTGGCCGGGGTCCGGGGAACCGCGGTGCCTGCCGTGTGGCGGGCGTCAGCCCGATGTGCCTGCTGGCCTGGGGCAGCGGAAAAATCGACCAGGCTCAAGTCTTCAAAGGCGGACAGGGCGGATCCCCCTGTTCCTCCGCCTCCCGCAAGGTGCCCTGAGGCTCCTCCTCCTCCTCCTCCGCCAGCTCCGCCTCCTCCTGCCGGGGTTACGTTGCTGCTGTGAAACGGGTCGAAGCTGAACAGGTCGCAGGTGTCACTCTTGTTTCTGCCGGAGCGGTGCCTCCTCCGCTCTGGTGGCACCGGCGGGGAGAGGGAGGGGAACCCCAGCGGAGAGGGGTTCCTGAGGAAGAGACCCCCCAGCGATGACGTGGCGGCCCCGCCCGCTGTCAAATCGCCGATGGGGCTGTCGTCGCTAAGGAACACGGAGCTTTCCTTGGAGGAGCGGCTGCTACGGATGGTTGCCATGCCGCTGTCCGGGCTCATCAGGTCTCTGCCTGCAGCCACACCAGCCACTCCCGAGTCCTCCTCGCCATCTGCTGTCGCCCTGGGTAACAAGATGAGATCAAGCAACATTCAGCATCAAATCATATTCAGATATAGAAACATCTTCTGCTGAATAGGAATGTATGCTAGACCTTGACTGCTTAAAGTGGAGTTGGACGTCTGTAGCTTCCTTACAATTACAATTTACAATTAGGTCAATCAATTAACAGACTCCAAAATGGGGATTGACCCCTGTAGTTAGTCGGGAGTCAAAATCATGACTTCATACTTCATTATTATGCAAACATAATCGTTATTGCAACGGAAACTGGGATTTTTTCTGCCACTAAAAAGAATGAGGGTAAACAAATATTGTGCAGGATCAAGGATTCTGTAAATGTTCTAATTGTTCAAAATGTTGATATTTTGATAAGGAGTTTATCCTGCTGAATAAACCCCTTGAAATGAAGAATCACATTTCCAAGCAGGTCCTAACATGCATTACAATCGAGTGAAAAAACTAGAGACAAATCAAAAACAAAGTAAAAACAAACAAAACAAACAAAACAAAAAGAAAACACAACAACAGTAAATTAATAGAGCACATTAGAGTTCATGAAAACAAACACATTATGGCCACATGGGGGAACAGAAACATAACTCGGGACCTCTGTGGTCAGTTCTGTTTACCTCTCTCCGCCGGTCCCGTCGGCCCTCTCCGTGTCAGAACCATACATGTCGTTGATTCCCGATGAACCTTGGGAGAACTCAACGCTGCCCGCCACCCCCTCCGTGGAGGAGGTCCTGCTGCTGGGGTGGCAGGCCAGCACGAGGCTGCGGCGGTCCACCAGCTCCTTCAGCAGACTGTGGATCCATTCCTCCAGCGGGGGGACGCCGGCAGAGTAGGGGAAGGCCGTAACAGGGAGAGAGTAGACCTGCAGACGGCCCTGGCAACAGTCGTCTGCCTTGAGCCAATCAGAGAGAGGCCACCGGGAGGACTCCGCTAACTCACAGCAAATCTGAAATAAAGGCAATATTCCCAATATATATAAATATATACACACAAAGAATGTGTCAATTCGCTAAATGCTTTGCAGGGCAAACATAAACGAAAAGAATACCATTTAATATTAGGAATTAGTGTAGTATGTTTGCTCTATGTTGCAATATAATATTATAAATATATAAAATATTTTTGTATTATTTTATATATATATATATAATTTCTACAGTAGGCTATACAGTATTTGTCAAGTTAGCACATTCTATCATTTCACTTTACTGAACCACAAGCACAAGAGTTTTAGCGGAGTAGTATTGGGGTAAAAGTTTAAAGAAAGAAATAATTAACTTTCCTTAGTTACTTGTAATGGAAGCCATAAGTGAACTGAGCATTTACCTGGTTTAGGACGTCTGTATTGTCTGAATAGATCACCACCTGCTGACGGGCAGGGTGAACTGTGACCACAACTAAACTATCGTAACTATGGCGATGGCAGAAGGACTTCAGCTCTCCTCCATGGCAATACCAGTCCTTGAGAACATTTACAAAAAATGTGTCAGTGACATGCATGAAGAGAGAAGCAGAAAAACAGTCAAGTAACAAATAAATGGAAAATAAATGGACCAAATCGCAAAAACTAAAATAAAGCAATTAAAGTAATGCAATAATCCTAAAACGCTTATTCAACATTTCCGCAGATTTTTGGCTAAAGATGTCGCTGAGTTGAAACTTTGTTGGACCCCTGCCTTTTATTGAGCATATGTTTTAATTTTTTAGCAAATTTGACGTGTTTTAAGTGAGCCTTTTTCTGTAATGATGAGAGACGAAGCTGTCAAAACACAGAGAGGGGTAAAAAGACACTTTGTGATTTATAGTTGTGAAATTAACTGTTTGCTCTTAACAGAGCCACCACACACAGATTATGGTAATTCCCTGACACTACTCGTGATTGATGGGTAGAAAGTTGCATTAATTAATTGTTTTGTTTGTCAAGGAAAGTGTTTTTTTCTTTCTTTCTTAAATGATTAACAGCAATGATATGGCAGCAGTAATTTGCAAAACATTGTCAATAAAAAGTATGCAAAGTGTTACTTTTAAAACAAATTTGCTGGATCAATCTAGATTTGTTGTGTAATGGGTGTTTGTTTTTAACAAGTCTACCGTGACAAAAATGTCATGGTAGACTTATTTAAAACTTGTAAAATGTAAGAGCAATTTAGGAAAAAATACATTTATCCTTGTGTTGCAACAACAAAGTTTGTTTTCGATATAGACAATCAACAGAGACGTACTTTGAATCTATCTTTTGAAAGGAACTAAATAAACAATTTACTTAACAAGAATAGGCTACCAAAGGATTCTAGGTAATTGTAAGCATTGTAAGCATTCATATCAACTCATGTTTTATAGCGTATGCACATACTAAGTATACGCATGTTGTTATGTGTGCGTATGTGCGCATGTGTGTGGGCGCTTATACAGGTCCAGAGAAAGTGATCGATGGTTGCTGCTGCAGGCGTATACCTGCTCAGGCTGTGTCAATATTAACCTGTGAAGATGACAGGGCTACAATCCCCCCCTTTATTCTCTTCTCTTCATCTGTCCACCCTTCTCTCGCTCCACAGTATGGCTGCTGTCAGACTAAGGACCATCAATTCTCTTCTCTCGCTCTTCTCTCTCTCCCCCTCCCTGTCTCTCACAAACTGTCATCTGGCAAACTGTGCCATTTTTCAACTCTAACATCCTGATGAGTGCAATGAGGCCTTCCAAGCTTTGTTAAAACACACATCTTCACTCACAGATGCTATAAACAAAACACACGAGGCCAACACAAACCCATTACACCCAGGTACATATGTACAGTACACACCTGCAGTCGTACAATGACACTGATGTATAAGTTGCACGCTCAAACGTACAAATGTTTGTGAACCCGTGGGCATAATATATGTCTACAACGCAATATAGACAGAAAAGTATGGAAGTGGCAAGAAAAGTATGAAAATGGTGTAATACGCATGTGCACGGTTGCACACACACACAAACATGCGCACACACACACACAAATGCACAGACACACACACACCACACACACATACACACAAATGCACAGATACACACATGACACACACACACACACAAACATGCGCACACACACGCACAAACACACACAAATGCACAGACACACACACGACACACACACACAAACAAACATGCGCACGCACACAAATGCACATACACACACACACACACACAGACACACACTGACACACAGAGAAATATCACAAGAAAGCGAGCAGAGCGCAAATCTCTGAGATAACACGCAGGGCGACATCTGTCTGCCATTTGGCTTTTAAGTGAGTAAATTACTACTCATATCACCCACCCCCCCACCCCCCCGCCTTCCGCCACCCTCAGATTCACACATTGCCTGTTCTTATAAATTACCAACATGTTGGCTATAAAAATCCACTTGCTAAGTGTCTCACAGTGCCTCAGTATTAGACCATAATGGTGTCCGCTTTTCTGTTTCTTCCTGCACCCTATTTACTGTAACTCCACCTTGATCACGCGACAGTGTGTGCCCATTGTAACGTTATCGGGGTCTCATACGGAGTGCAGCATGAAGCCCATATGGAGGCAACATGGAGCAAACGGCCCCTTGCTCTGAATGTGTGAGTATACCGTGGACTATTAAGCACTAAACATGACGGGTGGATGTGAATAGAAACACTAGTGTGGTTGTTTCTAATCATATTCACATTCACATGTGACCAAATCACCTTCGCTTGAGTCCCAAGTCCTTGTCTCAAGACAAGACTGGTCTTATGAGTCTAAATGTAGAATACGTGTTTCTGAAGTCTAATTACTGTAAATATTTTATTTTATTAAGATAAAACTACTACTGCGAGTTCAAACCGCTTTCAAAATCAATTTCAATCAAATTTAGAACACAAAAAAGTACATGTCAAAGCTTATGTAAATAAAATTCTGATTTGGGTCAGACTTAAGTCAAAGTCACTCAAGACCACACCTCTACTTTCACCGTTTTCTCAGGTAAAAAGAACAGTTCTGTTTTATCTCCCCAATAGCAGTGTTCTCTTCATCTTTTACCACTCTTGTACGCACTTTTTTTTTATCTCTCTCAAACTTCCCTCATTTTCTCTCTTCACCCATCGCTCTCTCTCTCTCTCTCTCTCTCTCTCTCTCTCCCTCTCTCTCTCCCTCTCTCCCTCTCTCTCTCTCCTCGCCCATACTCTCTGGTGTCTGTGCTCCACAGGTAGCAAGTCTTTAGCGGCTGCTCGCGGTTCTCTCAACCTGCTGTCATTATGCACAATAGCCTTAGGTACCAAACTCGGGCCTCATAACTCACACCCCGCGCCCGCAAATTCCCATGCAAACACAGTCAAAGCAAAAACACATTTCCTGCTGTCGCCAACATCTCCGGCAAAGAATTAATCAAGCGTTCATCCATTTAGGCTCTTTGCATACCCTTTCCGTCAGAGAACTGAGCGCTAAGAGAGCTACGAGCGCTTCTCAGGCGACTGTTTCGCCGCCCTGATGAATCCATCAAGCGAGGTTTGATTTATACGTCTGTCTGTGATCACAGCGGTACAGCTACAGCAAATGGGGTGGCAAAGAGCGAGCTGACATCACACATGCACAAGCATGCACACATGTGCAGAAACACACAGGCTACTACAACACACACACACACACACACACACACACACACACACACACACAGGCACACTTGCATGTGTTCACAAACCAACAATCATACCCTCTATGTAATACACACCAAAACACTATAGTTTGAAAGTTGCTACAGTACAGACAGAGAGGTTGTGTGTGTCAAAGTTTGCCAAAAAATAGAGCCAAATGACTGCTGCTCATATACAGGCCTTTCCCACAAGCATCTTTATCCCCAGTTTAGGGATTTGGGGAGCCCAAGGAGCAAGTACTTGTGCATGCTAACAACATAAATGTTTTGTTTTTTTGTTTGCCTTTGCCCTCAAAGCCCAACGAAGCTGAATGGGGCCAGCGTGGGAAATATGTGTTTTAGACTAAATTAAATGGAGCAAACATTAAATCAGTTTAAACGGCAGGAGGATTGTTTAGTGTGGTGTACTTTGTTTCCCGGCTTGGGGATATTATCCTAAAAAACAACAACAAATGGTTTAGACCTGTGTGGTTTAGTTTGATTAGAATTGTATCAAACCCTGTTGGCACACATTTATATTGCAGGCAGATTAGTGAACACATATTATGCTGCTTATGGTTATACATACAGTTTTGTTTAGAATCTTTGTGGTTCTGTGGAGGGGGGAAGCATAATGCAATAAAGAAATGTGCAGTTCTGTGGCTTTACGCAGTCAGACTATGTACAGTAAACTACTGGTCACTGATAGTGAGTGTGTGTGTGTGTGTGGGGGTGACAGAGAGAGAGAGAGAGAGAGAGAGAGAGAGAGAGACAGACAGAGAGAGAGACGGGGGTTGGGCTGTCATAAAAAATGGTCAGGGAGACAGGTTTAATGTCTAATAATCTACAACATACAAGTTCCTGGTTATTGTCAACGGGATGGCAAATGTACATGTGATTGGTGGTGATCTGAGAAAGGAGAAGCTACAATGAGGGGATGGGCCAGGCAGAGAAAATGAGAGGATGGTAGGGGTATGGGGGCGGGGGGGGGGGGGGGTTGTCATGGCACCCTGGCATCCTGGTCTTCAATCTTAGTCCCTAGGAGGCCCACCCTGCACCTGCTATCCCCTAGCGCCTCTCATCAGAAAGGCATTTAGGGAGCAGTGTGGCTGCGGGCCCTTCATTAGCAAGCATAATTATTTGTGCAAGTGGTGCAGGGCTAGTCTAGCCCGGCATAAACAAACAGGAGGCCCGAGGCCTGTGAACAAACAACACATTAGAGACAATCAACATTCGACACAAACGAAACCCAAAGTACACCTCGTAGGGTGAAATACACACACCCACAGAAGCAACACACTGCAAACAACCAGCATCATTAAATATTGTAGTTTGAACAGAGATGATACACAACTTTGGAAACAATTAGCCTAAACAAAGAGAAATTTGTTTAGGATTTGACTATTCAAACACCCATGCATATAAACAGAACAATCGCTGTTGATTTGATTGCAAAATTGCTAAAAACAAATCATTCACTCCATCATTCTAGAGGTCTTAAAAACAGCTACAATATAAAAATCACTGTACATTAAAACAATGTAACACATCTAAACATACACTATATAGTGTTTAGATATTCATAAGTGTGTGTGTGTGGGTGCGTGCGTGGGACTGTGGCTGCAGGCTCCTGTCTTTCCTACAGTTCATCAACTCCGCAGCATGACAACACTTCATCCGGCCAACGTTTCATCTGCCAAAGCTAATTACTAGGCCATGAACTCCACCCCACCCACCCACACACACACACACACACACACGCACACACACACACATGCACACTGAAACCAAACATCTACCAATTCAAAGTCCAACACCAACCAAGTCCTGTGTACGAGGCAAAGAAGTTCTGCCACACCATCGCGGCAGGTATACAATGGCAAGTATACAACAGCAAGTATACAATGGTGGTATGCAAGACATCTAGTTGAGAGAAGCCTGTTATGGCGCTGGCACTATTACCACTGCTATCAGTCCGTCAGTAGGGAGCCTACTGTACCATGTACTCTGTGCAGGGAAATGTGGTTTCCTTATAGGTTTGCGTTGTCTTCAAGTTACCTTATCTAGCCAATGAAATAAAGATGTGTTAAACCCACGTGATAGAATGACAGAGATCAATACACAAAATAAGGTATCAAGGTGACAAAACAAATTGACTAGATCAACAAGCAATAAATGTGTGCGCAATAGGTATTATATTGTGCGCAAATAGTTCAATGCAATGCAAAAAAGTACAATTTGCAATAGTATTGCCTATACTATCTTGAATGGTATTAAATATTTCATTTCAGCAAGAATGATACCGGTCGCTAGTATTCCCGCAAAGTATCCCAACTACGTATTAGAGATTGTACAACACATTTAACAGATTAAATTAATATTAACAAATTTTATTTAATATGGATGCAGAAATCTGAAACTGCATACTGTACATCAATACTTAATCATCCCATTATTGGCACAAGCAAAACAATGCTGCACTTTCTAAAGCATTTCCATTTAGAACAAAAACATGAACCAATATCTATTAAAAGGTTTTATTATCAACCCTGCAGTTTCAAACACACTATCTTCTTGTGCCAGGGTGTAAACTGTAGAATTAGAATTGGCACATTTTATCTGCCATAAATAGGTAGTGCGTTGGATCAGTTTGGCCCAGAGGACAACAGGAATAAAGTTGAAATCCACATCTTTATAGCATATTTTAAATTTTTCCTTTTTTTGTCATTTCTTCTTTGCGACATGCCAACATGCAATATGCAAATTTTGCATTCAATTATTTCCACCTGTTGGATGATACAATGATGACGGCACCTGGTGTTGGCAGAACAGGTTCTGATTGGTCCAGGGCTCAGTCAGTGTACAAGCACTTCCCTTAACAGTTGACCAAGCTAATTTATATGGTTTACTATACACATGCATTGTACTTTATGTCAGTCAGTGTTTATACAACCCTACTAGAGGGTTTAGTCATTATGCTAACAAGACAATCTGAGCTGCCAAGTAGATTTTTTACTCTACTTAGATTAATCTGTAACTCGTTATTGACTGTTGTCGACTGACAAATGCCCACACATACACATACATACACATACACATGGACTCAAACACATGCACAGTCACTCACACACACACACACTACACGCTTTGAGAAACGCATAACACAAAAATCATTAAGACTAATTTAATCTAATTTATTTAGTTTTCGGAGCAAAAAAAAAAAAAAAAAAAGAGAAAAGAAAAGAAAAAAGAGAGATGAAGTCAAGGCGGAACGTCCTCGACCCCCCTTCAGTGAAACCACACTCGAGTACCGTTTTGCTCTCTTCTCAAACACAATTAAAAAAGAATGTATAAATATATACACACTGCAAATGACATGCATATAAAGGGTTCATTTTGGAGTGTGCTCTCAGGTCATTAGTAACTCACCACGACACTGTCCGCTGGCAGCACACACCGGCCCCCGGCCATTTATTCTATATTAAGTCCCTAATGGGCCCTCTCTCTCTCTCTCTCTCTCTCTCTCTCTTTCTCTCTCTCTCTCTCTCTCTCTCTCTCTCTCTCTCTCTCTCTCT
>JAODUG010000024.1:1466485-1478554 GCA_027564795.1 Aphredoderus sayanus | reverse complement strand
CTCTCTCTCTCTCTCTCTCTCTCTCTCTCTCTCTCTCTCTCTCTCTCTCTCTCCCTCTCTCTCTCTCTCCCTCTCTCCCTCCCTCTCTCTCTCTCTCTCTCCCTCTCCCTCTCTCTCCCTTTCTCTCTCTTTCTGTTGACTCGCAGTGCGAAGTCGCTCCGCTGATAAAATATGCACAGAAAGTCCGGTGCACACACACACAAAGCCATTCAAATGAATGGTTATTTATTCGCTAAACGAGGATCTGGGTGTTTAATGTTCCTTGGACGTTAGGTAGTTTTCTAGGGGAGGCAGAGCTTTACCCCTACGGCTACAGACATCATTTATTTTACACATAGCCTAATACCACACGCCAGGCAGCCGCTGAGAAAAATGGGCTTTGGAAGAAAAGGAGGGAGATATAAAGAAATAATGAATGTTTTTTTTGGTTTTTTCTTCGGCAGGGCAGGCGAATACATTAGCTGTTGCAGCAGGGAGAGATTCCGGGGAGGGTTTAAAGCGTCTTGTGTGGGTAAGCGTGTCCGCCTGATCCAGTGTGTGTGAATAAATGGGTAAAAAGAGGAATAACCACAGACCAACAGGGACGGATAGGAAATGGAGGGCGAGGCGAGCCTGCGAGTGCAGTGAGTGTGTGTGTGTGTGTGTGTGTGTGTGTGTGTGTGTGTGTGTGGTAGGTAATACCTGGCTGTTTTTCAGGCACTCAGGCCTTCATCTACATCTCATCCAAATGCATAACATCAGAGGGGCTCATGCTTTTGCATATCAACACTAGTCGCTAAAGCTAAATATCAGCAGTGAAGCTGAAGAGTATATCCATAACACGAATCCATTAGGTAACTTTGAAAAGAAACATTGCTTTGCTCTGTGTTAACTTTCAGTTCTGTTTTTGTTTTTCTCTCAAAATTATCATAAGAACATAACTTATCTGAATATATTGGAAAACACCTTAAGGTCTCTTTAACAATGCAGTGTTAAGCGCATTTGTGACGTGGCACTGAAGGGGCATGATGTTTTGAGGGTCTCCTTGAGCAAGATAAATGTGAACGGTTTCAGCAAATGTATTAAAATTAGATTACACACTGTATGTTTTCTGGGTAAAACAATTAATTTGGGTCAACAGACAGCTGCATTTATTTCTTTGCAATAAAGACTTAAGATTTATTGAGTGATTTCCTACCTCCACCTCTACAGCCATTATAGTGAGTGCTAGGGTCATCTCTCCATCTGAAAATTCTTTAAGCTTCCGAGTCATCAGATTCTCCATGTCTGCAACCAGACAACACAGATACACACACACACACACATACAAACACATAGGACACCAACACTATGTAATACACACAATAATACAACAGCATTGCACAAGACACAGAAATATGAATTAACAGGTGCATAATAAGGAAAGCAGGTTGTAACATGTATTAGTCTATTATCTAGTATAGACTATAAGCTATATATGATGTATATATATAATTAACAAAGCCCAACTCCTTTACAAGCACATGCGTCTCCAAGCTGCACCTACAGTATGCTGCTCACTGAGGGAAGTGTGAGTTTCAAACCATAATGCAGGCCAGGGCACACACCCACCCACGATCCAGCCCAACTTATGTACAGTATGTATGTCCTAATTGTTTGGATGTTGAAGCTGCACACCTATAAATGTACAGTACATACCTTGTATCTTCACCCCCTTAGGAAGCACTGCAGCGGGGATGTCATGTGACTCCTCCAGCAACTTGATGATTTCCTCCAGTTCTGCTGACTGGCGGCCATGTTTGGTCCATAGACTCTCCCTCTGTAGACGTAAAGCCTCTGAAGACACACACACAGACATTATAAGAGTTGACTAAACTCAACTAAAAACTTTTTCAAGTCCCTTGAGGATTAAAACGGTTCTGTTCTCTCTCTCTCTCTCTCTCTCTCTCTCTCTCTCTCTCTCTCTCTCTCTCTCTCTCTCTCTCTCTCTCTCTCTCTCTCACACACACACACACACAACCTGGGAAGAGGTCTGAACAGTCAGTTATCTCTAACACCTGTCTGGCCCTTTACAGTCACTTTAATGGGCAGAGCTTAAATCTCCTGGAGACCCTTGGAAGGTGTTTAATTGGTCTGTCTGCTGTCCACTGTTTACATGACAGCTTCACAGCCACAGGTTACAAGCAGCTTCCCTGCTTGGCTATAGCGCTGGGCAGAAAGGACAAAAAATGTTTTGAACTATTCATTGTCAAGTTTGATTGGAACGGACTGTAGTAGGTACTGCAGTAGTACATACTGTGTCCTCCACCCACCCCTTAGTGTGACATTGGTGGTGACTATACTACACACAGCATCTTTTGAGTTGGTTGCAATCTAAATAAAACAATTCTTCAATACTAAAATGCAACTCAACACGATAAAAAGCAAACTGCTTGTATCGGGACACACAAGTTATGGAGTTCGTAATCTCTATGAACAGATTTCTGTATGTGAATATATGCAATCTGTTGGCAGTGGCACATGATTTTTGCCATCGTCTGATGAGGATTTTGCTTTATTTTTATTTTTATTTTTACATGCATTTTTATGTGGATATCTGTTTATAGTTCTCACATCAAGATGAAAAACGGAGTATATAAACCATGACCAGATGAGGGAAGAGGAAGTCTTTGCCTGGATATACACTGGCTATACCGTAGTGGTGGTCACAGGCGATGTACAGTAGCCGATGGGTTCCAAGATTGTGTCGTTTGGCCAGCTTAAAGACACAGTATAGTGTCTGTACTGGAGATACATCTAATGTACAGACACAAAATGATCGATTCAACAAAATAATTCGGACTTCCTGGTACTACTTGACATGTGCCTGGTGACAAATATGAACGCACGCACACACACACACACGCACACACACAGAAAACCATTCTTGCTTTTCCCGCTGCTGTACTCTTCTTGTTAGTCATTTACAATATTCTCTCATTTCTTTCCTTCTGTGTCAGAACATAGTAAAGTTCTCATAAAACTAAAACTCGAAAACAACGAATTTAAAATAATAAATATGGTCATCAAGGGAGTCCCATCAAGGGTCTTCAGTTTGCCCCCCTCCTTCTCTTTCTCCCTCCATCTCTCCTGGTGGGTGTTAAGCGAGTCATGTCAGGGGATTTGTGTGTGTCCTCCTGCATCGCCCCATTACTCCCCTCGGGGGGGGGGGGGCTTTGCCTCCCTCACCTCCGAGACACTCCCCCAGCACTGCTCCGACGCGCGCTGCTGCCTCTTGAAGAATCTCCTTGGCGACCGTCTCTGCTGCAGACAATGCCCCCTCCTCGCCCGCGCCTCGTTGCCCATGGCGATGGACCACTCGCAGGACGCTGGCTGCAATCGCGTCACATTCGGGTCTAAGACGTAAAGAGAGCGACCTTATCGGAGCGTAGTGTAAGACGGAGTGCTGGAAGGAACTGACGTCAAAAATGCCCTAGTGGCCAAAAAGGGTCATACATGTCAAAACTCTTCTGTGATTTATACATTGTAGTGATGGCGTTGTTTTGAAGCTACTAGAAGATTAACGTGATAGCCCAATACATTTCTATGTTCAGCATTCCTCGGGGTGTAAAGAAAATCAGAGTACAATCATCCAGAACTTGTAATATATATATTTTTACATGATGAACATTCCCAGCTCGTGGTGGATATCTTGGGAGTTGTAGTCATACTGTACTGTATATACAGTATCGGAAGATGAAACATGATGCCATTTAATTGGGCGTTTCCTTTGTTTCCTTTGTTTTCTATGGCTATACTATTCAAACAATGTTCCGCATTGGAAAAGTTATTCCAATGCAGATTATTTAATACTGCTTTTTTTTTTCACTAGATAGAAGATACAATAACACTTTATTGACTCTTGGGTTAAGATCATAGTAGCTAAAGGTCGACAGAAATAGGGCAGAGGTAATGAGATATTATTATTGTGAATATGGGAGAAATTATGTCATATATTTGTCACTGTATATGTGTGTGTACTGTATATATGTGTGTGTACTGTACATATGTGTGTGTGTGTGTGTGTGTGTGTGTGTGTGTGTGTGCGCGTGTTTGCGTGTGCGTGTGTGTGTACATCTCTAGCAGGCCTTCCCCCAGCAGTGTGATAGACAGCTGCCCGGCGTCATGGAGTCGCTGCAGGTCGACATCCTCCCTCCACAGGAGGGAGCTCTCGCTCACTCTCAGCCGGCGCAGATAGCGCGCCGTTTCCTCTGGCAGGGCGGGGTGGCGCCGGGGAACACACAGCACGGGCAAACATGGTGGGCCTGTCGGCTCCTTCTAGAACACACACATGCGCACACACAGCACGCACACACACACACACACACACACAGCAGGCACACACACATACATACACACACACACACATACACGCACGCACACACACATGTATGTCGAGTGCACAGTACAGAAATGGCTGCTGGGATTTAGCACAGAAACAAGGACGTTGCATACAGATGGTGCATCACAAAGGTAAGCCGTAGTGGTAGGAAAACACTGTGAAAGTGGTTAGTTGTGTACATTGTACAGGCTACTGCTGACATATGGCTCCTATTGTGTTTTAAAGGGGGGTTGTAGGACCATTCTGAAGGGCACTTTTTCCCCTTGTCTTTTAACTCCCAAGTTTGGGACCGAATCGCATAATTCGGTTTGGAGTTCTGGCGATCTCCACCATGGTTTGTAATGGCAGAACATGGGGCAGCATGTCGGGAGAGATGGGATAATGAGGTACAGGATGAAATTACCTGGATTTCACCTTTAAATAAAATGTGCTGTTAGCTACAATATAACAGTGCTAGAGCTTTACCTGACTGAGGTGTAGCGCTAGGCACAGGGTTGAGGCCACAGTGTCAACATCTGCTTCTGGTCCTCCTAAAACAGCATGGATTCTCTCTGACACCGCTGCCTAGAAACACACACACACACACAAACACCAAAAATATGATAAAAGACATTTCCTCTTTGTTCTAATTCACTTATCATTGGTGATACCCAATCCCCCAGCCTCTCCAATGCTGGAGAAGCAGCATTACTGCACAGTATGTCGGTATGTAGCATGATATCTGATATGACTGGATCACTTGAAACTCCCTGAGGCAGCAGCTTTGTGTTGGATGACTGCAGCATTCTGAAACCAACACCATGCATTATTAATAATGAATTTATGGAACGGCAAGGTTTTACTGTATACAGTATATGTTTGTAAGTATGTTTGTAAGTATAAACGGTCTGGTCCAGTACAATACATTGTAGCTGCTGTCCTTTAAGGGCAGCTAGTGTTTGACAAAACGACACTCACACCGTCAAATGACACACAGAAAGAAGAAGTGAATACTCCAATGTGGCGTAGAATGGTTTTATCTCCAAGCATGAATAGCATGACAAGCATGAATACAGCACATTTTGTCCCACGCCAGTGGTTCACAATGAGGTGATCGAGATGATTTATGAAGAGTTTGAAATAATAATGACATTTGAAATACGTTATAAGAATATTTTTCCAATCATTATTTTAAAAAGTTTAATGAAACGGGCATTGGTTTCATTTCTTCCGCGACATTCATTCTCATTTACGCATGTTTAACGCTGCTATGCTAAGAAGTACCCGTGCACAGGGAGGTCACGGGTCGAAAAAGGTTGAGAAGCACTTTCCTCGGGGATTAGCCTGGACACGCTTTAGCAGGGACAGCAATGAGACAGGGTGTGGCGATGGAAGAGAAAGGGTCAACACGTGTGGTTAAACTGGGGGAAGCAGGAAGGGCAGATGAGAAACCAGACCTCACACAATGACAGGAGGAAGGCAGAAGAGCAACCCCACACACACACACACACACACACAAACCTGGCAGATGTTGGGATTTACTACAACAACAACAACAAATCTGAATGAGAGAGAAGTTAGCGCAACACGTCTGAGGGAGGTGCTGATCGTGGGATAGAGAGATAAGACGAACAGAGCCGGCTGGGTAGATGGGAGGAAGTGAGATAGTGGGCAGATCCAATAGGTGAAAGAAGAGGAGATGGAGTGGGGAATACGAGATGGGGAGATGAGGGAGAGGATGGGAACGAAGAAGGGAAGGAGCCGATAGGGGCAGTGTGTGTGTGTGTGTGTGTGGGGGCTAAAATGAAAAGGATTGAGAGAGAGATTGAAAAGAACAGTAGACAGACATGGCGGCCTGCTGCCAGACCTCTGTGTGTGTGTGTGTGTGGGGGGGGGGGGGGGTGGATCGATACAAGATAGCCATAGAAGGGAACAGATGCATTCATAGAACAAAAAGAAAACTCACTCTAACGGTTGCTGAGCTTTTCAATAGCTGACAAGGTGGTTACGTAACAAGTACCTGTGCACTGTAGTTCTCACTGTACTCACTATCTTTCTCCTCCCTCCTCTCCTCTCCTCCTTCCCCAGAGACAGTATGCTGATTCCATCAGGAATGCTAATTCCAGTCTGAGTGAGCCATTCATTACTGGACACTTTGATAAGTGCTAGGTATTATCCTGCCTTAGTGCTGCGGCTGCTTCTGACCTTTTCGCTGTGGGGTGGAGCGATGTCGCCACGGAGATGCAGCAGAGCACAACAAGGGCTTCTAGACAGACGTCGAATTCTTATAAACCGACGTAATGTGCCCGTCTTAGAAAATGAAGCAGTTCTGTCGACATTCTGCCATCGTTTTGTGGGCCGTTTAACACTGCACGACTCTTAAAAACGAAGTACTGTTGGGAAAACATAGTGCACAGTGGAAAATGTATTTACGTCAATAAACCTATTGTTAACATTCAACATTTCCAAAAGACTTATCCATTTTATGTATTCCAACAACATCTCTGTCCAATGAAAACAGCCACCACTGACACACTGGTAAAAGTAACGGCCAGGTATTTGCATGTACTGTACTGCATGTGCATGTGTAAGCAGGTGCATCTAATCAGTCACTACAATGTTCTTCCTTGAATGGCCCTTGTAGGTCCAAACAAACGTTGCCAACACGTTGGTGTTGATGTGGAACTCGTGGGAGCTAAGTGTTTCCACTCCTCTCTGCTCCTCCCCCATTCTCCTGTCTCCCACATACAACCACACAGTACTGTCGTTGACAGCTGTTTCAACATGCAAATGGAGAGCTGGGGCATAAATATGGTTTATGAGAGTGCTTTTGCAATTGTGGCGTGTACCTTTAAAGCAGAGAGAGAGTGTGTGTGTGAGGGAGATAGAGTGAGAGATAGAGAGTAAACCAAGTGGGGAAGAGCTGTGTAACTGTGAGAAAAAGGACCAGTAAGCATTATGAGCCAGAACAATTACAAGTATGGGTGTTCTGGATCACTGCCATGCAATGAATTAAACGGACGGACGGACTGACAGAGGGGGGCGGGGGAGGGTAAAAGAGAGAGCAAGCAGTCCCTTAAGTCAATAAACATGGCTGACTTTTATCTGTAAGCTCCGTAACACTCAGTGGTTGTCAGCCATATCGCCCAATTAGGCCTACTGTGTGTATGTGTGTGTGTGTGTGTGTGTGTGTGTGTGTGTGCGTGTGTGTGTCCTCTCCTATTACGAAAATTATGAAAGGGGCTTGGTATGCGAGTGCAGACAGAAAAGTGTCTAAAAGCCTATAGAGTATTATTCAGAATATGCTTCCGCTCTGTACAGTAAGCTGAAGCATTTGCATGACGCAAATGGGCAAATTGTTTGGAATGCAAATGAGACAGAATCTATATCTGCACGTGTCGGCTGTATAACCGGATAAACCTAAACTTATTTATGTCACACCTCGGGCCCCCATTCAAATAACCTGTACAGATGTCTGATGCTACACACAGCGAGAATGTTGTCTGTGGCCAGCGACCAGTCCCTTCCCCTTTGGTATCATATTGTCCGTCTACAGGTGCTTGCTTGTGGGAACCAAAGGAACAACACAGGGGGCTTTGCCGTGCGCTGTCTCAGCAACAGGAACACAGCCTGTAGCACAGCAGTAGCAGCCTGCGCGTCATCGCTTCATTCATTATCAACAACCCCGCATTAGCCTCCCGACTCACCCCAAGCGTGCTCTTGACTCCCCGCAAATAATCTTCCATGTCGGTTTACGTCGATGCGGCGCGGCTGCGACTCTCTCCATGAACCGTGTCAGCAGTATGGGCAATCGCCGCCGCTGTTTTTTTTTTCTCTCCGTAGCGAGTACCCCCGCTGCGCGCTCACTGCAGCACTTGCTGAGGATGACTATGCTGTCGGTCCTGCCTCCCTGTAAGGGGCTAGCCCACATCACCGTGTAGTGGGTGTGACAGGAGGATGAGGAGATCCAACGGGGACGCGCTCGACGAATTCAACCGCCCCACCCCCACGCTAATCCAGAGCCCCAGGCCAGTGTCCACCAATGGAATAACGTGTCTCGGTAGTGAATACGCTACGGTATTGGAGAGTGGTGCCATATAGTGATGGATGCAGTATACTAACATGACATAACCACCCACCCTCCACACACACGCACACGCACACCCCCCCCCCCCCTCTACATATGTGCATAATAAATAAATAAAGCATTTTCTGAAGTATCTCCCTGAAGACAGGGGCAGCAGGTTTGCCTTGTGAATAATTGTTAAAGGTAACGTCTACTCGATAATCTGGTTAGGGTAGGGTTAGGTTAGCCTAGCCTAGGTTAGCCTAAGTACACAAAAACACAAAATGTTACTAATGTTACTGTTCACCCCTGTGCCCCACGCAGAAGCCTACATTCCTACCCCAACTCACTGTTTGTTTGTTTTTTAAAAACAAATGTTTACAAAAGGCCATGACTGGGGGGTTTACTAGAAATACGTGTGAGCCCAGGATCTCTATGGGAAGGAGTAGAGAGGAGTGTGAGCTCAACACTCAACACTAGCATGAAAACAACTGCGTTTTTGTAAACCATTTTTCCACCACATGGGCAATTCTGGACAAAAACACAAGGAATGTACCTTTAAGTCAGAAACAGAAGTGCGACTCCTGTGGGTGTGTGTGAGTGTGTGTGTGTGTGTGTGTGTGTGTGTGTGTGTGTGTGTGTGTGTGTGTGTGTGTGTGTGTGTGTGTGTGTGTGCACTGTGCAGTGTTGTCTGGGAAACTGGCCAGTTTTTAAACTTTAATATTTAAAATGGACAAGACACTTCTCATTGTATTACACATCTTAAAGATTTACCTTTTCAAGTTGGAACAATAATTGGTGACATTGCAAAAACCTGAAGGCACAAGTGAGCTTTGGCAAGACGTTGTTTCAGAATGATTCCATTAAATAAATGGGTCCTCATTTTGCCAGGGTAGCCTATAATGGAACAGCCCATAGGGCTGTTCAAGACTACTGCAAGCCGCCATTAACATTGTGAATGCTTAGGCCTGGTAGTTGCTAAGGCATAGGTGATTCCTTTAAGATGTACATGCAGTTGCTTGGTTACTAAGATGGATTTATACATTAGGAGGTTGCTATGTTGCTAGGCAATAATGTTTGCCTGTACCGGGTGCGGTTCAGATAAATTTGCTGCTTACAGATTAAACAGAATCTTATTATAGCCAATATAATTCATTAGAATATTACAATATTACACTATTAACTATTATTATTATCAAACAAACAAACAAGTAAACAACAATAGTAATTAATGTTGTTACATTTCCATGTGATTTGAATATTGTGGCCACAGTGTGTGTGTGTGTGTGTGTGTGTGTGTGTGTGTGTGTGTATGTGTGCGTGTTGGTAGGTGTGCGTGTGTGTATATGTGTGCGTGTCGGTGGGTGTGTGTGTGTGTGCGTGTTGGTAGGTGTGCGTGTGTGTATATGTGTGCGTGTTGGTGGGTGTGTGTGTGTGTGTGTGCGTGCGTGTGTGTGTGTGCATGTGGGTGGGTGTGTGCATTGGCCAGGAAGAAAGAGAGAAAGAGAACAAGAGAACAAGAGAAAGACTGTCACGCCACACAGTGTCAAATTTGTTAAAGCATGTTCACAACTGTGCTGCATATAATCCTCCTGCACTCCTGTCCTGCACAGATAAACCACTGATGTATTTGAAAATCAGATATTATCAACAGCTTGGTTTTTCTTTTAAGGGGAAGTGGACAAATGAGAGAGAGTGTAGACTGCCCTCTCTCCTCTACCCCCCATATTCCCCCCATATTCCCCCCATAGTCTCTGAGGGCATGCGCATGTAATGTGAGTGCACCTGTGCATTATTGAGTGCCTTTGATTTGTGTTCAAACACAATGGCAGCATGACCTTTGATATAACCGTTAACTGAGAGATCATGGTGATTGGATGCCACACTCAAATGCTCCTAATAAGGTGTAATAAAAGCAGTTTACTGGAAATTGTAATAGCTCTGTCTAAAATGCAAGCTTTTACACTATAATAAATCAAATGATAATCACTAAACAAACAGAATTTAATTTGGTCAAAGCATTAATCTAGGCCAGGTTTAGGCCAACATAACTTGTAATATTTGACCATTTATGAATAAGGAAGGAGGCCCAACCTCCTTTTCAGCCTTCCAAGAAGCCTCACTCTTGGAAAGTGTGTCCTCTGGCACAGCTTCTGTGACCCCTCAACGATCAGATTTTATATCAAGAAGAGACACCATACACGCAAACTCCATGTGCTCCCCATGCCCCCCCCCCCGCATCCATGCTCCCCGCTGTTTTATGGGAAATCAGAGAGACACGGAGCATTAGGTCGTTCTTGCTTCTAAATAATTTCCCATTATTACACCTATATGCCAGTAAAGATTACAGTGTCACTTCTCATTGGTTCATTTTGCAACGAAAACAATAAATTCCGCTAATTGATTTAAATGGCTCTCTCCGCCACAATGCGCCCCTTATGACTTCGAGAGGGGTCCTTAAGATTATTATTATTAGTATAATTGCCATTACCCCCACATTCCTTTTCCGACAATCTTTGCCCTAAAGCTTAACAAATAATTACCAGAGAAAGTCCTAGTGCGCGCGCAAACACTATCAAACATCGTATGCGAGCTCGCGCGCGCACGTACACAAGAACACAAACGAAGTTCACCTTAAAGCGGACACCCTCCTGGAGACCCTTATCCCCCCGCGCACACTTTCGGCTGCGTGGCGCTTGTAATTTATGCAAAATTAATTGATACATCTCTTATAATTGATGTGCTGTAAACTTAATGACTAATTTATGTAATTAGTCAATTAAGGATAATTCCAGCATATGTTCAGTATGCCCAGAAGGTGTGCTTTACAACTAGTTATTTGTCCAGGAGTTCTGTGCAGGCGCTATTGTGCCATAGACTACCTAATTAATTTTGTTATGCAGATTAGTCATGGTGTCTATTTAACAGCCCCCTTTGTGAAAACAGATTTAATATTGATCTTTCCCGGGCGTTTAAAGAGGATGTTTTACCCGCGTTAGCCTCTGAGGGCCTCAGAGTTTCCAAACTCATTTGTCAGGCACTGGAAAAACAGGCAAAGAAATGAAAAACAACAAACTACATTATTTATATACGAATTTTAAATGCTGTCGTTGTCAGAGACCACACACCCATATTGTCACTATACATTTACACACCACAGCATATCGTTTTAGAAAATATATGAGCTCTTTCGACACGGTTGACCTCGGTTTCAGTGGGCTTGAAGGAGTGGAAGGACTGAAACGTTATGGGAAAGATATAGCGTGTAATTAATTGACACATTTTGAATATTCATAGCTAATATAGTGAGCTTGCCCTTAATTACAATGTTGGTCTTTCTCTCCTAGGAGGCTAAATCACGAAAGGCTTAATTATTGTAATGTATTCCGTGGCCCACCGGGGCATTGAAGAAGACAGGCGCCGTCAAGGACCGAGTCATGACACCTGGCCATGTAGGGGGATCAGCTTCTGTTGAACGGGGCTGCGAGCAGGGGATAAAGTTTGTTTACATCCTAGCAGGATTCACCGGAGAGCGTTTGAACTGACAGACGGACTCCCCTCTCTGCAATTAATCATCTACATTGTGTGTGTGTGTGTGTGCGTGTGTGTGCGTGTGTGTGCGTGTGTGTGTGTGTGTGTGTGTGTGAGGGGGGGTGATGGGGAG
>JAODUG010000024.1:1447717-1460108 GCA_027564795.1 Aphredoderus sayanus | reverse complement strand
TCCTGTTGTCCTTGGGTTTCAAACACACACCTTGTTGTGCCAGCAGTGCACATCATATGTGTGTGTAAGCTGTAAAAGTAGGTTTAGCGCCTTCTATCTGCCACAAAGAGCTAGTGATTTGGGTCATTCTGACCCGGAGTACATTAGCCGGGTTAAATATAGCAATTGTAAAAATATGGTTTTACCCCAAATCTTTCATGACGCGCGGCACCTCCTCCTCTACTTTTGAGGTGGGCATTTGAAAGGTTGGGTCTAGCTGGCTGTATATGAACTCAAATATCTTCAGGAACTCCTTGGTGGAGGGGGACTGCATTGTCTTGGTAGAGACAGTGCCTGGGAAGCCATTCTCTGACAGGAACTAGGACGAAATGAGAAATTAATCAGGCAGGATAGAAGAAGGTTTGAGACTGAAGCAGTGGAACTAGGCTTAATTCGGATGCAAATGTTACTGTGTTTGCCCCTGGACATTTGGTGCCATTACCATGTCATGCACATATACTGTAGATCGGTGGGTCTTAAAGACTTGCTGTGTACCAAACAATAATTAATGCTCAATATAAATGTGACCAATAAAGTGAAGGGACAATCTATGTGCGTATGCAATAAGAATTGTATAAATAATGAGAAAAGAGTTATGCAGAGATAAAGGAGTACATGTACACACCTCACACAACTGTCTGATACATTGTTGAACAAATCCCTTGTCATGCAGAGGCCTGACGTCTTTAATCTTCTCAGCCCCGCCAAAACCTCCCAAGGTGCTGTTACGAGCCATACCTGCTCCACTAGCCCTGTAGTCAGGTGACAATACAGGGAGCAATACAGAGACCATACGACAGATTATCCAACATAAGCATTAAGACAACAAATTAATGTGACTTCCTACAATTAAAAAGGATTTTCTGACATGAGCTATTATGCCATGTGTGCTTATAAACTGAACCAACAGTATATTCACAAAGTCAACTACATCAGCTGTAGAAGAATCTATTTGTCTGAGCATGTAGGAAATAGCTCACCTTGCACCAAAGAAGCTTGTCCGTCTTTCAGAGGTCACAGACTGGGGCTTTGGAATGTTGAGTTTTCCAAATGAGGGCTGTTTACTGTAAGAAAATAGAAATATGCCATGGTCAAAAATCATGCCTACTGTAATTACATTACTGTAAAGTTTCACAAGTAAAAAACATTCCCTATATAGTTTCTAATAATTATGGGGCAAGATTCCACTAAATGTTTGATTGTCCAGTCTGACTATCTCCTATTTCATGTTGTAAGTAATGAATTAACCCAAATTAACAAACTATATAGCTATAACAGTTTATAACCAATATAAATGATGTGTGTATGCATTTACTACGTCATATCAAATTACAGTAGGACATATCTAGAACATGCAAATTCAAAGGTGCCACTGCCTCAAACAGCGCTGTAAACAAACCTCTGGGGTGTTGTCACCATGCTCATTCTGTTGCTGTCTGCGACTCGCATGGGCAGTTCAGACAGTCTGGCGGTGGATGCCCGATTCATCCTTAAACTGGAAACAATATACATTTGAACCGTGCAGTGTCTTTGTCCTCGGTAATAGATAAGTAACTCAAGCTTTATTACACTGCAAACGGTACTGTATCTGGTACCGGTAACTACATATGACTACATAAAAAAACAAAACGAGCTAGCTTCGTATTTGTACTGGTGTTAATTAAGTCAGTCTTATATATTGGCATATATATTGCATACACATACTATACGGTAACGTAACAGTATAGTATGTAAAGTATATTCTGTCCTATATAAGGCTAACGTAATGTTGCTAGTAAATTACTGCATATGTAGTTAATGCCCTTCAATCAGAAAGCTTACAGTAGCAAACACAAATTTAACAGTAAAACCGACTTAACAGTGGCTAAGCTAATGTAGGCTACTGTGTACTTTGTGCCTAACCGGTTGGCAAACACTATATTTAAAAGACGAACTATCTAACGCACGTTTGTGACTACATTAACAACGAATTGTTAAACGGTTCTCGGTCTATATCCAAAACATACCGATCCATTGCGTGTAATGGGACGCAATGTGTTATATCCCTTTGCGAAGAAAAGTCAAATAAACCGCCAAAACAAGACTCCAACGTATGCTCAAGAGTGCCAATTCTTCTTCCTCTTCTTTCGGTTTTCATTGCAGTTCGCAACCACCTATACAAGCATATACACTGCCACCTACTGAGCTGGAATGTGATGCTTTTTGGGATGCGGTTAGGTAGCAGCCTACGCTGCCGTTTTGTTTAGTTATTTGCAGCATGTCATCTCAGACTTTGTATTGTGACAATTTTCAAAACAGTTTAAAAAAATAAAATAATAGAACCCCCATTAACCACACACATTCGTTTAATCCTTCAAATAAAGGGAGATCTGCGAAAGATTTTGACGATACAGTTCAAATCAACCTGGCTGTCACCAAATAGTACACACTGAATCATGGCTAGTTAATATATATTGGCATAACTTGTTCCACTCGTTTGTCTGCATATAGTCAAGTGATAATCAGCCTGTTGTTGACATAAACATCAATTGTTCACTTTAAAACGTTGGGTGGTTCACGCAGATGGTCTTGTAGTTTTCCAGCATTTTTTCCTCATTAATCAAGCCTACTGATGTTAGCCTATAAATTCACTGCCTTTCATTTCCAGCAGCTTAATTTGCCCGTGTTTTTCCAAGTGAAATCACAATGTCTTGATCCAACGTAAAACCAATGTGTTATTGGACTTTCTATACAACAGTTACACACAATGTAAATTTCAAGGCAATATTAAAATTGTATAAATATATAGGCTATTTTTTTTTTTAAATGAAAGATCACATGTAAGACTTTCAGCAGACAAGTGACAAAGAGAAGTAGAAAATTTATTGCAGTATTTGTTCCACCAAAGTGGGTATGGATCCCCTTTCCTCTTATTACTAGGGTGACCTAATACAACAAAATCTACATTTACAAAATATCTTCCTGCAATAGGCCACATATACTGCATGCTTGGTTCGAAATAGAATAAATTATATCAAGAGGACTCTGCCATTGTACAGCATGGACAAACATAAGTGAACAAAAATAAAAATCCGTGTTTTTTTTGTCTTTTTTTAAAAAGGTCTAAAAGCTAAAAAGAAACAAATCAGGGTGCTAGTAGTATAATAAACTCCAAAAAACACTTTAATAAGAACATCAAAAAGACTAATTTCCAACATTCACTTAAGGTTTTATTCTTTTTTTACAGCTTTTTTGTCTTCAGAGATATAAACATTTTAGTTTTTTGTTGTGTTAAACTATGATACAGTGGGAGTAGAAATGAGCGACTAGAATCTGCTGCACAACAGCGAAGGAGCTCCCACAACAATGTTGACGAAACATTTCCCTCCGGTACTCTTCTGATAGCCTTTTCAAGGGATAACTTGGGTGAATTATTCCTTTAATGCCTTCTGGATTCTATCCTCTGTACTTGTACACAAACAGAACATGAGCAGTCTCTCTATTATAATAAGTCTTTTGTTTTTGTTTCATTTTCTTTTTTGCAAGAATAATGCATGTAAAAGTATGTAGTGTCAAATATTCTTGCACTTTTCTTAAAAAAATGAGGGAGAAGGGGAGGAATCCAGTGAAGTTTGGCTGTGTTGTTGGAGGTGGCAGGTCGAGGAGGAACGGGAGCAGGGAGGAGGAGGTGTCAGATAGATAAAGTAGAAACAGGGAGGGGGGGGAAAAAACAAAACAAAAAACAAAAAAATAAAACGGGGGCTATTAGCTTGCCCCTCCCTCCCGCGCTGCATACAGCGAGCGTAAAGTCTGCACTACTTTGTTGCTCAGTTTGTGGTTGCTGGTCAAGGCAATCTTCTTGTAGATGATATCTGACTCCTTAATAGTGTCCACCCAAGGCACCTGTTTGCGTCCATCCCGTTTCTTGGCCTCTGCCCAGGGTCCTGAGTAGGATCCTGCCATCCAGTGGATGCTGTAACCGTTGGATGTCTTCTGGATGACTCTTGCTATCTGCGGTCGGTCCTTGTATTTGGGGCAGCAGAGGGCTATCACATCCATCGCGTCAACCGTCTCACTCATGCGGCCTGGGTCCGAGGAGTCACCTGCTCGCCTTGACCTTCGAGAGGACTGAGAAGAGGAAATTCACAGGTTAGCTTTTCTGGTCTTCCTCAAGTGGGTACATTTTAGGACGACTCGTTGTGTGGGCGTATGGTTCTTACCCCAGGGTTCCGCTCATCGCCATCACTGTCATCGTCATCAGTCTCTGGTCCAGCCTGATTGCGTGGACTGGGCCCTGACATGGGGCCAGCACCTCCCAACAGGGCATTTATGGCTTTGTTTCTGATGTTAGCACTAGCAGAGGCTTCGCCTTCCTCATCCTCCTCGTCAGGGTCCAGGTGTTCCATCAGAACCTTAAACTGTAGAGGGATACAAGGTAAGCAACCATTCCTTAGCCTTATTGGCCTGCGCAGGTTTAAAAGGTACTCTATATGATATTTTAAACATTAATATCGCAGAAAACAAGGATTTTCTATATAAAAGATATAGTGGAGTAATTGCATCCTGAGCGCAGTATGACATCACACTCCCTCTGTGCATGTGTGTTGTAATCAAGCTACTCTGTATTTTGTTTTCATAGCTGGGCTGGCCTCATTGCATCATTGTGTTTGTGTGTCTAACAAGATTTTGGTTTGATTTGATATGCTGGTGCGCTTAGAGTGACATCTAGTGGAAGAAAGTAAAATAGAATCACTAAACGTTAGTGTTGGCACTTGGAATAACAGGAATCGCTACAAAACATCTGATCCCTGATTAAACGGATGACAACCCTTTTTGTATGGCAAGATTTGAAAAGAAAGATTTGATGGAATGACACAACAGTCATCACAGCATATTTACATTTGATATCCACCCAAGTGAATCAAATGAGTACCTGTAATTTAGATTTGGGATTCCAAAATCCAAAGTTAGGCTCCATTACTTACGTCAAGGTACTGCCTGACTATCCGTCTTTTGATGTCATTGGTGAGTGTGGCATTAGCAATGTTGTTGGAGATGAAATCAATGGTTTGCCTGGGGTTAAAGATGGCATTGCTTTTTCTGTTCACCGCTTTGTCGTACACCTTGGCCGACTCCGTGGGAGAGTACTTCTGAATTTTACTGTTAGAAGAAACACAATTCAATTAGAAAATGGGGTGTTAAAGGCCAGCGTCCACTGAAAACATTGACAAGCGTCAAGAGACGACAGAGTTTTAGAACGTAGTTCTTTTTACACTGGCGGCTTCTGAAGCATGTCGACGCCAAGGTTAAGAACATCATGGTTACATTTCTTGAGGGTCACGCCAAAAACCCTCCTCAATTTCTCTTTACATTTAATTAAAAGAGCATCCCTTGAAGAGGACACCAGTGGGCGCTGGCCTTCAGTGAACGCTGCAATTTCCTATGTAGCAGATACAGTGGCACATTCTATGTTGAGGCTCTGACAGGCTCACCTATCAGAGAAGCCATATTGGTTCTTCAGATGCTGTTTGAGCACCAGCAGTAACAGGATGCCCTGCACCGCGTTGGCAAAGTCCAACAGAGTCGCGGGGTTCTCTGGCAGGAGGCGCATCACCTTCTCCACGTCCTCCACGTCCAGATCCTCCAGATCTGACTCGGACTCTGAATCCGAGTCGGACACAGCTTTTCTGGCCTTTTTGGGCCGCCGTACCACATCTTCGTCGCTGCTGTTGTCCGTGTCGTCGTCGTGGCTCCTGGGAGAGTTGCAGTTCATCTTCTCCTCGTCCTCCCCATCTGACGTGTTCTTCCACTCCTTTCTCACCTTTTTCTCCTTACGCCGGGGCTCCTTCAGCAGGAACTGGGGCAGACAAAAAGAAGGGATTATAGCATGAACTCAACAAGTAAGCTAACCAACATCGCCATGGGACAGTTTGATGGAAGGCCACTAGAAGATTTGCACCCTACCTCTTTGAAGGTTTGCAGCAAATTGCTACCAGACACAGAGAGGGTGATGTCTATGTGGTGCATGATGAAGAGAGGCTCTTCCTGGCTTTGGTATGGGAAACAGGCCAGGTTGTCGGCTATGAACAGCAGCATATTGACCTCAGTCTTCTGCAGAGGGGAAACGGGGCGGAGCAAGGGAGAGTGGTCAGTGACTGGAGGGTCTCCGCAAGGCTGCCGTCATAACAACACAGCACGTGAACCGAGCATTGTGGAAAAAGGTGTACTCACGGAACTGTCATCGAACAGGTTGAGCAGTGATATGAGGAAGGCCCTTCGGTGTTGCCTGTTCCCCCGGACCATGCTGAAGAGGTGAGAGCAGAGGGCGGTGTGGGTCTCGTCCTGTCTGAAACCCCTTATGATGGCTTTACGTGAGGCGGCGATAGCTTGCTGCACCTGGTATGACATCTTCATCCCAGCTACTGCCTTCATCTGGGGAAGCAGTACATTAAAGAGGTTATACAACTGTTCAACAAACGCCATAAGATCAAGTGAATTCAGATGCTATTCTGTTTAGTGCTAGGATGAAGGAAGATTGCAAATGATTACTAGATTTAAATTAAAAGGAAAAACAACTACATTTTCAAAGCAGTCAGGCAGCAACTTCATCTCAAACTAACCCATCAGTCACTTAATTATATTCTATTGCATTTCTGAAATAAAAATAAAAAACATCAATGCGTTCATAGACAGGAGCTTACGTGGATGAATCCCGTGTACTTCTTATCGATCTCCACCAGCTGCTGGTCAGCTTTGTTCCTCATGCTGGGCTCCGGGTCCGTTCCCATGGCGATGAGGTAGGGGACACACTGAAGACAGAGGAAACAAACAAGATCAGCTGATTGTGTCCTGCGTTAATGCACACAGCTGGCGTGTGTGCACGCACACTTTGCCTCCCTGCTCACCTGCACAGGGTGAATGAGGCCCTGGTTGAGTGTGAGGGCGATGACGCTCAGCGCAAAGTGCCGTACGCTGGACTGGTTGTGGAAGAAGGCCTCCAGCACCTGCTTGAGATAGAGCTGCATAATGGAGCTGCTCATGCCTGAGGAGATGTCTCCCATTTCCTTCAGATCCTCCTGCTTCGACAGCTTCTTCCCTGTGTGACGGCAAAGGTCAATGTTTAATGGAAATACTGTGACCCCTGCAGGTCAATTGAGACCAAGATGTCATGTGGCCGAGGGCCACACAAGACAAGCAGGGTACCAGCTCGACTCAATTCACCTCGCCACAACATTTGTTCTTCCATGGGGCAAAAGTTGGGTTAGTTATTTTTATATTACCTGCTGTCGAGGTTCCAAGCCAGCTGAGGTAATACCCAATTGTGAAAACAATGCAGTCTGCTGATTGGACTGAATAGTCACTGCGTCATTACACAACACGGACATACTGCAAGTTACTAAAGCAGACGCTAACTTTTTATTTACCTTTTATTAAACTGCAACACACAAAACCCCGTCAAGATCAAATGAGGAGGTGCAGACGTTCTCGGTTGTGGACGACATGACCAATATTATCTAGCGAGAGCTGGCCAGGGCAATTCTTGTAAAGTGAAGCTCGACCAAGAAGTCTCTGTACTATTGGCTACTGAAGGACATTCCAACAATGTAGGGACATGTTTAAAAATATTTAATAAAAATGACTACCGATCTACTGCAGGAGCAGCTCGAACTGCACCATAGATATGGCGACCACTTACAACTGATTAGGCACTACCTGCAATGGAAAACGAAGTAGGCTGAAGCAAAGGAGAGCTGAGCCAAGCTGATACTATGCAGTGGAAAAGCTCCCAAAGCAAGGAGTGTTGAGCCTAGCTGGTACCATGCAGAGGAAAAGGTGTTTGTTTCAGCATTGTGTTTCAGCATCAGCAGCGACCATGCTGGCCTCATTTACATACATTCTCTGTCGGCCTCTTGCATTCGCGTGTCCTCCTCCTGAAGGTACGTTTGGAGGTTCTTCAGGATCTGGATCTTCAGGTTTATGGAGGAGTTGCTGTCAGCCAGGATGCCGTTGTATAAGGACTTCACCTCAGGCACAAACATCTGGCTTGGATGCATGATCACGAGGAAGCCTGGCAGAGGGACAGAGCAACAGTGTTTCTGTATGACAGCCGTGCACTGTCCAACACAACTCATTTACATGTACAGCATGTTGTGGACACTTTAATCCAAGTACATTTATCAATAGATAAATAGGGCATACACCAGATACCGTAAGCGAACAACATTCTGTTAGAATAATGACAGCAACATAGAGCAAATGTATTTATACATTTCACAACACACTACCTATTAACATTCAATCCTCAAAACTGTCTAATAAACCAGCAAACTGCTTAATATTGTAAGTGCTAACCCAACATAGAGCAGATGGGAGAATATTTTTCAAATGTATTTATATATGGGATAGAGACAGCAGATAAAGGATTGTCATAGAAAACATCAGTTAGTGGGAGTATTATGAGGCATGTTTTTTTACCTAAACCAATGATGGCTTTTGACTTGACTTCCTCATCCTCATGTTTGGTGAAGTACAACAGCAGCTCCAGCACCTTCTCTTTGATTACGACCTAGATACACACACACAAGGTATACTATACATGCATGCTAGCAAACATATCTGCATACTATAAAGGCCTTCACTCTTGCTAATTCAAAAGGAACAATATTCATTGATTTTATTACACATTTGCTAGACGTAACCATTTGAAATGCTTATGTGTAAGATCTAGCATCATTAGTGTGTTTTCCTAAGCATTGTAAAATAAAGTCATGTCTTGAGCAGGTCATTTCCGTGTGTAGTGTTCACATGCGTTTATACCTGAGCAGGGCAAATGTCTGGCCTCCAGTCAGCAGAAACCCCTCATTTACAGGGACTATTTATAGCAAAAGTGGCGACACCATACTGACTGGATATCTTAAGTTGATGGCACATGCCAAACAGATGAGTACAAGCACACTTTTCCATCGTTGTAGGCTTGTTTAAACTCCACTCTGCCCCCTTCTGGCCAATAAATACCTCTTCATGACAAAAGAGAACTAACTGTACATGAGGTGACGCCTTACCTTGTTGGTACCCTTAAATTCTTCCAGGTCAAAGTCAAAGTGCCGTCCCAGGGCCCCGACAGTGAAGAGTGATCGTAGCAGGAAGGGCTTGTTTGCCGGTGTAGTGCTGTTTGGATCTTCCTGATGCTGAACCTTCAGTTTGTTCAGTGCACCTGGGGGAAAACACAATTCAGGTCGACTGCAAACGAGCAGGATGCTTGCAATGGTGCCTGTACTTTGTTCTTTTTAACCCTTTACGAACTCTTTCCCCACCGCTAATCAAGGCACTGCATGCAAAAGCAAGTACAAAGGTATCTTACTATAGAATCTGTTGAAGCAGGCCCAGACAAACTTGTAATTGTGTGTAACCTTGTTGACCACAGCCCCTAGGCAGCTCACACAGTGTTGAACCACCTGAAAGCGAAAGATAGATTTGAGTAGCCACCAGTGTTAAACTTGACATACATTATTGTAGTCACATTTAGGTTAGTCCATTTTGATTTAGTCCAGTTAATACTAGTTCTTCACCACCCACCGTCATGCCGTATTTGATGATGAGTTTCATGAGGTCTTCTTCTATGGTAGCCAGGAAGGTCTCACTGGGGTGTTCCATTAGAGGAACCACTAACTCCAGGATCTTTGCCACGTTGCAGATAACCAGGAAGTCATTGGCAGTCTGCAGGGGAACAATGACACCAATTATGAACCTCTTGTAAACCCACAGGTTTTACTTGCAAATACTACACTACACGACAAACTCCAAAATGCTGCAGTTATAGATATCATAGCTACTATAAAAAATAAAGCCTAGCTGTAAGCTGTAACTTGTCAACAAAACGCTGTAATTGGTCCAAAAAATAACAGAAGACAAAGGCAACTTACGTTGCACTTGGTGGTTAGGTAAGGCTGCATGGTCATGGCATGTTTGACCATGAGCTGGGCCCTGATCTTGCTGAAGAGGTACAAAGTGGTGATGCATGCCACCAACCGTGTTGAGTTTACACCCTTGCTTTCTATAAAAGGAAGCAAGAAAAATGTTTGGTGGAAAACAAAAAGAAAAAACATACAGTGCTTTCAATGCTTCTCGTTTAAAAATCTTTAAAGAATACTAAACATGTTGCGGTGCAAATAGAAAAATATATTGTTGGTGAAAACATACCTGCAAGGGACTCCTCATATTTGAGAATGTGCTCCACCAAATTGTCAACTAGCTGAACACAAGCCTTTTTGGCAGGTTTATAAGACGCATCCTCCTCAGACTTCAAAAGCTGGAACAAAATAAACAACCACTTTAGGAGAAAGAAACATGATACTTAAGTTGTACAATATCCTGTTCTCCACCAGGGGGCACCCCAACACAATACTAATCACTCACATTCTGAAGGAGCTGCTCAAACCAGTCATAGCCAGTGTCTTTGCATGCAGCAACCTGATTGAAAGAATGTTATATTCACTTAAACAGAACATCATAGGATAATGGTGTTTGTAGGATTGATATAAAGTCTGCGATGCCATTATCTGTGACAAGCAGGGACATCATAAGCACAGAACTCACTACGTCAGTGATGTTAAGGATCTTCCTGGTCATGGTCTCTTTGTCGTGGGCCGGAGTGGGGGTGAACCACAGCTTCTGGAATGTCTCGTTCACCAGTTTCTACAAGATGCACGGGAAACAACAAGATGTACAGGGAAATACAGGATGTTATACTTTACATACATTCAAATGTCAGGCTTACCGGTTGTGTTACATTACAATGACGTGTATGAGTGAAAAAAGAGAAGAGGGAGAATGCATTGGAGAGAGATTTGTCTAAAAGGTATTTGACTTATAAAGCAGGTTTTGCAGTGGAAACCGAATGAAATGTCCCATCTCAGAAGATGAAGCTAGTGAGAAGAGGCAGCATGAAGCTACATTCATACCTTGATGCCCTCCTCGTCATTGACCCTGCGGATCATCCTCACACACATCTCAGTGATTTTGCTAAAGGTCGGCTGCTCCAGGCAGATGTCTCTCAGAATTTTGATGACCCTCTTCCTCACGCTGATACCAGTGTCCTGAGGGAGGAGGATTACGTTTTGTACACACCACCTCATCCAAGTATGTATATCTACAGCACAGGGTGCAATAGGGCCGTTCTGCCAATAGGTGGCAGTATAACACCATTCAGTAAGCAGAGTGAACTTGCATTGAACTCTTGACTATTACCATGACAACAGCTGCAACAATTTTAATGCCTCCACTACTAACATTGGGATTACAAAGACGAGTTTTGGTGATGCCAGTGTGTTAAAGTCCTATCAGTACAACCCTTATGTGTGTTCCACTTCTAAGCTCTTCCACAGCACTGTGTGGCACCACAAAAATTAAAACAGCATTATTGAAACAGTTATTTCTCCTGGGCCTCTTGTGTGTGTGTGTGCTTCATATACCAGTATCCTCTCTATGAGCATGTCGTAGTACTGCTCCGTTAGCTGGGGCCTGCTGAGCACGAAGCGGCCCAGCAGCTCCACAGCTGCCTCCCTCACGCTGGTGGAGTTGTCCATCAGCCGGCCGTGCACGCCCCGCTGCATGTCCGACTACAGGGAGGGAGGGAGGGGAAAGTCAGTGCACTAGAGGGGGAGGTACAAGCTACCAGGAAGTAAGCAACAAGCTTGAGCACAACATCATCATTAGACAACAGAAGTATCTAGGCACAAAATGTACACAAGTAAAAATAATAACAACACATCATTAACATAAAAACATATGTTAACATTGCCAGAACAAATTATTACAAATTATTTTTTCTCATACCCTTGCGAGTATGCTGGGGTCCACAGCTACGACCTCAGACAGACACTTCATGGCTTTAGTTCTGACTGCGATGGCACTCTCTCCAAGGACTCGCAGAATCTAAGAACAATACCAAGAGTATCTCTAAAGACTACAGCAGTCCGCATGTTGCTTCTACCAAGCCACGAACCTAACATTTGTTGATACAAAAAATACCAACATCAGTTTTTCTCGATAAACATTAGGATTTATTTTCTTACCTGTGTCAAATAAATATCAAAGCTCTGGGCAAACGGCCTCATGGAGGCCAAATAACGCACGATCAGACAGGAGTCCTCATAGTCCACAGTGTCAGAGTTCATTCTGAAGAAAAAGGCATAGGTGACATGTTAAAAATTATACAACCTACAACCTATGTGCAGTATTGACATTTGGTGTAAAAATTAAAAACAGGCAGCTGGTGGAGACCAATAGTCGTGTGAAAAAGTGGTTAAAAAGGTACAGTCAGTCATTGTGGAGAAAAGTTCACATATCAACAAGCTATCAAAAAATAAAAACA
>JAODUG010000024.1:1423776-1436721 GCA_027564795.1 Aphredoderus sayanus | reverse complement strand
GGGCAGGATATCAAAGACTGATGAGAAATTAAATCCTCCACACACCTTTGTCTTGCACCTCCTTGGAGCACTTTTCGCTGGCAGCCTCTCGCTCGATTCTATCAATCTCCGCTAGGGTGTCCAGCTCTGCCTCGTCGTAGGGGGAGGAAGGAGGCTGAAGGCCACTGGCGCCGCCAGGCTGGGAGCTCGCCAGCTGCTGCTGCTGGCGAGCTCCCAGGTTCTGCTGGAGAACAGGCACCTGCTGGAAGCCCAGCGCTTCCTCTGTGTTGTCAGAGTTCTCCATGCCTGGCACGGCCTCACCTGGTGACAATAGCACAGGCTGATACACTCTGATAAAAAAAGGATGCTGTATTATGAAGGTGTCGACGGTACATGTATTTTTCTTTTCTAAAGCCCAACGTCGACGCCATGGTTTAGAACACGGTTGTATTTCTTGAGCGCCAAGCCGTTAACATGCTCTTTCGTCAACTTAACCTGTCGTCATTAAAAGAGCATTGCTTGATGCGCTGCCAATCGACACCATCGGCGGGCGTCGGCCTTGAAGACTAAGCCATCAAAGCCTGACACAACACAGAACTAACGCAGAAGGGGGGACATACTCGGGGTATCGGACTCGTTGGACTTGACCCTGGTCAGCTTGAGGGTGAGTTTAGTGGAGTCCTTGTTGGGAGAGCTGACGATGTCGTACATGTCCTTCTCCTCCTTCACCGCAGGGCCTTTCTTCCTCTGCTGGAGCTGCTGCTTCTGGTCGGGCATGCCCTCCCTCGGAGAGGCTGCATATGGTGGAGGGGACTGCAGGATCAGCGGGGGCCGGGTGCCCGCTGGGAGGAAGCAGCACAACAATTAAAGGAGTTAAAAGGCTCTCGGCTTAGGCTCCTCCTCCCCACACCCCCTTATTATCGCTCCAGACACCCCCTTACATTTGGATGTCCCGTCGCTCCCTGCTGGGGAGCATCCAGACTGGGGAGACCTCAGAGAGAAGGAGGCATTTCTCAGGGCTGGGTCACCCTCCTGGAGACACACACACCACAAAGATTAGCATTTTTGGAAACATTTACATTCTTTGCGACAATAATACCCATTACCAAAGCTATCCATTCCTATAGCTACGGTCTATAAAAGCATGTTCTACTAGTAATTGCAAATGCATTCATATGTATGATATTTTGGATGACAAGCCACTAATTATTACAAATTAAATTGGTGCTTTATTTATGGATTTTCTAGATTGTAAATAGATTAGACCTAATATCGTTTATTATTATTATGGTATTCATTTGTACATAATTTTACAGAGAAATGCAACAGATTTATTTTACACAGGGAATTTCAGTCAAAAGGCACACTGTGTGTGCATTGGGTTTTCTTTTCTAATGAAGAGCAATTGAAAGTAGTTTGTCATACAATTCTACTTACGGATATTATGCCGCAATGCATCAATATCAAACCACTGAAAAGGGTAACCAATATCAGATACAAATCGTAAGTGAACCCTTTTCCCTTCATATGTATTACACCTCAATTATTACTGCCTAACATTTGAGGCCGAATGTATAAATACACTAACTTGATACGCCAGATGGTTTGTTACACACAACCACCTGGGAAGCCGCTCACTAAAACAGTTTAGAAAATGACAGGCACTTTATATTATTTATAAAAAATAAAAAAAATACAGTTGACAGGTGATTAGATGATTAGAACTGTCTATCATTGTCTATCATTGTCGTTAACGTCACACGAACACTACGCCCACAGTTGCCAGTACAACTCTGACTGGTCAGAGCCACTCTGAATCAAATTCAAGCGCTACGATTTCAAGCTGTCCAGACTGATTCTAGCAGCAAAGTCAAACTGAAGCTCGCGAGATCAGGGTAGCCCCACGGGGCTATAACTGCACATTTCCTTACATCACTTCCCAGCCGCTGCACAATGTTCAAGTAGTCATCACTGCCATGCCTGTCTGGGTGGTGGTTGGCAGCGTTGGGCATCTGACTTGACACCTTGCCCTCGTGTATGTTCCGTATGCCACCTGGAACCATGGGGCTGGCCACAGACACTGCCAGATTGTGGGACAAGAGTCAGTCTGGGAAAACTTTAGAAGCCATATGAAAAGTTTGGGTTTGTGAACAGCTAACATGAAGATGTGACTACAATATATCTGTCTGTCGTGTGTCTGTGAATAAACTGATACAATATCTGAAGTCGGGGTTTAGGGGTAGCAAGCATATGTGCTAGCACGTGTTGGAGGCAGAGTATATTTGTGATGGTAGAAATCTTTAGGCAACCTATAAAAAGGTACACATTTTAATGAGCACACACACACTCTTGATAATCACCTTGCTGTATCTGTTGGTGCTGATTGTAGCTAGGTGGCTGTTGGTGGGGATACTGCTGCATGTAACCAGTGGCAGGACTCTGAGGAGTATAGGGACTAGGTACTGGACTGTTCTGTTGGCCCATATAACGGCTACTGGAACCGGTTGCAGGGGATACGAATCGGCTAGGAAGAGAGAAGTCTTCACTGGTTAGAGACTTTCTGCCACCACAAGACTACAGTAATGTTGGCAATTTATAACCCATTCAAAGCAAAGCAATACCACATAATACCGAAATACATTGTATGTCATTCCAATAACATTGGTTGAGATTGGTTAACACATTACTTGCTTGACATTCTCACCAGGACCTACCTTGACGGGTTGGGAGAAATTGCTGCCTGTTGAAAGTTCCCAGACTGAGCCGGGCTATGCATGGAATTCTGGATCTTATATTGTGGTACCATGGGCTGCTGCATGACATCTGCTTAAGAAAACAAAACAAAAAAACAAAAAATTTGAACCAGCAAACTGGCAACATGTTGTGAAACAAGCATGCGTAACGTCTAGATAGGTGGTTTGGAGTGGTGACGTTTTGAGCCGTGAACCACCCGGATACAATGTGTGCATACTTTTCTCCCTGAAGATACCAGGGTTCCTGGCCAGCATAGTTTGCAGCAGCAGTGGAGCATCTCCCTCCGGTTCATCACTACCCAGGTTGTCCTTCAGCTCTCTAGACAAAGCACACACAGACACACATGAACATTTTAAAATATATTGAAATAATGGAATGTGTGGAGTGGAACACTAAACATGCAAACTCAGGTATGAGACTAATTATTACTGTGAAAAATACACAGTACAATTATAATACGAACAAGGGAAACTTTTCTAGCCTAGGAAATTATGCAAACACTGTAAGCCCTTTTGAAAGTTAAGAGATACTGGTGATAATTTGGACAAACTTACATAACAATAACTTTAAAGTTTAAGAGCCCCCTCCCACACCCCTAACCCAGTTGTGCTGCCAGGTACTGTAACGCAATCAGGGAATGTCCCATTCATTGAGACATATGTACTACATCATGTGAAATATATTTATGCTTTCTCTTTCTCATCCCCTCTGGGACAGAGAGACTGTTGCTCAACCAGCCAAGTCAACCCAGACATGTTCTGACCACAAGTGTTAATACAATCTCATACACTTACATGTGTTCTGTTGAAACCTGGTTGAGGCTGTGGGCCAGTTGGGAGGCAAGGTTCTCATCCCGACAAGCCAGCAAGCAGGTGACATCCTCTGCGATCCTCCCATTGTAGAGCAGACTCTTAGTGGTGGTGGCTGGAAGAGGGGAGGGCAGGGGCAGCTGGTTCAACACTGAGAGGGGGAGAAAGTAGAATATAAAAGCAGTTAGGGAAAATGTATCACAAAATAAAAAGGAGAAAACAAAAAAGCAAAGGAGACCAGAAACAATAATTGAAATTGTATATTTACAAATGCCAAGACAACAGTTATCAGATGGTATTCTAACCCAAAACAGGTAAGCAAAACAGCAGTGTATGTGTATTACAGGCTAAGCATCACTCACAGTCTGTGAGGCTAGCGATCCCAGCGAGAGTGGTAATGGGAACATGAGGCATATCCCCATTCATGCTGAAGGTGAGGGTGGGGGAGTGTGTCGATACACAGGTAGATCAGGGGGTCAATGGGCGACACACCCGTCCTCACATCTCCTGACACCTGGGGGACAGGGGATCAAATGGAAGAATTTAGTAAAAAGAATAAACAAGACAGAGTGGAAGTCTCTAGAAAATACAAATGACAGAAATAAACTGAAGTAGTAAAACCGAAGGAAAAAAGGCTTGGCATTAGAGACATATTCAGAATATTATTAATATTAATATATGATTCGTGACATGTTCTTATAGGGAAAAGAACATTAGCTGAACCAATACAATTCAGTTGTACACCCTGTCCTGTTGTAGAAACCCATGGTAACATAGTTTTTGGTAACTAACCTAATGTAATCTTACAGACTATAGAAATGCTCTTTGTTTAGTCAAATGGATGCAAATGTAAGTGTTGCTCTAAAGCTTTATTTTAGTTATTGGCTTCATCATCACTAAATCATGCTATTCAGTGTCACCATACTGACACAAACAGGCAGAAGCAGAAAAACATGCATTAAAAATACAAATTATTAATATTATGATGCTTTGACATCATAGAAGTGAATTGCTACAGTGTGTTATATAGTGCATGTTGTTCTCAAGCAAGATTATGAAGAATGTTAAAATCAAATAGAACCATTATGCTGCACAAATCGAACAATAAACGCATCATTACTAGATAATTGTATTATAATAACTTGTAATTTTATATATACTTAGATTTGTCAACACAAGGACACAAACAATGCTGTATTATGAATCAAGCATATACGAGTTAAAAGCAATCTGCATCCAAATAGACCTGGCTCCACAGTGATGAGCTAAAAAAAAGTCCCAAAAATCATTAGCAAAGTCGCTGCCTTTTGCTATAACTACCTTTTTAAAGAACTCTGTTCAGTCTCCGTTGGACCCACTGACATTTCAGAGAAAAGTCCTATGCCAATGTCTGTAGGAAGAGAAAGTTATAGCACAAATACAACACTGAAAAGACTTTAGATTTCTAATGACATAGGCTTTGAAACTATATGCATGTCAACATAGTCCTGCAATAGACTGCAATTCATTCATTCAACTAGTTCCTGAACGTGCTTCCCTCAGAGCTTGTCCACACATACAGGCTGTGCGTGGATGGATAATGTAAACAACAATGTAAACTCTGGCTAGTTGTTGTACTCTGCCTTTATGCCCTCGTTCTAGGCCGGGGCTTGGCTGACAGCTGTGAGACTGACAGGCAGGAGGCTGCACAAAGGAACAGATGCACTGTGATGGTGGCGGCGGTAGTGGGGGGGCTGCATCCTCCTGTAGCTAACTGTTACCGTATAGAGGTAGCAAGCTGGCTAACATCACCGAAGCAAGCAGCGAAACGGTGTTTACTATTTACTAATCATTTGTGATTCGTTCTATTAACTTTGACTTATCTGCCATACACAGATAACTGGGGGTGTGAATGGCAGCTTGTGGTCAGTCAATAGGAGGTCAAAACACGTCTAAACAGGACACCAATTAAAACTAACGTTATCCGTGCAAACCAATCTTGCAAGAAAAATAACAACGTCTCGAGTGTGTATTTTATAAAAAAAACAACATTATATTGCACAACCATGCCTATTGGGATGCTTGTCGACCCTGGTACTGTACGTTGGAAGAAAAAAAAACCTACCCGTTACTTGCAACCAAAACCAATTGGCTGCCACGAAGTTAACTGGTTCGAGCTAACCTGCTAGCAAATGTCCCTACATAACGTTCCGCTAGCAGCTCAACTGACTAAATGCTGGCTATCCAACACTGACTAACAATAGTCAACGGTAATTACTAGCTAGTTACTCTAAATGCCTACACAGTTGTTGGTGGTAACAGAAAAGCGAATTCATCAAATTAAACAATATATACCAAACTGGCCGATGGGCCGCTAGCCAGTTTGATAAACATGGGGTAAACCTAATGCGAGTACGAGAAAGTCAAGTTCCAGGCTCGAAATAGGATGCAAGGGAAACGGCCATAGATTGTAATTCGGTGGCAATGGCCCAATCCTCGGGCTCGACAAATGACATCCAGTTGAGGCCGTGCGCCTCAGCAGAGCAAAAACACACCTAGCTAGCTGGCTGGCTAGTTCGTTAGCCTACGTTACCTCTTAGTCAACGATCAACGACGCTATAGTTGATATGCAGTGAAACATTTCCAAATAATTAGTTAATAAACACTATTTAGAAATTTTACTACGTCAATATAGCCATCTGCATGCATTTACCTTTGGATGTTGCGTTCAAAGGGAGGGGAATGTTTTAGCTTGGTTTGTGTCCGTGTCCGTATCTCTAGCTCCCCCTTTCTTCTTTCGCGCAGCTCCTCCAAAAGGAACTCGATTGGCTTGCCAGCTAGCTGGTCAGCTAGCTTGCTAGCTATCAACAATAATCCGGGTCGGGCTGATTCTTTCTTCTTCCGTCACTCAAGGGTGAATATTTCAACGTAAATATACGGGGAAACATTCGTTCTTCGGTATCTTAGTCGGTCTATACCGACATAAACAAGGAACGTAGCCAATTTCGACAGTAAATGAGAAATATGACGATTGTTGCGATGATCAAGAGGCTCTCCTCTCGTAGAACAAAATGCCGACCGGAAGTTCTGCCGTTTGACTGACCAAAGATCTCAGGAGTGACTCCCTCCATCGGCGCCAAACGATATGCCACGCGCCATTTTGCGTTTACAACGCTAGATGACGCCGTTGGACAATCTTATGTTAGCCTACTAATATAGCATATCTGATTCACTCAAATACATGTAAGATACAGGCCTACACACAAATTTAATGACACCATTAAAACATTTTTGATTGTTAATTTTCCCCGTTGAAATTATACAATATATAAGCAATACCCTAATATAAGGCTAACATGCAGTCAACTGCCAATGGTGTTTAAAAATGTATATTCCATTACAGTAGTCAAATAAAGACAAGTCTTAAATAGGCTGTAGACAAATATGTGATACTATTCCATATGTAGGCCTATAGCTACTGCATAGCCTTTTCTAAATAGTGTCTTAGCATAACAGACTGAGGCCTACACATATACATGTTAGTATATTGTGTAAAAGCATTCTGCATACAAAACAACTCAGAAATACAATGAAGCAAAGAAAACACTGGCACTAGGATACTATTTAACTGGCTTATATTGTATTCTGGCCATGTATAGAACTTTCTAAATGAAAAAATATTATAGGCTAGTTTCCACATTTGAGGGTATCATGAATGTATTTTTAGCAGTGTTATCTATTTTTTAGTGACTGGGTGACATATCCATGTGCATAACACACATCTGGGAGCCTAGGATTTTAGGTAGTGTTGTGGCTATACCACACTTCATTTAAGACTAAAGTGGCCATAAAAATTGCCAAATGTTACTCAATGTTAGTCACTCTGACTGTTGCATTTTGTTCAAAGTTGACTTGCAAAAGGCGAATAGGGTCGTGGAAATAGGTTACAGTTAGCATTTGAAACTCAATGGTAGCTGTCATTCATGTTGATCCACCTATCAGAACATAGTAGACAACTTTTAAAATTACAATAAAAACTAGGCTAGAGTTTTCAAATGATTTTGCTATATATAGCCTATAGCAAAATAGCAATTAGGCAAGTAAGTAATTCTTTTTAATATTGTAAATTACACAAACTGCACCAAATTAATAAGAAAAAAAGTAAGCAAAATGTTATATTGCTAACAAATATAGTAAACTTACCATTATACAAGTTTAGGATGACATCGTGTGGTAATATCTTGTACTGCAGTATGATCTTTCACAAGGGACATAAACCTCGTTGGAATAGACAATTCATCGTACTATATTTTAACTTAAGATTCATACCTTTACAAAAGAGAAGATAATGTGAGTCACTAAAAACATACCAACATTTGACTATGCATTGTCTATAGACATCTGTCAATGTACACAAATGTTTTATTTGAAATTATAACAGTCATCTAATTTCTTTTATACATTTTATTTTAAAAAAATCTATACAGAGTGGTAAAAGCTGAATGTGTAGAAAGCAACAGTTTATCAAAAAACATTAAAAATTGTAAACATGGGAATATGTGATCATATTTTTCTTCTGCCAAGTGTTGGCAGAAGATATAATTTGGTTCTTTTAAATCATCCATATGTAAATCTTAAGTATAAAATACAAAATGTTTGCATCTATAGACAAACAGTTTAACTTCATCTTCAATGACACATTTATACTTCAACTCTATTGGTCATGTACAGAGATTTCTATTTAAAATATGTTAAAACACTTTTCTATACATACAAATTAGTTACAATGCTGCCCATGAAACTGATATGTAATACAGCACTACAGAAATTGGAGTAATGTAGATAATAATGAAAATGCAGTAATATAGTCCTTTTCCAAATTTCAAATGAGAAGACTTAAAAAACATTGAAACAAAGAAAGCTTAAAGTTAATGCAATGAAAAAACATAATACTATATTTTGTCTAAAATGTTGCTTTAGGCAGTTAAACAACAAGCCTATGTATTTGACTTAATTAAAATACAAAAAACATCAAAACAACAACTCAAATGCAAAATATTCAATATAAAGCCACTAATTTGTACTTTTTTGTGTATTCATGATAATATTCTGACCACGTTCACCCTATGTGAACACTGCCATCTTGTTAAGGCAATGTTTATACAGCTGACAAGTAGAGGGCATTCTTGTGCAGGAAATATTGAAATGCATCTAAACAATTTTAACAATGTACACTGCCACTACATCTTGGTCTCACTGTCAGAGGGTTTGTCATTTTCACAGTCATTCTCCTGAGAGATGAGCTGGTAAGGCTTATTGACAGCCTCTTCCACGACAGAGTTGCCAATCTCAGGGTCTTTTTTGTTCAACTCATGGCGAGACAGATGTTCCACAATTCCAGCACCAATAGAATCACCAAGAACATTTGTGGTGGTGCGCAATCGATCCCTGGGTTAAGACAGATTACATGTAGAAGAGATGATGAGTTGAGAACAATAACAAAACGTTTTATTGGTGTAGAATCACTCACACTGCAAAAAATACTATCCCATCTGCTAGCTTTCACTATCAGTTTTTAATACTGCATGTTTAATGTACATGTATATTTGATTGATTTGTGTAATAATAATATAATATAATCTATTGTTACATATCCTTGGTACATAAACCCATATTATGCAGTTAATAATAAATAATATATAATAATTTCTTCATACATTTCTTTCAAAATTTAGTTTCTTTATTTATGTAAGAGATACTTACAGGAACCAATCAACAGCAATGATGAGAGAGATGTCATCTGTTGGCAGGCCAACTGAGGTTAGCACTATCACCATGGTGACCAGGCCAGCTTGAGGGATTCCAGCTGCTCCAATACTGGCCGCTGTGGCTGTGATGCTAAATAAATAAGTAGATAAATTAGTAGATAAATAAACCATGGGAGGATTCTTTGTTTCCTCAATTCACGTATTCCCATTTAAATTCCAATGTAAGTGCTTTGTTTGAATTTCACCTTTTCATATTTTTATTGTGTTTTCATATTTGTGTCAGCTGTCCCAGCATTACAGGTGTATGAAAAGGTGTATACTTTAGTGAGCACATTTAGTGTGTACCTAGGTCTACTCTTATAGCAGAACATTCATATATAGGATATTATAGGATAATATTACATTTTACCTCATTAAACATTATTCATCAGATTAGAAATGTGTTTACCATAGTGTATAACACAATGTTTCACAATGTCTGTTACAGCGACATATGATGGAGATGAGAGCTGGGACAGGAGATGAGTGTATTGAAGTAATTATTAGTTATTTTATGGCACATAATTCATATTCAATCAGACAAACCATTGAAAGATAAGTCATAAACTCTACTATGCAGATTATCTGACATAATTATATTAATTTATAACATTAGCTCCACCTGCTGGTAAAAAATAAATGCTCATTGTGGGTTTATGTGGATTATTATATCCAGCTCATATCCAAGTGTCTATTAACAACTGGCTCATTAATATGTTATGTATCAATGTTATACATAACAAATACTATAGTGCATGCTATGAATTCAGACACTACCACTGTCCCCATTTACAGCCTAAGAAAGAGAGTGTGAAATAGAAGTAACTGAACACATCCAAGTACCTGATTGTGAGGATCTGTCCGAAGTTTAGGTCCATGTCATTGACCTGCGCGATAAAGATGGCTGCCAGGGCCTCGTATAGGGCCGTGCCATCCATGTTGATGGTGGCGCCAACGGGCAGAACAAAACGAGTCACGCGCTTGTCAACATTGTTGTTGTCCTCTAGACACTTAAAGGTAACGGGCAATGTTGCAGAACTAAAAAGGGTAGAGATTAAAGGAAGATAGAAATGAAAAGAAAGAATGGGGAAAATAGATCAACACTTGCAATTTACACCATTTAAATGTAAGTTCACACAATATATACTTGTACACGTGTAGCCATGTCATCTTATCTTCAAAATGTATTGTATAACATATGGGAAGAGACCTGTGACCCGAGATAGTGATTTCTCTCAAAACTAGTTACTGAATTCAATGTTTGACCAGTTAGAAAGCTATTAAAGGGTTTGACTGTCAAGAAAATAATTTAGGTCAACCAATGATTAGAGAAAATGTTTTATTCCCCTGCATTTAGCCACACTTTCCATAAATCACGACATACTGTATTATATTCAACCAAGGTACATACCTAGAAGATGTACCTAGTGCGGTGATGAGTGCCTGCAATAGTCCTGCAATGAAGACGAAGGGGTTTTTCCTGGTAATGACAAAGTAGAGTGTTGGCAGGACAATTATGGCGTGGATGAAAAGGCCACACATGACCGTCACTGTGTACATTCCTAGTTGGCCACCCATGGTTGTGATGTCATCCATCTCCACTATTTTTCCCGCGATCAGGAACAGGATACCAACAGGAGCATACCTAGTGGAGGAAAGAAGCGTTAACATTCTTGGAGTAACAAACATCTGCTATTCCATGCCACTCAGTGATGTTATTTTATAATAGACACACCAAGTCAAGGTAAACATCCTAGATACTATAAACACATAATAAAATACCTGCAAGGTAAACCCATCCATTAAGCTAGCATCCATCCATTTAGACCATCCTGATTTTGCAAGCTCCACGATTCTGCTCTACAAATCAGTCTTGAAACTCTCATTCCAAGTTGGTGCTAACAGGTGTCAATCAAAACATTAGCAGGTGATTGGACCATTTTCAACTAAGCAGAACAACAAACAATGCAATGGTCATTTTAAACACAAGCGCTAGCAGATGACATCCATCACTCATCCATCCATCCATCCATCAATACACTCACCACATAAGAATGGCGACCAGCCTCATGATGCATTCGTTGAGACAGTCGAAGAAGTCCTTCACCGGCTTCCCCTGTTCCCTCATGCTGCCAATGATCAGACCAAAGCTCATAGAGAAGACCACTAGGCCCAGAGCGTTTACCCCATTAACTGAGCCTGGCACTGGTATCACTTCCTCCCTTGTCATCTCCTGGCTCCCATTGAGTGTGAATAGTGTATCGTTCACCGTGAGCTTCACCTGCACCACTCTTTTGCCATACTGGGTCTTAAACTGGATTTAATTATGAGAAAGCACAAGAATGGGTGAGGGAGCCATTCCTAAACCAGTACATGATTCTTTTAGCAGAGTTTCCAGATGAGCACCTCACATTTTTAGCTTTACCAGAAAACACAATGTTGTGTAACTCAGTGAAACCAAATGTTTCTTTTGCAATCTGCCAGTTAATCACTATTTGCATAACCAAGGAACTGAAAGTAAGGGTGCAATGGGATTGAAATGAATAAAAGGAACACTATAATAAATACAAAAACTCAAACACCAAGTCGAAAAACACTGACAAGAATAAAAAGGTGCTTAAATTAGAATAGTACAGTAAAAGTGAAGTGAAAAAGTGATAGTCTGAGTCAGATTAAAACTATGGAGAAATAATTACCTGTTTAGTGCATGCTTCCACAAGATTAGGAGGAAACATGTTTCTGGAATGCACAACAACAAAAATTTACATTTACTATCCTACAAAAATCAACTACAAGTATCAACATGCCAATATACATTAAAGGGATCCTGAACTTTTGTTAAACCCTAGCTTCCATACCTCAATTCCAAGATCAGCTTGTATTAATCCACCAATAACAACAGTTATATTCTCAAAAACACACGTAAACATTGTATGCTAAGCTAATCATCCCTATTGGTACAACTGTAGTATAAATCCTCATTTTACTCCAGTTTACAGAATCAAAGATATTAATGCATTAGATTAAAACTTTATAGACACCAGACACAGAGAATACCATCTTGGTATGTGATACTAATTATGTTTATGAGAACAATGGGACATATACATTTCAACTGGATGTGTATGTGAGGGCTTACTGTATATTGAGGTAGGGAAGCTACAGCCTCAAGAATTTAACAAAAGTTCAATAAAAGTTCACACGCACACAAGACACACAGTCCCCATGTAAGCCTACCTTTGTGTGTCTGTGTGCACATGGGAACGTGAATGTATGCGCATACCTAATAAGATCCAGGAAGGCATCAGCAGGGCTGACCTGCTCGATCTTCTGCTGCTTGGCGAATTCGTCCTTGGATCCCTTCCCAGGGTGGATAATGAGCACCATGACAATACCAATAATCACAGCGATGACAGTCGTGGTTGTGTAGTAGACCACTGCCCGTAGGCCCATCCTACCAGATGCACGGCTGTCGAGAGCAGCCATACCTGGAGAGGCAACACTTGTCTTAACCCTTGTGATGTCCTTCGGGTCAAAATTACCGAAATCACTAGCTCTTTGTGGCAGATAGAAGGCGCTAAACCTAATTCTACAGCTTACACACACATATGATGTGC
>JAODUG010000024.1:1392992-1406009 GCA_027564795.1 Aphredoderus sayanus | reverse complement strand
CTGCGAGGCTGCTGTACCATGACACTCCCAACACTCTTCAACTGCAGCTTAGCATTTTGAACTGGTGACAAATACTAAACAGCAAATGAACAGCTCGTTTGCTAGTTTTTTGGGAATGCAATCATCCCTGCCTCACTGCACCTTAAAGTCTGAGTCCGTGATTGTATGCTAAAACACTTTTTTTTGTGAATCTCAGCAAATATCTGCCCTTTCTGTGTCTGCTGAACTAATAACTCTTAGCCCTGGCTCTTTAAATGGGAACACAAAGTATGTTTTGATCTAAAAATGTAAAATCTTCCTCCAGAATGATTAAAGTGAGTTACAAAAATAATTTCGGCTGAAGAGCGAAGTTGCTTTGTGTATAAGCTTACTCTTCAGCTGAAATTATTTTTGTATGTAACTCATTTCTCTAAAATAGTATTACTGCCAGTGTTCTTACAGAGCACCATTCAACTGAACCCTACAAGTAATTTCAGTGTTATTTCAACAGCATGACCTATGCCCTTCCTGCATGTGTTATAACCTCTCTTGAGCAATGACGGTCTAAATGGAGAATATTAGTGTTACACAAAGCTCCAGAACCTTTATTTTATTCCTCGTGACGCCCTTACAATATTGTCTTGAACCACAAGAGGGCACCATCTGATTGTATGGTTTTTTTATATTGTCATTGCTGAATATATTTATTTCTTTATACATTTTTTTCTTTATGTATTTGTGTTGTTTTTTGTGCCTGTTAACCCTACTGTTGTCCTCTGGTTTCAAACTCACACCTTGTTGTGCCAGGGTAATTTTGTCCCGGAGGACATCATGAGGGTTAACCCTATGAGCTAATGCAGTGGGTCTTAACCATTAGTGACCCATGACTCATAAAAAGAGGTGATTCATATATTGGATTATTAAATCGAATTAAAATAATCTGTATTTAAAAATATGTAATAATATCTTGGAATCCACTGATGAACCCACTCCCCATCCCCCACCCCACCTCTCAGATCTGGGAAGTCACCCATCTTGTGTCTGCCCAGGTGGCCCTGACCCCCTCGCTGAGAACCTAACCTATTATGTTGATGAGAAGCATTACACAAGTTTACCACTGGGCGTCACTGCAGTCTTTTGGCTCCGTGTCTCAACATCTGGCGCCTGTCAGATTCAACAGGTTATCAAAGGCAGTCAGCCGACTGGGCCTCACGGGCAGACCGACTGTCCAAATAACTGACTCATTAATATTGACACGAATGACAGCGACACAGACGGTCCAGAGAACAGCGAGGAGGGTGTAAAAAAGGGGCTGCACTCTTTACATCTGCATGTGTGAGACTTGGAAAGGATAGTGCATGCAGTCATGGCATCAGAAGATGACAGTCCCTTCATTAAGTCAGCCAGCAGGGAAAGGTCAGATGGCTCCCTTCTCTGTGGGCAGGAGGTGGTATTCATTTGTGTGAATTTCACACACCCACAGAGAGAGAGAACATTAGTACGCCATCAGACATTGCGACGCATGGGGTTTTTAAGGATGGCAACCGGATACCATTGAGAGACTGAGTGAGATTGACTAATGTTGTCAATTTTGTCACTGCTACTGAATTTGGATCCTTAAGATTAATGTTTCTCAACATGCTGGTCAAGACAGGACCCAAAGTGTTACAAGAGGCTCGTCAGGGTGGACACAAACATAATTAATTTTTTTGTTAGATGTGTTTTTTTGGGGGGATTTTAATATAAATGCAATCATGTTTATGAATGAATGTATATATTTTGTTGGGTTGTTATTGTTATCTTGTGTGCCTGTAGTTGTTGTAATTTTGAGCAGATTTGAGGATAAACAGGGCAAATTATGGAGCGCGGCTCAATACAGCTGTAGTCGAAGCAATGAACACGCCATGGCCTCTGGTACATGTCAAATGTGGTAATTATGCTGTTGGTGCAGCCTGTTTTCATCCCCAGGCTTTAAATGGATAAAATTGCTACGTCCAAAGCCAGTTCAATTCGACATTACAGAGTTGCATGTACAATAATGACTGTGAACAGTGAACTGTTGACATTTAAACAGACATTAACATTTGTTTTTAAAATTCAAATACATTTTTAAAAAGTAAGTTACCATGGCAAATTATAAGAAATAAATATATATGCATAAAAAATTCTAACCTTCAAATACGGTTCAGTTCCAAATAGCTGTTTTTAGGCCCTACATAAAAATAAAACAAGAACTACACCATACAACAATGGCTCTTTCAGGTGGTTATACTATGACAGACAATGCTTTCAGTGTAATAAGACATGAAATCTGTGACAGCAACATCTGCATGGTAATAATTAAGTCACGTCTCCACATTTAAATCAGAATGCCAAGACCACCTTGCCACAGGACATGGCGTTTGCAGGACAGAGAATGGGAGAAGAAAAAAGGCATGAGAAACCAAGAAATGAATAAATAAATATGAATTTATTAGAATGAAATTAATTATCATCTATCACCAATTCAATGGAACATACTGTAAGATATGATACAATAAAATTAATTGTCCCCATGGTGAAATACTTTCTGGCTCCCAGCCTTACTGGTATTAAAAAAACACGTGTTCCACATTCCGAGCTGCAGGTACTGTACAGTATTAGCTACACCCAGTTGAGCATACTGTACAGTACCTATACAGTATATCCATTTATCAAGCAGACATATTGCACACCTTCTTTAGTTTTAGAGATTAAACTAAAAATAGATGTTTTTTAAAAAGAGATTTACTAGAGAAATCAATCATAAAGGAAAAGGCAGGAATGATGATTTTAGAATGTCGCTATTAGAATTGCAGCTTCATTACAGAAAGGCAGATCGACAGAATTGTCCAAATAGATAATCAAGCCATTAACAAACAGATCAAGCAACACAAACACCGAGGACAATGAGGAGAGGATTGTTCCCATCTCTTAATCAGTGTTCCATGTGATATGCTCTTCCACTAACAAACCATAATGAAGGCCTTAATTGCTCGTTCACGTGTAATTGCATGGACGTGTCTTGGCGCATGGTAAACAATTAAAGAGGAGAATCCCTGAGCAATGTGTGGATAATGTGCAGAGAGCAAGCTGCCAGTGATCTCCACATGGGCTGCTTAGACTACTACTGCTACTACATACTGTAGTGAGCTGGGTTATTTGCAGAAGAATGATGCTGCTTTAGCTCTCTTTGGCAAGCACAAAACTAGGGCTGATGAAGGCAGTCACTGTTCACATTGTGTATCCCTCCTACTGATGTAGAAATAATGGCTAAATGAACAAAATAATAAACTAACACAACACAAAGATTAAAAGATAGTAGGCTAACAATAGGCTAACACTTCTATTAGGTGAATATAAACTAAACAATAACCGGTTAGCAAAGAGGCCTGCTTCATTTCATGTCCCTTTCCCTTTCTTGTGTGACTATAGTGTTGCATCCTATGAATCTACAATGTTTTCTGGGTCAAGAAATGTTTTTGTATTTTTCAGGGATCCATATAGTTCCATATAGTTGTTCCTTGTATGGTTCCTTACAGGGAATCAGTAACTTCTGTGTTCTTTCCACCTTCAGCAAGTTCCACCCAGTGGATATAAAGATAAAGGCTTAGTTTTGACAATTTATTGTATTGAGAAAAACTTACAATGAACATATGGTATTGCAGGTTCTGTGAAATTATGCGTAGGTACACTAAATACCCTGCAATATTTAGTTCTAGGTTTGTTAAAACTGGGTTGTCTTCTGAATTATACTTTGTAATACTACGTTGAGTATCTGGGGTCCCTTGTAGACAGTACAGCTCAGTGTTCTCATTTGACAGTTCCGAACACATTTCAATCAGGTCTGTTATTGTCTCATGGTCAGTCAATGCCTTGCTAGTTTGTCTCATCTTTCCTCAACACACATTCAAGTCAGGTTACAAGAAAACCTGTGTACCAGTTTATGCTCTCATGCGCTAGTGGTGAGTGTGCACGTGCACATACAGCACGCATGCAAGCACGCACGCGCGTGCACACACACACACACACACACACACAGACACAGATTCCCTGGAGGCCAAGCAGGGGGTCTAGCTGGGAAAAATACAGACCCCCACTGAGATGAGAGCAGTTGAGGTAGTGTGATTCACCTCTCTCCTTCCACCTCTCCTCTCTCTTTGTTTCTCCTGCACATCCACAGCCCCCCCGCTCTTCCACCCTTTTAAACACATCTGAGTGTTTCAAGTGTATTCAGCACACAGGCCTGCCACAGACCTGGTTAGCACCCAGGCAATTAGACAGATCAGAGTGAAACCAGGGAATATTCGCTCTCTCTCCCTGTTTCTCCAATCTTCCAGTCTCTCCATGAATTAATGAATTGTGTTGTTTCTAGTCCTCCCTCTGTACTTTCTCTCCATGCTTCTCTCCATTCCCCGCTGGGTTCCGAACTCTTCATTACATTCATTTAGAGAGCCGGCCTCTCGCTCCCTAATGGGCTCGCGGGCCTGACGAATATCAAGTAGTGTTTAATTCTTTAATTTGGAATCCTTATTCAGCCTTTACATATATACCATTCTTCAACAAGTCCTTCCATCCACCCTCCATCAATTTCATCTAGCTTCCCCTCACAAATGGGCTCTAAAATAGAGATGGCCCCGGTCTTTTCCTTGAGCGGAAGAGGCTAGGGTGGGAGTTTTAAAAGCATATGAAAGCATCACGCGTCTGGTCCCTCTATGCCATGCTGTTGTTCCAGACATGCAACAAGTGTTTATGTGTTTTGCTGCTCTTAATGCTCAACTGAATGCCTACTTATTTAACCCTATCGCCCGCTGAATTACTAACATTTCCATGGTTACTGAGGTACCATGGAGCAGGTGGAGAGCTCTTGAAGATGCATTAGTACCTTCCTGCTACAAAGGGCTCCATCTTACCTGAGAGCTGTGGCCTGCGTCAGACTGGTTTCAAGGGCCCGTGAGGTGTTCACTGCGTCCGTATGCCACTGCGGCCCTGCTCACTGCATGTGGCAGCCATTGTTGCCACATACTGAGTTTCCACACAGCAAAATACCACGCATGGAAAAGTTTGTGTTATTACAAAGTTGCAGGAGCACAAATTATTTGCTTATTTTAAGTAGCCTAACTAATTTCTAACCATTATATTTATTTGCTACATAAACACAGAATCTCTACTTTAATGCTATATAATGGAGTACTTGTAATTATTGTCTATTAATATATTATAAACTTTGTAATGCAAACACGTATTGTAGATTAATCTTAAATTTATGTTTAAAGTATTTACTGTTAATTAATGTAGATAATTGCATTCTTTGTTACTTTTTAGAATAATACATTGTAATCATGTGAACTATAATAAGCTAAACCAATAAATAGCAAATAAAATATACAAAAGAATTGTTTAACATTACTGAAATGTTGATAAGAGTATCTAACACATGACCTAAAATGTATTTACGTGTTTAATCTACCATATAGTCACTGTAATTGAAGGAGAAGACTAAAAGAAAGGTTTTTAAAGTTTATACACATTCGTGATACTGCCTGTGTAGTGTGTATGTGCAAAAAACAATGACGAAAACCAATGATGAAAGTGAAAGACCACACTCGAACTGAAACTAGAAAACTGTCACTACTCACCTTAGCTAATATAATAAAGTAGGGGGTTAACATCAACCTCAACATGACTTTAGAGGGTTGCAGGGTGAGAATGTTTAAACATGGGACTTGCTTGATAGTTTGAAAAGCAAACTCACTTCTAAAACCTTTACAGGTTCATGTTCAGGTTCAAATTAAGACTTTTGCATTTGGCTAAAAAGAGGGAAAATAGCTATGGCCCCTTTTTTTCCTTCCTCAATTAAATTTTAAAACACCGTTCATTTAATATAACATAAATTGAAGGAATTATTTTATCTTTGAACATTAGTTGTAGTTTTGAACAACAAATAAAATACATTTGCACGGCTGTGATAATGCATTCTAACATCAAGCCACACTTAACAAGCAGCTAGTCTATTTATGATTAGGGTCATTATAGGAAGACTAAATAATTTGCCCAAGACATTTCTCATGACTATGTCTGTGTGTGTGTGTGTGTGTGTGTGTGTGTGTGTATACACACATACAATATAAACTATTTTATTATAGTATTAATTGTGATTACATGATTACATGCTTTTGCACTTTGTATACGTGTGCATGTGCAACATATGGCACAAACACAAATGCACACAATAACGCTAAATAAAAACTGTATGTTCTCGTGGCAATTCTGGCTAAATAACTTTAAAATAATACAAAACACAAACAGCACTTTTGCAGGTATTTAGAGTAGATTACAATGTGCTACAAATACGAACACAGCCAAAAGTGAAAAGTGAATACAAAAGCATAAAACTTCAAAAAGTGATTTATGTTTAATGCTATTGCATTATCAAATGTCATCAGGCCTATAATACCATAAATGCTCAATAATGCAACAAGGTATTACATAAGGTTAATAATTGCATCAACTTATTTGATTTTTTTTATTATGTAATGGGCTTTATTACATTACGGGAAGCCTGTAGTAGGGTTTGAGCCTTTGCATGTGTGCAAAGGCTGTGTGCACTTGTTGAATGAGCGGGCTTTCAGATAGATGGATGTTGATGAGAAGTCTGTCACTTTAACCTTTACATGCCCTTTTCAATGTTTCCCTTTTCTGTGCATGTACAAGCACGCACAGTAGGTCATTCACGCGTATTCATGTAAACACAAACACACCTCCTAATTTCTGAAAGGGGATCTCATTTCCTTTTACCCCTTTCTGGTGCCAGTGATTTCCTGACCTTTCATTATATATCCTGTTTCATGCATCAAACTGTCTTGCACACATATGCATACTCACAAGAATAAAATAATAACACACTCACAGCAAATATGACAGCAGCCACCAAAACATCTTGTATGCTATCGCCACAATAGCACGCTAAACAAACGACTGCAATAGACAGAAACTCACTGGCAGTTTGGAAACACTTGGCAACTGGTTTGATTGACTAATGACTCTTTGATTACTACTGAGTGCGAAGAATTAGTTCCAACTGTAAAGGCCATGTGACCTTTAACATAACTGTCATTTCCCTTGTTCGCTGCTCTTTTACAGTCTTCATATTCTCTCATCATTAGCCAGAGGTACAGAACAAGACTTCAAGCTGTTCAAGAGGTGTAAGGGCACAGTGAAACACTCGTCACGGCTTGTCAAATTACCCCCCTAATGGCTAGCTTGTCAGGCTTCCTCCCCTTATTGTCGAAAGAGGACAAGTGTGGGGGCAAGCTATTCTCCTCCTCACAGCCAAATCACTCGCTCATCTGTCTCTTTTATGAGCTTTCTTTGTTTTTTTCTCTCTTTTTAAGCCCCTGCCTCTAAGCACCGCTAGCACATATTCAAATAGCGGTAATGACTTTCTGCAGACTGTAAGACATGGACATAGAAAAGAGAGGTGGAGTTGAAGAGGATTGAGAGAGAGGGAGAAAGAGCATAAAGGACAGGTGTTGTTCTAATCTGGGCGTTATTGTGGGCCTGTCAGGGTTCCGTCTTCTCTTTCAGAGTGGCCTCACAGAGCATTAATAGGCTTTTCTATTAAGTATAGTTAACAGCCATTCACTTGAGATGTTAATTTAATGACCAAAGACCAAATTAATTATCTTTCTGTAATTGCAGGGTCTTTGCTTAAAATAATTTTAGAAAATCGTCTTTTCTTTTCTATTGCGTTTTTTTATTTTTTTATTTTTTTAAATGGTGATGTGAGTCAGTGACCGAAGAACACTGGTCTGGAATGAACATCTGAGTGAACTAAATATTAGCTACACCTCTGTCCTTGTAGACTGGCCAGGGGAATGCTGTCATTGTGAAGTTAACTTCACTCAACTAAACACAGGGGAGAAGATAAGTTAAATACAATTGAGACATGGACTGTGGTGAAAGACGATTAGACGCATGCAGTCGAGTAATGTAGGTTTCTGAGACATGGCTGTAGCTATCTGAACATCAATTAAAGGTCAAACCACCATATTTATTGACACCTTAAAAAGGTACTATACAAAGTTTAAACATAATACAGCAATAAACAATCTATGTAAATATAGAGTATTGTATCCTGAGCATAGCTAGTCTGGCCGTGCGTGCATGTGTGTATGGGCCATTTGCATGCGCTTTAGTCTGAGATTACATAAATTCATTTAGACTGGCATAAAGTCATATCAACTTTACATTGGGAGGTCTATATATTCTTTGCACTTGCAATGCTTAGATTTTGGTGCATTCCAGCGCCATACACTCACCTATCTTGAGTTCTGTGATGACAGCTCAAACCATTTGCACTGTACTTTGTGCGTCAGAGGTGGAATTTGTCTTACATTTGTGTATTTATTTATTTATGTTTCGTTAGCATTTACGTGTCAATAGCTGAACATGAATTATAATGTGAATCACGTTAATATGTCTCCAAAGTTCATCATGCGGGTAAACTGAACAAAGGACAAATGAGAGTTCCGCTCGCTCCACTCTCCATTCAGACCTTATTAATCATCCTCTCCATCCAGAAGACCATAGAAGAAACTACTTTAATGTTTCAAATTCCAAGTCCAATTTCCCTTGCAATTTTCAATTCCTTTAATGACACAGCCGAGCCTCAGCATGCACACAAACATGCTTGGGCACATGCACCCGCGCACACAGCAAAGAGGCAGATGTTTTTGCCATTTGCTCATCATGGTGGAAGCCTAGCAGAGAGGTCGAGCTGCCTAAGTGGATTTTTCATTACTAGCTCTAATAGGGCAAAGAAAATTACAGTTGCTACTACAGGGGGTATTAGTCAGAATTGCTCATGGAGTTTTTCTCTCGATATTTGTGATGACCAAAGAGGTACACTGCAGGTTTAGGACAGGCATTAGTGGAATTAGCGCAATGCTCTTATGTGCACGCCTAACCATACTTCTGTGTCTCAGTCTTTTGCGTTCGCTTTGCCAACTATCTGCAATTTACAAATGGTACATCCAAAGACAGGCGAATGAAAGAGCTTCTTTTATCTCTTAACTATTGTACCACTCCCGACCAAGACAGAAGTGGAAGAAAGATATAATCTAGGAAATAACACTGCAAATGGAAAGCTATTAGTGCAGTTTCAACATGTTCTCGTGTTTTAAAGGAAATGTCTGGATGATGTAGAAAACAATTGCCAAATTTCCTCCTTAGACAATGCAGGGAAGTATTTACTGTAAATCTTGCCTTAATCATCAGGTCAACAGCATGCCAGTTATGCAGCATGTCCCTAAAACATGGACTATACACATTTCCATTTGCTTAGATTTTAGTAAGAATTGTTTACCGTTATCTCCACCCATGTTCCTGTTTTGTTTCAATTTCCTAGGTATGCTATAAAGCAGTTACCCAACTTACTTGAATGTGCTACAGTAAGTGTATAGTTCTAACGCTTAAACACTGCAGTACTTCCATTTTCTTCTCAATCTGTTTACTTAGCCTCTATCTCTTCATGCGTACCACCCTTCTAGCAGTACTCTGCTCATGTAGACTGCCTCATTATCGCATAACAGGCTAACCACATGCATAGCAGGGTCCTGATTTAGCAGTTCAACCTGATTAGGCCTTAATGAACTCACTGAGACCCACCATCTGAATCGAAGTGCTCACCGGGGAGTATCAATTAGATACATGCACGTGCCATACTGCACGCACGCACACACACACACACAAGTATGCGCGGGCATGCACGCACACACTTACTGCAGAAAACATCTTGATCACAAAACAGTGAGGCAAGCAGCAGCTTGTCCAGATACCTGAGGTGGTCTAAATGCAATTTTTCTTATAAAATGTTTTAATTTGGTATGCAAACCTCTGTTTACATTTTAATGTGATTGTCTCTTATAGTGTTGATGGAATTGGTATTTAATTGGTTATTGTACATCTACTGTACAACTCACTGAACTAAACAGTGGAAGTAAGTTGTTTAGCTCGTTACAAACCAAAATGTCCAACCCATATGTCAGTGTATAGTAGAAAGGTAGATAATGTCAAATATTCATTCAATATGCAATATGATAAAGTGGCTTTACTGGGAAACCATATAATGTGACCCAGGAATTGACAAAACATGGATGGAAAACATCTAGTCTAGTAAACAATCAAGTTATTTCAAACTAGTCTGATTATTCAATCATTGTGAAAGAATCCGAAAACCTTGTGTAGATGAAAGCTTTTATTTTTCCATGTACTGCTATTAAAAACCACAGATAAGCATTGTAATGAATAGAAATTGAATCCCCTCCTTCTGTCTTCCTGTCCTCTAATTCTTTACAGTGGGGGTTTATTATGGACCAACTCTGCCCTTGGACAGTCAATCATTTTTTAATCAGTACCATGGATATAGTGAATGAATGCAAAGCACAGCTATTCATTACAAACAGCATACAAATTATCCTGCATCCTCACCCTCTTTCAACATCCTAAAACCTTCGTTCTATCACTATAACCCCACCCACAACCATCCATATCACTCTTTGGGTGGCTGCTGTATACCAATATTGCACTGTAGGTCATTTTGCAGTGGGAAGTCGCGAGGAGAGAGAGAAAAAAATAAAAGGTTAATTTACCAAATGTACGACTGGTGAGCTGAAGCAGTAGAGCAGAATGGCTGCTAAGACAGAAATAGTACTTTGAAACTCCTGGTTCGCTGATAGATCAGTCACATTACAGCTGATGTAATATTATATGGACTCATTTACTGAAGCCACCTCAGGTTTGAGACAATTTTCCACAGCACCACATTTGAACATCTTCCTCTTCCTTCCCCTTCTATCATCTGCTATCCCTTACCCTCTGCTCCAGCTCCCGCAGGTCTCTCTCAGTAACCGGCTGTGTCCTGGTCACTACAGCTTCCGTCCCGTGGACCCTGAGGGTCATCAAGCAGCACATGTCCACCAGCCCCTCCTGACACCGCCTCATGCCGGCTTCCTGCTCCGCTCGGCGAGACGGGTCGCGCTTCAGCAGGCCCTTCTCTGCCACCGAGAAGCCCAGCAGCCGTGTCAGGACCGGGTCCGACAGCTGCACGTCCAGGTAGCCGGTGCCGTCAGACACGGTGGCGCCGATCCGCCACGTGCCGTTGGCGCCCGACAGCTTGCTCAGAAGTGTCACTATGAAGGCTTTCACTCGGATCTCGGCGGCGGGGGCGTGCGGTCGCGAGGCCGCGTCTTTGAGGAGGCACAGGTAGGTGAACGGGGGGGAGTTCAACGCGAGGGCGGTGGACACGTGCCCCGGCTCCCTCCTCACAGATACCGTACTTGACTGGGCCAGCTGCACTTCAGGGGAAGCGTTACCCGCTCCCTCTCTGACCGGCAGTGATTCAGGTCCTTTGTCTTGCGCAGAAGGTCTAGCCCTTGATGTTCTAGAGTGGGGGTTCCCAGTGTCTGTGACATTAGCGAAGTCTAAATCCATATCCTCGTCCAGGAATTCCTCTGCATTGTCAGTTAGAGAACGGACACCAGCTTGTGTGCTCGTTGAAGCCGGAGGCAAGACGGGGTTGGAGGCCGTAGGTGCTAACATCCCTCTAGATGCCCTTGTAAAGCTTTGGCCCTCAGTACCTTCGCATTGCTGGCTAAGGTCAACGTTACCTGTGGCTGTTTGTGGTCCAGAATGAGCCAGAGTCGGATGCTGCCCTGGCATTGTGGTGGGAATCTGTGATATGCTTCTGTCAGACAGTGGGGTGTCAGTTGCATTTCCCTGAAAAATTACACTGTCCAATTCATCCAGGGGAAGATCATCAAAGTCTTCGTCAGGGAAATCATCTGCCATGTCATAAACTGTGCCCTGCAAGCGGGTGGAGGGAAAGGAGGAAAAAAGGGTGGAATCCTCCAGCTCACTGCCCCTCTGACGACCCTGGACTAAACCATTTCTGTTGATTTGGACGGAACTGCCTCTGGAAGAAGAGGGTTCGCTTCTGGAAGATGAATCAGAATGTCAGAAAAAAAGAAAGAAAGCCAGACCGACTTTAATGGCATAAGCTCTGCTTTAATAAAACACAGTATGACGCGCCTATACCCCACCACATACCTGGCAGATGCATTTGGGGCATGGCTCCAGACAGATGAGCTTCCATAGGAGAGAGAGGCTGCACTGAGCGTCCCATAGCCACTCTCCACGCTGGGCTCCGCTTGAGCCCTCTGCATGTCTTCTTGGGCCTCCAGACTGGCCAACAGGTCCTCGTCATCCAAATCCTCAAATTCCTGGTTATCTAGAGTGTGTGTATACAGTTCAATTATAAAAGAAGTGCAGCACACAACATTGTGCTTGAATGAAAATGTAATTGGTCGATCAGGGAAGGTGAAAGCACACAAGAGAGGATTGTCAATACAAATATTTTTAGGACTCATATTTGTTTTGTTTTTTAGATTAAGATTTTTAAGATCACCAGTTATTTTAAAAAAAAGTGCAAAATGTACAAAAAATGTATTCAGACACACAAACAACTCTGCTGGACGCGCCTTTGTTTCTCTCTTTTCTAGTCGTCGTTTGTGTAAAATTAACCATTACAGGCTTTGGGTTTCTGCTCACAACATTGGTAAGGCATTAATCTCAACAGCCGCCGGGGAACCTGCTGTAAGTGCACAAGCCAATACCTTGCTCTGGTGGGATTCGCTCGCCCTCTTGTATCTGCTCTGCTTCCCCAGTCGGTTGGTTTTCTTCTGGCAGGCCTAGGCTCCTGCAGAGAACCTTACCCTGGTTGGAACATTTCATATATTTATAGACCAGTATAATATATTATTTATGCACACAAAGTATTGGTAACATGAGGTTTGAAGAACATATTGATGGGTAACGTGAATGTATACATTTAATAGAAATCATCTCACTGCCATGAAGGGGCCACTCCCATGGCTAAAGCCAACAAATGACAGCTCAGTACAGTGTACCTGACTCCTATGGCTAGGGCCATCAAATGACAGCTCAGTACAGTGTACCTGA
>JAODUG010000024.1:1374154-1392892 GCA_027564795.1 Aphredoderus sayanus | reverse complement strand
AGTGTACCTGACTCCTATGGCTAGGGCCATCAAATGACAGCTCAGTACAGTGTACCTGACTCCTATGGCTAGGGCCATCAAATGACAGCTCAGTACAGTGTACCTGACTGTTCCTGTTGACCATGTCCTCCACTTCCCCCCCCAGGACCTTGACGTTGGCTGGCCTGAGCAACAGCACCCCTAGTCGGCACACCATCTGGCCATGCAACTGCAGCTTAGCTCCAGGCCTGTAGCAACAGACAAACTAAATGAGATGCATCTGAGAGCTAGAAATATGATTTTAGTCACCAATTAAAAACAATGCTAACCTGAGACTTGTGCTTAGCGCAGGAATAGGCTGATATTCCATGGCCTCCAAACACTGGACTCCATCGGTCACCTTTAAAGAAAATACTCTATTGATTTATGCTCCTCTAGAATACTACCGCACCACCCTCACAGTGACTTGTTGCTTCAAACTAAAATATTCTGGTCAAAATGTGCCAGTTTAAAATGTTAAGTTAGTAAAGTAAGTACTTCATTCTATTTTAAAGATTATAAAGAAATAAAAAAATTAAAAATAAAATACAACTAACAGTCACTAGCTGACAAGTTGAGGAACAAGAATCAATCCCCCATGCCCCAAACACAGAACACTAGATCTGTGTTCAGGCTGAGCACCTAATCAGCTGTGCCACCCTCATGTGCTATACTATATCCCGATCTCCACCCACCCAACACACACAAAGCCTGCCTACTTGACATTTTCCGAAAAGGTAGGACACCTAGTTAAAAGCTCCCTGATGTACATTTCAAACAAAATTATGGGAGCATTGAAATATAACTGGTGAACTCAGCAACACTGCAGCAAACAACCCTGTAGAGCAGGATTGTATGTGTGATGAATGTTCCGGCTGTTTTTAATATCCTGTTACACTTTATCAGTGATGCTGACCTGCAACAGCAGCATGCGGGTTGGTCTAGCCTCCCAGGGTTTCTGTGTGAACTGTGTGACAGCTGACACTTCCTCATTGGCACAGTCTGTGCCGCTCCACTTTTGTAGCTGGCCATAGGCTGGCTGGCTGATGTCCAGTACTGAATCTACCTGAAAAAAAAAAAAATGGTGGGTTAAACATTTTGTTTATGCATTGGATCTGCTTGATGCAAGCAAATATAAAATCAATCAATCACAGAAAACTTTTCCATTCTATTCCAACCCAAGTAAGCAGCAGCATGCAGGGAAAGGCAGGACTCCCGGTGATTCAATGTAAACGTACCATCATCCTTCACTAGGTAAGAATATTGGCACTTTGTTGGTACTTCTGGGATCTAACAACTATTTCCAGGAATTGTGTACCGGTATATTAGATAATGTATGCTGTGTATATCTTGGTCAACCCTGATGACATACTGATGTCATTATCCTAACAGAATGTTGTATGAAGTGTTCTACTATTGACAAGTGTACTTGATTGTATGTCGCTTTGGATAGTAGTGTCTGGTAAATGTTCCCCCATGCCATACAACCCAAGCACTACTGTTAATGATCTTTCAGCGTAACAATCGTGTCTGTAGTGGCTTTCAACGTAACAATTGTATCTGTAGTGGTTGTCATTTATCACAGGTGGCAATTAAATAGCACATTCATGGCTACCTGAACACAGAACGTGCCGCTGAGTTCAGTCTTGAGGGCCTGAGAAAGCCCATCCGGGAGCAAAGGATGGCCCAGATCCCTCAGGTCTGTCAACAACCACTGGTCCAGCACCTAAAATGATGAAAGGTTGGCTTCCAATACTGTATGCTTTTCAAATTAATGGATATTTCCTAGCAGTGATTCCTAACTGTCTAAAATATACTTCACATATACCTAATAGTGTACATATGCAGCAGTGTAAATTATAAAACGTATAGATTCAGCCAAGCCACACTGAAATAGGCTGCGTACACTACAAGAAAAATAACTTGCTTGCTACCTGTTGGTTGACGTGCTGTTGTGAAAGATGGCCTCCTTCTCCACTCTCTTGCTGTAGCCACTCCACACAAGCCTCCAACCAGCCTAAAGGGACCTGCACATGCCAGGAGGACAACAGCCAAGCCTGGGCAGCATGCACCAATCCCTGCATCTGAGGCATTTCTCTTTATGTACTGTGCTTAAGCCACTATCTGCTTGTTCCCTGCCTCAATCCCATAATGTGGCTAGATTTGGAATAGGCCTGCTTCTTAGTTGATTTTGCGTTACTAGTACGATAGGGTACATTTTCTGTGTGTATTACTCTAGCACTCTCATGATGTACATTGTAACAGCAAAATATGTTATAATTTTGAGACTGACAAGAACACATCAACTCAGTTTTGTGTATTTTTATCGTCTGGCAGTGATTAACATTAAATTCCCTCCCTTTGTATTAACCTTGTAAATGTTAATTTTACCTCCATAATACAATCATACAAGGCAGGACAGAGAGAGACAAAGGAGAAGGACAGAAATGATTAGATTACTTAAAGAATACTACTGACACAAGGTTGACAAAGATTTATCTTACAGTTTTCGCGTTTTAGTCCATGTAGTTGAGAATTACACGTAGTAGTCGAGTTTTCTAAATATGCCTATAAAATAATCATGTTACACTATCTATAAATAGACAAGGCGCCAAAGTTGAAGCTTTGTGCGTATACTGTACTGTAGCTAAAGCCAACTTGCTTGATAACGCAGTAAGCTTTGCTACAATATAATGGCTTACGAATGGAAACACAAGAATGAAAACGCTATGTTGAATACACCTGAATGAATCCAGTGAATATTATTAAGAATATTACCTGAGAAAATTGCAATATTTGAATTCCAAAACTGCGTAATTCATCCGAACTCGTAGGAGGGTCATGTATGGCTATGGGTTTAGAAACGCCCTATCCGTTTTGATGGATGTGTGTTTTATCCAATGATGTCGTGACATGGTTGATAGCCTTCCCTTCCACCAATCAATGCGTTGCGTTTCATGTCGAGTGTTTCCAGTTTGGGAGAAGGAAGGGGAAGGAGTGGTGAAAAGCTTCATCGCAGGTATGTTTAGTTAGTGTTTATATTTTGGAACATAGTTATTGTATGCAGTTAACATATGCAAGTACTATTCGATTAAAGACTTTCGATTCTGTCGAAGTGTTGTTTTTAGACCCGTCTATCCAGTCCGTTTCAGTTTGCTGATGTTATCTCCCTAGTTAGCTAACCTTGCTAACTGTAGCTCGCTTTGCTTTGCTTTGGGGAAGCTCTTGCAATATGGCGAAATAGCTTGATTAGCTCCTAGCCTGTGCGGGCCTGCCTTTGTATTGCATTTGCGTATGGAGAGTAGTACTGTAACACAATTATTAAAATGCCATTATATCGCTGTTTGTTGCAATATACACTATTTTTAGGGATGTATGGAATAATTTCATTGAATAGCCACATACTGTACTGTTACCAGTACAATATATTCGACGAACACCATGTTACTGTAGTAGGTCTAAATAGCATAATTTCTTGCTGACCAGTGTACGGTACTGTATTGTAGTGTTAACGTTCTTGACTTTTTCACGTCTGGCGTTAAGTATGTATTTTGTCAGCTTGTCGCAATCCAAGCATATAAGAACCTTATCGTCTCTTTGTGATTACATTACGGTAGTAGTTACTGTACAATAATTAGATAGACTTACTAGCAGAGTGGCGGCAGAATGTCGTCGTATGACTATTAGTTTATTCAAATCGCATGTTGGTGCAACCAGATTTTTTTCCCCAGATATTGCTGTATGCAAAATGTTTCACATTGATTAATACGTATGTTGTATGCTGACGTTCAGTTAAACATTATAACGTATTTTCGCCAAATCGTATTTCTCAACCGGCCCATTGAGTTTTTAGTGAAAACTCAAAATTATTCGAACAGCTACTATTGACGCGTTGCCAGTAATGCTGTCGTAAAAATTATAATGATTATTAGCTTGCCATATTTTAATTTGCGCACGCCCCCCCCCCCAGGTTTTTGCTGCTGGTTGGTCCTTGCTTATTTAGTTACGCCCATCATCACGCCCTTGCCTTCACAATAAAGATCGGTGAGTGTCAGATCAGTTGCCAGTCTCCATTTCTCTTAGTTGCTAAACATACCGTCTGTTCTTCAATGTGATACAACTTATTGTTGAATACTAAAAATGCTGACCCAAAACCACAGCTCATCGGACCCAGTTTCTCGCTTTGCGTTCCCTGCTGCTGCCAGTTGCCTGGACCGAGGTGCCCACCCTCCTCTGCCCGCTGTCAGCTGACAATGGAGACAGAAATTGAACAACAAGAAGATACCTCGTTCAGCACCACAGAAACAAACGGTATGAATTGTATTGACAAGTGCAATATGTTGTGCATTTCATGCATTGTTTAGGATTTTAGTCACGAAAATGGTGGCAAATGCAGTCTTACCTTTTTTACTTTGAGTTGATTGTCCAGCCAACAGTGTTTTGTGACAGACACATTTTGTGTCAGAGCAATGTTTATAAGCATAATTCTGCTATGGAATGCAGATACTAAATATAATCAAATTTGCCTCTATGTATAACCATTTTCTGAATACATTAGTGCAATGCCAGACATTTGTGTAAATGTTGCATTTCTAAAAGTGAAACAAAAGTACAGTAGATGTATATGAATGTTGCCTTCTAATGTGTATTTGTGTATGCATCTTAGGCAAGCGCCCAGCTGAAGACGCAGACGAAGAAAAATCATTCAAGCGCTCCAGAAACTCTGACGAAATGGCAGAGCTTCGCATTCTCCTGCAGAGCAAAGTAAATAAATGCCATTATTTATATATCTTTTTTTATTTGTATTTTGGTCTCATCTCACAATCCTTTATTTTTTCTTATTCATTTTGAATTTATTTTTAATATAATAATAATAATAATAATAATTATTATTATTATTATTATTATTATTATTATTGTTGTTGTTGTTGTAAACTATATATATATTAGAGTATCTCCAATCTTAATTTGCTTTCTTTCTTTGATATCGGTTATGAATGTTCTTCTCTTGTTTCAGAATGCAGGGGCAGTGATTGGAAAGGGTGGCAAAAACATCAAAGCCCTCCGAACAGACGTGAGTACATCAGTTCTTTATACCACAAACTGATGCACCCTTCAAACAGCTGCCTAATCATATTCATAGGACTGTAAAGTTTATCCTGACCAACTCTAAAATTGCTGTGTTGGTATGCACAACGGGTTTGTTAATAACTCTGAAGAATAGGTGCATTGTGTAGCTAAAGTGACAGATTTAGTGTTTGTGAGATATTTGACCATACTCTGGGTTGACTCCTGTCTTTTTTCTTTTTTTAATATATAAACGTTTTTCTCACATGAACATGATATTGTCTCTGCTAAAATAGTCATAAGTACATAAATTATGTCCAAATTCAAATCCATTTCCTTCACCTCAGAAATCAAAACTATATTGCCCAAGTCACACTGATGCTCTTGTTGATTTTAGAATGAGCACCAGTATTGATTAGATAAAGTCACTCGTAGCGCCAACTGCCATTTATCATTCTGATAGAAATGTTTGAGGGGAAAAATGCCCAATTATCAACTTATTCCAAATCATTACTACTTTAACTCCATCCCCTATACCTTTTTCTCCTTCTCTCTAAAACCACCTTTGCTCTCTCTCTCATTGTCAATCTTCTGTCCCCCCCCCCCCCCCGCACCTTAACATTGAACGCCTCTAATTCTCCTGAGACACCATTACCTATTCTTCTGATCTCTTCCTCCTCTCTTTGACAAACCAATCTCTGAGAGAAAACAAATGAAGTCACATGTGACCAGTGTAGAGCCTGTATATTAAAATGTATTCCTCTTCCCCTCCCTCTTCCCTCTCCCTTGTTTATTATTTTACTGTTGACTTTTTGCCCACTTCCTCCTCTGTTGCCCATGTTCTGGATGGCCCCTCCTGCGCCCGCCCACCTGACACCCTGGTTGGCCCCGCCCATAATCGTGCCCTGTCCCTAAACGGGCGCCTTACTTGATTGACATCTGTGTGCTCGAATGGCCCTGGCCCCTGCCCATTCCACGCCCAGTACAATGCCAGTGTGTCAGTCCCAGACAGCAGTGGGCCTGAGCGGTATGTCCCTAAGCTCCTCCCTCTCACTGCCTGAATACAGGACAAACAAGCAAGCAAAGATAAATAATAGTCAACCTGCCTCTGTCAAGTCACTGTATTTTAACCTACCTGTTCTGACAGTATGTTAGCCAACAAAATGCCTTCTTGATGTCCAAATCTGCCTCTTGATCCTGTAAAAGCCATGCCAACATCCTTTTTATATGCTTCCATATTGAGGTCACACCAGAATTCAGCCATATATGCAAGTGTTGTAGGTCTTTGTTAGTCTACACTATAAACTGTTCCTGTGCCAGTGTTTTCAACATGTATGTTTATATATTCTTTACAGTGATTACTCTCTTCTGTGTTCCTTACCCCTCTCCCTTTTTAGAAAGGATACTGATTTGTTTTAATATTTTCTCATGTTTATTGTCCCATCCCACTCTTCCCTGGTGATGCTGCCATTATTTTATTTGTACTGATCGATGTGCAATGGCCAGCTAGGCTTCAGTGTTGTGTATTCTTCTTTTCCATCCTTTGCTTCTGTTTGACAGTACATTATCTCCAACTCCTCTCTTCATTGTATGTTGTCCTGCTGTTTGTCGCTCCTCATTTCCCTGAAAACCATTGAGTGGTGCAACACCTCATCTTTAATGGCATAGCCTGCTCTGTCTCTCTGCTGTCTGTTTTTGTTACTCTACAATGTGCCCTTTACTTCCTCTGATCAGGATTTTCTTTTGTCCATGTCTTAGTTTTGTCCATCCACCATGTTATGGTGGATGCAGATAATCATAATAAATACAGTACATGTTTTAAGTATGAAATTGGAGATATGGGTATGATGAGAACTCCTGTGGATACTGGATAATGATAAATGGTTAAAATATATTGTCTTGGACATATTTTCTAGTATGCATCCACCTGTTATTATTTTGTAAGTTTGTTTACATATATTTTTGCTTCAGGTCTGTTTAAAAAAAAAATTATGGGTCTGTCAGTGTGTAGTACTTCTAGACCCTTCCCTGCCTTGTTTTGCCAGTAATCACTAATAGTCATTTTGGGTTTTATTCCATTTTCTTCCTTTTTTCTGCGCTTTTATTGGCTATTCATGTTGTATGAACATAATTATAAATCTCAGCATGGGGTTACCCAAGTCTGTCTTGATTCAGAGGTGTAGAAACTGTTTGTTCATCTCTGTTAATGATGTGATGTGTACATGGGATTTTGTGCTTCCTCTGAGGTTAGACTTTATTTAGGGGGAATTCTGAATTCTCTCATCTAAAATACTGTTTCTTCCTCCTTGGGATGGCACCACCTTATGGGTCTCCCCGGCTTTGATCTGCCCTGTGATTGGTGGGTCTGATCTAAAGCATCCTGAGTATCAGTGCAGACATCGAGACAGTTGGAGAAATTCTGCTTAAAATTATCCCAACGCTCGAAGAGGTAGGATTTTTGTTTTTACATAGTTAGTTTTCTTTCTTTGTGTGTGTGTGTGTATATCATCCACAAACCACATGGTCTCAGAAACGTTAAGATATTTTCACAGTATTTATCTAAAAAATCTTTAACTGTACATTCTGTCCTTTAAAACACAGATTGATATAGTATTGTCTTGACAGCTTGAAATCTCAGTTAATTGTATATTAGTCACGCCTAATGTAGCACAAGACTCCGCTGCATACACATGACAACACCTTTTTCAGTGTGTAAATGTTCAAAGCTAATTACTCTGCTTCTCTGGTACACCAGATAATTATTTTTGGTGTAACATGTGGTACTACCAGTTTGCTTGATAGTGACAATTCCAGTAATGTTGTACCTAACACCACGTGACTTTGTACAGCTGAATTAAACTCAAACCTGAAAATAGGGGAGTTGGCTGATAAGTGCATTAATGTCACTAGACCAGTTTTCTAGTGTCAGATGTTTGACTAAACCCAATGGGTCATGCTATGAGAGAGAGAGAGTACATAAAGTGATCTGGTATATCCTGGTATGACTGTATTGCTATTCTACCTCCTTTTAAGTACCAGCAGTACAATGGGATGGACTTTGACTGTGAGCTGCGTTTGCTGATCCATCAGAGCCTGGCTGGCTCTATCATCGGGGTAAAGGGTGCCAAGATAAAGGAGCTGCGCGAGGTACACTGAAAACTGTGGCGAATTTCATTAGGTCATTCATTATATCATGTGGAATAAACCAAGTGTACACAGCATTTTGAAAGCTAATTGGTTACCAGCCATTCTTAGAATTATAATGGGTGTTAATTTGCTATCTTTCCAATCAAGTTTTCCAGGTTTTTTTACAACACCCTGAATCAAACCCAGTAAGGTGTCTGGACAAGACAGAATTGTATTTTCTCCATATTCCTCCTCCATGCTATATTGTCTTGTTCTAATGTTTTTGTATTGTCATTGAATCGATTTCTGACTCACTCAAACAAGTTTCCTTAGCTTGAATGCCACAATGCTTACCTCTAAGACAGGAATGTTGTTTCCATGGAAACGGCCATGAAAACAGATTTTGTGTAGGACTATTCTTTTTTCTCTCTCTCCAGTTATTTCTTTCAAATTTGTCTGTCTTGGTGTCAACATTTGTCCCCAGAACACCCAGACCAGCATCAAGCTGTTTCAGGAGTGCTGTCCTCAGTCGACAGACCGGGTGGTCCTAGTGGGGGGGAAGTCGGAGAGGGTGGTGGAGTGCATCAAAACCATGCTGGAGCTTATCACTGAGGTGAGATGTGTTCCTGCCACCTGTCCTGGCCTCTTGTACCACGTTTAGGCCCACAAGGTTAAAGCTTGCAGAGCAATGCACCGTTGGAAAAATGTTAGGCCGATGCCAAACCACATGTGTGCATGCCACCCACTGTCCTCTTACGCCATGCCAGAGTCACGTCCAGCCGATGTATGTTGCCCTAATTCCCCTCCGTCCCTCCCTGTCACCAGGCTCCCATCAAGGGCCGCACTCAGCCCTACGACCCCAACTTCTACGACGAGACCTACGACTACGGTGGCTTCACCATGATGTTCGAGGAGAGGGGCGGCGGCCGCAGGCCCATGGGGGGAGGCGGCTTCCCCATGCGTGGCGGCAGGGGCGGCGGCGGCGACCGAGGCTTCGACCGCATGCCCTCCGGCAGGGGGGGCCGCGGGCCCATGCCCCCGTCCCGCCGCGACTACGACGAGATGAGCCCCCGCAGGGGCCCGCCCCCGCCCCACCCCAGTAGGGGGAGCAGGGGCGGGGGCCGGGGACGCAACATGTCCATGGGGCCACCACACAGAGGAGGGTAAGCTGTACACGCTAGCATGCAGCCTGCTGACGCCTCTCATGGCTCTCCTGAGTGTCTTCCAGTGTCACGTTCATGGAAGATTGCTTTACAATTACATACATTATTAAATACTTCAATAATGCATGAATTCATTATGCTTCTTTTTTAATTTTCAAATGTGTGTGTATATATATATTTTAAAATTTTATCATCTAAATAAAAGGATGCCTTTTTTACATTTGCATTCAATAGTAACAGTTTAATACTACGTCATATTAAATGTCGTTATATGAAGGAGTTGACAAGGCATTGTGAACCATTTCCATAAAGTGTATGTGCTCATCTATTCGTCTGTGTGTGTGTTTGCAAATGCGTGTGTGTGTGTGTGTGTGTGTGTGCGCGTGCATGTGTCTGTTTCCATATCCGCCTTGCCCACAGAGATGACCGTTACTATGATTCGTACCGCGGCTCTGATGACAGGTCAAAGTAAGTCTCTGCCCCTAGTCCTCTGCTCTCGCTGGTTTTGTAGCCCAAAGGACTTTCATGTGATACTCTGACATTTTGAAACTCCCCTTTCCTGCCTCTGCCGGCCCCTGATGGATCACAGTGTAGAAGTCAAAATGTCAAAGTATCCCCCCTCAGAGTGCCATATTGCCCTGTCCCAGTGGTTTTAAAGCACGTGCCATCAGGGGCTAGGAGTATGCAGACTATAATTCCATGGTTTTAATGACGCACCCACCATTAAACACTAGACAGGCAAGCTAACAATTGAAATCAGCCGGTGTCGTATTCGGTTAGAATGGAAAAATGGAATACTCCTGCTCCTCGATGGCGCTTGGTTTGAGCCCCTACCCTTCTATCAATTATCCCGGAATGCCTGTAATTCACCCTCGTGAAAATGGTTCCACTGTTAACTTCCCCATTTTAGTTTAGCAATTTGTTTTATTGTCCATCTCTTGAACATCCACAAGTGACAAGTGATGCAGTCCCTGTGTTTTGCTTGATGTTCTTTAGCCTGTTCCCATCCACCCTTTCTCACTGCACTTAGTCCTTTTGAAGAGACAGTACTGTATTTTATCTGCCCTGTCTAATCCACCGAATGGCAGTTCACGCCTCCTTCCCAAAAAGTCCTGCAAACCTGCAGATAGACTTCTCAGCAGAGAGAGGTGTGTAACACTTGATCACCTGGTTTGTCATATGTTCAAATAGTTCTTCCAGGTTATTTTCATTTCTGCAGGGCCAGGGCCCTTCTTTTGTATTTTAATCATAACATCATCACTGGTTTTCGTGTATACAGGGCTGTTTTTATTTTATTTTTTTATTATAAACAATTAATTATTTCTCCTAGTTACATGATTCCCAGTACATGTATTTTACTTCATTTTACTTATTTGCTTGTATTACATAGTTAATAGCCTAGTTTGATATCACTGTAGATACTGAAATAAAGTCCTATTGAGCTAAACTTCCCTTGAACCAATCATCGTTGTCACATTTGGCATTTTGAGCTTTTTTGACGCTTTATCTCATGCTTTTGGCTCTATTTAGCTAAATATATTGCTTAGTTTAACTATCTAATGTCATCCAGAAGCAGCAGGGGGGACAGACTCAAAATGGCTGCTTAGGGGTGTTTGCTAAGCTGATGCAACAAGTGCGTATCAAGTTAAATTCTCTGCAGTCAAACATGCCGCATGTTGTTTGGGAGGAGCAGGGGTAAGGAATAAACTCCATAAATGACTACAGCTAATGGCTTCCTTTTGAGCTGCAACCCTAGGCTCTCATCATCACCAGCTGTCACTCCTCTCACCATAACACTGTCAGAGCTGTTCCTGTTACTGAGTGGGTGGATGGCTGGCAGGAAACGTGTTTATACTGTAATCTTGCTCAGCGTGTGTGCAGTTTGACCCAGAACTGAATTTTACTTTTTATTTTTATTTATTTTGGAATGTTGTCAAGCATTTTATTCTAAGAACTTCTTTTTCTCTCATGTGACCCTCCCCACCCCTGTTTCCCCTGTCTCCCACTCTCCTATCATCTTCCTATGATCCTCTTTCAACTGCATCAGCGACAGAAGAGGCAGACCGGATCGCTATGGTGATAACATGGTTAGTGACCCTTGACTAAATGTATGAAGCTCTGTCTGTTTTATTCGAGTGACTTCCGACAACCTCAGGCTGGCATGCTGATTGGTTACAAGACCGGACTGTAATGCTGGTCGTAGGATTTTAATGACTGAGACAATATTTCCATTTATAGCTTACTGTACTTGTATCTGCCTTATACTGTACATGCATAACTGCATTCGAGCCGTGACTATGTATACCAGCTAGCACTTGCACAGAGTAAGCCATCCCACCAAATGAGCGTAATCACTACAGCCATCGTCGCACCATAATAATCAGCCATAATTGCCCGTTACCATGTATTTCCATTGCCAGATTGTGTTGTCTCCAGTTTGTGAGGGAGGATATTTGGGCGGGGAAGGGTGGCCGGTGGCCGTAGTTGGTTGCTAGGCAATAATAACGCATTGTTGACAGACTGGAAGGGCTCTCTATCGCTCTGTCTCTCCAGCTCTCTCTAGCGCTCTGAGAGCTGGCAGGATACTGCCTGTCGTTGCTCGGCAACAGCTTTTGAATTGCCTGTTGCCCTGGTGACAGAGCAGCAGCTGAATAGCAGGTGAAAATCGGGGGCTGATAGAGATGCAAGAGGAGGAGGAAGGGATGGTGGGGGCTGTTGTAAGGCTAGATGGAGGAGGAGCCTCGCTTAAGGATGAAAACTGGCTTTCAGTAGTCTAGTCCATGGAAGATGCTGCTGCATCAGTCTTCATGCCCCTGCTCCTCATCCCGTTTGCTGTGAAATGGTGAAAGGCCATGCCTATGCTGTGTTTTAATCGCTTTCTGCTCTCTCCTGCTTTCCACAGGGTGGTGGCGGATATGGTAAGTGTCAAGATTTCTATCCTGTGCTGGGTAATATTTGTGTTGAATTTGCATGTGGTGGTGTGGTGGGTTTTTGTATATATTTTTTTGTTTGTTTTTTTACGTAACCATTTTAAACCTTTTTTTGTAGCAGTGTTCTGGCAGCTAAATAAAAATATTTAAAAATAACAATTGTAAGCATTTTGCAGTTAATACTAATGTATATTAGCAACATTTATATTACGTGCTAAAAATGTATATGCAAGTAACAGGGTAATGTGTCATTTGCAACATTGACACCATATTACACACAACGAATGTAGTTTTATTGCAGATGGAAGAAAGCGTTTGTGTATCTGTGGCCTTAGTAGTTGAGTGACATGTTTCTTGTATATTCACGGCTGAGTTGCTCACTTTTTTTGTTTTTCCTCTCTTGTCAGATAACAGTTCCTCCTGGGATAACTACCAGTCTGGTGAGTCCCTACAATACATCCTCAATCAATGGGACCAGCTGAATTTGCTCATGCATCCAGTATTTCCTTTCTGCTTTGTACTTTCTAGTTTGTGACAATGTGAGCAAAAACAGATATCCCCCCCCCCATTTTGTCGGCAGGCGGACGTGGCTCCTATAATGATATGGGCGGCCCGCTCATAACCACACAAGTGACCATCCCCAAAGATGTGAGTAAACAACCGCATGCACATAAACGCCAAATAATGAGGCAGGAATGCTTTTCCACACTCATTTTAACCAGAAAACGCGTGTGCCTGGTGTTTGCGCTCCATATCTTAGCAACTATAAATCTTCTTGTTTATTCATTTGCAACATGTTAGTGTTGATTTATTCATTAACAGGCTGTCCCAGTTTTATGGCAGATGACAGAAATGACGGTCTTAGTGCATTGACGTAAATTGTAAATAAGCCTCTGCTGTCTTACTCATGACCAGGCATTTGTCAAAAAGTGCTTTAATCCCTTTTGTCTTCTGTGATGCGTTTAATATTTGTTTGTGTATGTGGTGGTGGTAGTAGTATCATTCATTTTAGATGAAATAGTGTCAATTTGCCATTTCTATCAGTGAACACAGAATGTAGTGGCTGCTCATGCTTAAAATAAAAAAAATAAAAAGTTCTAAACCACCCTGTCTCTTGTAAACCTCCAGTTGGCTGGCTCTATTATTGGTAAGGGAGGACAGCGGATCAAGCATATCCGCCATGAGTCAGGCGCCTCCATCAAGATTGATGAACCTCTTGAGGGTTCTGAGGACCGTATCATTACCATCAGTGGAACCCAGGACCAGATCCAGAATGCTCAGTTCCTCCTGCAGAACAGGCAAGTATTGAGTTCACCTCTAACTGGTCTTGTGCATGCTACAGACCTGGCACTTAAGTTAACAAAATCATTTTCATATAATTAATTAGGCTTTGGAATGAAAAACGCTTGCTATTTTTTGCTCTTCTTTTTCTGTTATCCCTTCAAAATTAATCTTTGAATGACCACACTTGTCTTGGTAAAGTTTAACCATTCAAATGTGTACAAAATCATTCTGTTGGTTCATTGCGTCTGGCTAAGCTTGCATATGATACCTCAGGCTAGCCTAACACAATGTTGCCTAATACTAGCCGGCTACTGCACCACTTTCAATTCTCAGACATGGTAAAACAAACCATAACAAGGCTTAAAAGGATTGGCCATGTCTTTCAAACTTTAGAACAATTGCATTGTATCTCTCCACTCCTGACTCTTAAAGGAATGTAGAGATGTGTGTTAATGGTGTAGCATCCTTTTACTAGTTAGACAATGCATTACTTTTGCCTGCCATTTCTTCTGCTCACTAACTCCCTTCCTTTCCTTCCCATGCACCCTTCAACTAGTTCCAACCTTCCTCTTACATGAAATGGCTGTGAATGAGTAGACAAAGGTTTATGTTTTACACATCTAGATATAACGAAAAAGAAAAAGTGTTGGTATCATTGACGTGTATATTTTATATTTTTACAAATACATTAGTAGGAATAATTTTCCAGAATGTGTAATCCTTTAGTCATCTAAGCCGTTTCACTGTGAAGCAGGGAGTGGATTGATTCTTCCCCTGGCTGCTGCTGTATGGAAGACTAGTGATTTTGTTGTTTTTAGTTAGATTAACCGACAACAAATCACAGTCTGCCAAATGGCACAGGCTCCTCCTCTTCTGTCTCCCTTGGCAACCAATAGGCATGTATACTACACACTACTTCCTCGTTGATGCTACCTAGCTAGCCTAATGCTAATATATCTACAACTGCCGCCACTGTCTCTTAAATAGTGTAGTGTTGCTGTGGTAACTAACCCTGCCTCCCTCTTCCTTCCTCTCCCTCCCCCCAGTGCGCTGCACCTGCTTGGACACCAGGACTAACCGCACCCCTCCTCTTCCCCCTCCATTTCCCTCCGCCATCGATGACACACATCCTTCTCTCTCTCTGCCCCCCTCCTCCCCAAACCATCATCCACATCCCAGTCCTATGGATCTAAGATTAAAACCCCAGCGTTGCATTCACTGTGTATATATTTTTGACACCTGTGAATTATATCTTTATTCTTGTGTATTTTTTCTTTTTTTATCCTTTATATTTCAGTGTGAAGCAGTACTCTGGTCAGTTCCTCTAGACGCAGGAGATTCAGATCGAAGCGAGACTCAGATTGGCCCCCCTCCCCCCAAACCCCTCTGTCCCTCTTCAGCACAGCCCCCTCAGACTATTATCCCGGATTGTGGGTTTCTTTTTGAATTTTATTTTTGTATTTTTTAACAAAACTGAAAATTGAGGTCCAACATTCCTGTCTGTAAAAGAAAATGTAGTTGTTCTGAATCTTTTTTCTTTTTTTTTCTTTTTTTAAGTTCAATGCTTATCTGAAATGTTTTCCTTGTTTGTTTAATTCCCCCCACCTGACAGACAAGATTAGACAGAACCTTTATTTTTGGATGGGTTTTTATTATGTGTATGTTTGTATCTCTAGAGTAATTCTGTGTGTATGTACATGGGTGGGTGTGCTTCCTCTTGTCAGAATTGGTGTTTCACACAGTTGTACCCTGTTACCATAGAGTACAACTTGCAGAATGTAAGCTACATCTTTCCATTTTTTTATTTTAGACTCATGTGAAATAGTTCTCCTGACTATATTCAGTTTTGAGGATAGGAATTGAAATATTGATATAGTGAAAAGTTATAAATCAGTCTGGATTGTGTCTAATTAACATGAAATGGAAAAATGTAGCTAGGGAGTTCTTATCACATAGTATGGAAGTGGTCACATGTCCCTACAGTTTAGTGTGTTCTACACCTGTGCTTTCCATGCTGTAGACTTCACACTGTTACAATTGTAAAATAAATAAAGATGATGCCACTTTTTACCAAACTGGCCTGTCTGTTCATTAATAGAATCTGTTGATGGGTTTCTATAATCATTCTTTGCATAATTCTTGGGCATTTTTGTGGATGTTTATTACAGAGGGTGAATTTACATGGGATATTATAGGATACAATGTCAGTTGTCAACTTGATTTATAACTGCAGCTTTAACACTGATAATGAAACAAATATTGTTGTATTATAGGCCCTACTTAGAAAATAGAAAAATAAATTCTCGATTTATTTTTATTGCTGCATGTACATGTAGCCTACGGGTTTCTTGTTAGCGCTGATGGGATTGGTTGATCTGCACGATACTGCACCAAGCGAAGCGGTGATTGGTTGACGCTAACCAGGTAGTTAAAACAAGGCAGCACAGCAGCGGCACACGATCCTTCCCTGCTTCCAATTTTCTGATAAAACTGCTTTACCTCTGTGAGTCAAGTCATTGATATAAATCCTAATCATTTATAACCAGTGTCTGAAACGCATTATTTTCCATGACTTTAAGATGTTTCGACATGTTTCCAGAAATGAAGTAATAGCGGTAGTAGGCCTACTACTGTAATGTACCGTTAAGTACAATGGTCAGAGTGTTGTAGGTCAAGGGCCCAGGTACCAGTACCGGTAATGTAGCTTAGAATGAATAACTATAAAGACACTTAGGCGTACGTTATGGCAAAGATGTGCTTTTTCCTAAAGGACACCAGGCAACAGTTAAAAGTTACATTGGTACAAAATGCATTTACGACCACGACACCCTCTTCTTAATTCTCCTGATGTCCTTAATTTGATCGAATTATGCCACCAGAGTTCGCCATCTGATTATACGATTTTGTGTTTTTTAATTGTCATTGCTGTGTGTAGTTATATCTTTATTAATTATTTATGTATTTGTACGTTTTTGTGTGCTTTTTAACCCTCCTGTTGTCTAAGGGTTTGAAACTCATACAGTAGTTGTGCCAGCAGTGCACATCATGTCTGCGTAAACTCTAGAATTAGGTTTAGCGCCTTCTGCCACAAAGAGCTAGTGATTTGGGTCATTTTGACCCGGAGGACATCATGAGGGTTAAAAGCTTAGACTTTGTACTGCCACCTAGTGATGACATACATGATACTGAGCCGTTGCCCCCGTGTCCAATAGACATAACCATGGTGAAGCTTAAAACAGCTAAATATAAACTATTTGGCTACATTAAAATACGGCATCAATTTATTTTTGCTGCCGTTCGACTTTTCTATTTAAGAAATAGCATAGTGCTCGAGCGCAAGTTATGGATTATTATTTTGGTTAATCTGGTATCTCTTTTCAATATATCCTGTTCAGATACCTCCCGTTATTTGTCTTTCTGTACAAGCAAACATGTAGTGTAAAGTAGTAGTCATACAACGTGTAGCCGATTGTAAAATATTCTCAGGATCCTTTGATCATTCTGGCAGGACATTAAGTTTATAAACTACCAGAATTTAGGATTTCATTAATGTCTGTAGTTGTGCATGGGTTAGACATTTATGTTGCCTGTGGCAACAACATTTTTGTTTTAGCCAGCAACAGTGCACATCCCTTTTACATTTTGTAATAAAAAAATGATTGCCACAAATTATTCATTTTGGCCACAAGATGAACTGGACTGGTGGCCAGTCGGACTGTTTATATTTGTCTACCCCTGCTTATATATCTATTTTCCCCCATCACAGTCAAATAAATGGAGCCACCTCTTCCTCCCCGTGATTCTGGGAAGTTTGTGGCTGAGCGGAGTCGGGATGTGTTTGTGGAGGTGGATGGAGTGAAGAGGGTAGCAGAGATGCTCTACTCCCTCCGCCACAGCGACGAGCTAACTGCAAGTGGCTGGAAGAAGGCCAACCCGCTCGCCCCAGCCCCCACTTCTGACCAGGGGAGTAGCTGAGCAATGACCATCTCGAAAGACTTTCTAGCTGTATGCCAACCAAAATAATAGAAATAGAACAGAAATACAAATAGTCTTAAGATAATTGTGGAAATATGGAAATTATTGCATTTTCATATGGTTATTAGATCTGGTCTGATCTGCTGCCTTATTTTACATTTTATTGCTTTTATTTGTGTGCCGTATTTGTTTTTAAACAAGAAACAGGACCATGTTTTGAGTTTTCAATTTAATTTGCGGATCAGCATCCCATTCTCATTAGTCTTTTACTTGTCACATTTTGTTTCAGTTATTTTGTTATTATACTGTAGCTTTTTTTTTGTTGTAAAAATATTTTTGTCTTGATAATCTGTCCTGTACACACTACAGGCCCTGAACTGGGTGTTTGTGGTGGACACCATGAATTTTTCATTTTGGCCAGAGAGTGAAGACCAGCAATGTGAGGTGACCTACAAAGGGACAACGTACACAGGCTATATGACCTTGTGTGCTGCTGTAACCAGGGCCATTGATGAGGGTAAGCAATGTGACTAAAGCAAAGGACTACATGTAAGTGGCTTTGGATAAAAGCGTCTGCCAAATTCCGTAAATGTAAGGACCGTCAACAGCATTTTAATTAGGTAACAGTGAATTTATGAAAAGCAGTTCACCTCTATATTATATTGGAATAAAGTAACCATATATTATATTTATATTAGAATGAAGTAACCCTTCCTTGCTACTGATTCACTAGTACCATCTTTATCCTGCTAACACAATAGCTACGATCAAAACAATGTTTCGCCCTGTAATTAACATTCCTGACTGGTAAAATATCTGAAATGCCAGTTGAATTACTAAAACTACAGATGGAGAACAGAACCAAGGTTACTTTTCTGCTTGAATTGATTTGATTGAATTAGATAGATGCCATTTTGCTGGTAACTGCATTCATCTGTTTTGTGCGACTTCCCTATATTTTTATTCCTCATTATTGAATATCTGCCCTTCACATAGAATTATACTGCTGGGAATGCTCTTTATGTGTGTAAGTCCATCATAATTAACAGGATCAACTGAGATTAAATGTGTTGTGTCTTATATGGAATAGTGCTCTCTCTAAGACTGTTCTCTCTCTCTCTCTCTCTCTCTCTCTCTCTCTCTCTCTCTCTCTCTCTCTCTCTCTCTCTCTCTAT
>JAODUG010000024.1:1333297-1347347 GCA_027564795.1 Aphredoderus sayanus | reverse complement strand
CTAATGTACACAACACTGGTGCTAAATAATGCTAATGTACACAACACTGGTGCTAAATAATGCTAATGTACACAACACTGGTGCTAAATAATGCTAATGTACACAACACGTGCTAAATAATACTAATGTACACAACACATGCTAAATAATACTCATGTACACAACACTGGTGCCTCCATGTGATTACCTCTCTCTCCCTCCCAGGTCTGTCTGCAGCAGCAGGCATTGGGGTGGACGACTTGCGGAGGCTATGTATTCTCAGGATGAGCTTTGTTAAGGGCTGGGGTCCCGACTACCCTCGCCAGAGCATTAAGGAGACCCCCTGTTGGATCGAGATCCACCTGCACAGAGCTTTACAGTTACTAGATGAGGTCCTGCACACCATGCCTATAGCTGACCCACAACCTCTGGACTAGGACCTTGTACAGGCAGGTGCCCACCACTGCAGCACACCGTAACGTGGGATGGCACAGCCGAGTCTTCCTAAACGGAACATCCCCCCCCGCCGCCACTTTCCCCTCCTCTTTTCCCCACAAAATAATTTGTCAGGCTGTGACACTAAAACTGTCCCTAGTATCGTGTTATATGGCTCTCACCCTTGCTTATTTTCTGGGTGATGCCATCATGGGCCAAAGCCGTATATATGGTAAACAAAATACCCTTTTACGTATATTTTTGATAGATTGTTTTGATGTGTGAGGATGGCAGTGAAGTGTTACAGAGCTACGTTAATTGGTCTAAAACGCGGCAGGGTTTAATTAACTTGTGTCAAACGGACAACTGCTCTCCGGGATTTCACTACAGTTGACTCCTGGCAGACAATGGATTTGCCCCTAGCAGCTCGATGAACTGACACCATGCAGGACCCTGACCCTGGGATTCTAAAATGGAACAGGGTTTAGTCTTCCCAAGGGTATGAAGTGTCCCAGGCATGGTGATAAATTACTGGTTCATACCCATAAAACTTTAAAGGTTGTAGGCCTGTCTGGTGGATTCCAGGTTGGTTGTTTTTTTTTTTAAGGCTTTTTATTAAAGTGCAAGCAGAATCCCCTGGTCCTGGACCAGTGTTTTAAAGATCGCTACATCTGGTCTACCACCGAACTAGACCGGATTTTATTACATTCGGCGTGATCAAGTCCCATTGTTAGTTTTCAGAGAAATTGTGATCAATCTTGTGTCCTCATCTCATTTGTTTCACATTACATTTCTGGGATGTTGAGGGAGTACAAAATGGTTTTCAGGTTTATTGATAAGTAAGTATACGGACACACAAATTATACACCACACTACACTAGCATGTATCATCCAGTAGCAGTATTTGGCAGCAGGAAGGATACAATTTTATAAATTTACTTCACCTTGGTGAGTTCATGCTACTATTACAGATGAATTATGATGCTCAGTTTTGCAACATTGCCATCAATTTCTATATTTAAAGCTTCAACATCCTCAACTAACAAGTATTATTTGGGACGGATTTATGCTATGAATTCTGGTTTTTAAGACATACTGACATATAATAAAGAAATTAAAGATGATTTCAAGAAATACTGATCTGTTAACGTTTTAATTAAAATCTTTGTTTTTAGCACTTTGTTTTAAAATATACTGTATAGCCCTTTTATTTTGTAGTGGTTCCGTGATATCAATATGAAAGGTCTGTTGTGCAGAAAATTCTTATTAGAAATTCCTATAAGCACAAATAGAGAACAGTAAGGAGATTTTAAATTGACGCGATGCTGCCCATTGACAATACAGGCATTTACAAATCTTCATAGGGTGTCTTTTTCTTTCTTTTTTTTCCTCGATGTAAATAACTTTTGCTTTTTAACGCATGTTAATGTTTGCATGAACAGTAATAAGTATTACAGGACAATAAACAGCTAACCCTGCAATTATATAAAAAAAAGTATTTGTTCTGCAATATCTTTTTTTTTTTTTTTACTCATCATTGCACTCAAGGTGTTTGTCAAAAGTAAATATCAAATTTGGTTTTTACACACACATTCTCTTGTGTAGACTCACACCACCTAATATTTAGCTCAAGGGGAGGTGGTGTTTTACTTTGATTTCTCCACCCAGTGGCATACCAATGTCTAACATTGCCATCTCATCCCTTAATTACACAAACCATTAAGAATATGGCCATTTACTCACTTTGTTACACAAGTGAGTCGCGCAGGATGGGCAACCCCAAACTATTTGTCATTGGGGCCTATATCTCAGTAATTAGACTAAACTGCATATGACAGTATAATAATGTTAGTGCTTTAGAACCCTGAGTTTAATGCACTGAATTGTTTTACTGAAATTTAAGGTTTTCCACTTGAATCAAACATACAAACAATTCTGCTCATTCTCTTGTATATTATTGTAGTGGTTTTGTTTTTTAAACCTAGATTGTTAGTAATTTATACCTTTTTTTTCTTCCTCTTTGTACATTTTATTGTATTGTTTTTGGACATTGTTAAATACTTCACCATTAATTTCAATATTCAGTCTTTGCTTTAGTGGCAACAATTAACATTTTCTCAGTGCAAGGTACACTACTGAAATAAAATAGCTGCTTAATTTTACCTGGGGAAAAAAGGGAGAAAAAACAAAACTCACCAACTACATTTTGTTGATAGGACACTTGTTTTAGTTGAGTAAAGAAGCTTTCACACATAGCTGAACAGGCTGATGGTGACTACTATGATTGCAGATACATTTAACCTTGTATTTCTTGTGAGTCTATTAAAATTACTTCAATATTCAGTTATTGTAATCTGACCTCTTTCCATCTAATGTAATTAGGACCTACTGGTACTTGATAGGACACCTAGCCTGTTGAACCATCCTGATTTACTAAGATATTAATGTTTTGCTTCACTTCACTTGTTAGTCTTAGAACTCAATAAAAACCCATTGAGTGTGATAAAGAGTATATGGCTTTCTGCCACTACATGTCATACTAGAGCAATACCTGCTTTTTTATTGGTACTGGCTGTATGACATTGTTCTCAATTTAGTTCCCTGCCTGATTTGCAGAATGAAATAAATACTGAAATGAAGAGCGCAAGCATTTGAGGAGGAAGAGTAGATTCTTTGGAACTTTGTCCCCTCACTGATTGCCTTGTGTAACCAGACAAACAGTCACTTCAGCAATAGGGTCTGGACATGCTTTATTGGTCATCATATACATTCTTTGCATTGTAATGGCCATAAACCTCAGGTTTATTTTGAAACTAGTGGAGCAGCCTTTACCCAATCGGCATAGCTCTACCACAGCAGCAAATGCTTGACTTTAACATCAGTGCACTTAGCCACTGGTCGCTGATTGGTTTGCTGTGGGAACACTAAAGCAAACAGGGTTTCCAGACTACAACCTCAGAGAAAGTTTAGCTGAGCAATTAGACTGGGCAGGGGAGCGAATCCTACTCAAACTACCAAATGTCTCGAGAACATCCTGGAATATACACTTTTTATGCAAATTAAAAAGTACAGAATGTCAGAGGCAACAATTCATAGGTAAGTACAGTTAGTACCAGTGTTCAAGCAATACTGGGATTGCTTCCTTCCTCCGATAGCCAACCTTCTATAAAGTGGCACTTTAACCTAGTGACTAGACAGCTATGGCACACATTATCTTCCCAACCAATACAAAATAAGAAATTACATTAAAATGGCTTTGAATAAAACCGTCTTTATTAAGTAACTTTTAATATCAGAAAAATAAAACTCTTAAAATTCTCTTTACAGTAAATATATATATATATCAGTGCTTTGGCCGCAATAACTTAAAAGGCCGTTATCATAAAATATAGTCTGCTTTTAAACTCCCAACTTGAAGAATGTATATGCCTAAGACTTACCCTACATATACATAACAAAACTGTAGTAAAATTAGCAAATACTTTCAACTGTAGAGCTCAATATTGTATGTATATAGATAACTAAGATACACTTTACAGTATACAATTCTTTGTTTGGTGGCTTACAGACAAGACAGGCAGCTTAGATCCTTGGCCTCTTTACAAACAGGTGCAGTGTAACATCATTGGCGGTACATTATAAAGACATGCTTGGTTTGCACATTCCATTTCCATTATGTTAAACGGCAGCTATCAATACTATTATCGTCAATACTGTTAACTAATGACTAGACTACAAGCAAATAGCACTGACACCATCCTGCAATGCTTTCTGGATTTTCAAATTATTCGCTCACTTTATCACTCAAGTAAAAAAAAAAAAATCTAATTTGTAAACATTTGAATATAGATATTTTTATATATGAAATGTAACAAAATAAAAAATAAAGTTCTGTATATTCATCATTAATAACAGCAGTAATAGTATAATTCATACACAAAAGATGTTTATAGTTTTATGTCTGAGGGCCAGCGATGTATTGCATTCCCCCCTAGAAAGGAACAAAAGAGAAAACATGTACATCAGCCCTCCCTGAGAGCTGGACAAATGGACGGAAAAGAAAGCCCAAAAGGAGAAATCTACCCAATAAAGTCTCACATATTTCACAACTTTTTCATCAAACTTGACTGAAGATGCATATATGAGTTGCTATATGCCCATCTCAGAGAAATCCCAAAAGGAAATACAGAATGCAGAATGAATTCTTTGATTTTAGGATACTCGTGTCATACAGCAGATATAGCTGGGATGCTATAGAATCTGTGGTCCAATGTCCACACTAGAATTCCTGGTAAAGCAATATTAATGAACAATGTCTACACAATTCGAGATGTTCTCATTCTTTCTGTCTTCCAATTATATAAAAATACTCAGTCACCCATGTGAAGCAAAGTCTTCTATCCAATGAGAGATGAGATGATTTGATATACATTTTTGTTTCTAGTTGTAAGAGCTACCTATACAAAAAAAAAAGACAATGAGATTCACATAACATGTTCACATAACATGTACCAGCAGTCATGGGACCAGAGATTGAGGGCATTGTGCTTATTAGAGCAGATAAAGAAAAACACTACATAAAAGTCATTAAGTTGTGTTGGTGTATATCAATGAGAGGACCAGCTTGCCAGACAGAACAGGCTACGATTAAACCGAGCTAGGGGGAGATATATGGAGATATATATATATACTATTTCTACTGAAGTCAGGTGTGTCAACAGGTTACATTTATCAGTAAAGCCAACAGGTTTTGGTGCACTACAAATGCTGAGTAATATGGACAAGGTCAAGCAATGGTAGCATACATTTGTTCCATTAGGCAATCCATTTAAATTTCTTCAAATGGTTAACAATAACTAAGAAAATGGCTATTGCTTTAAAAGCAAAAAATGCTATTGGTATAGCTGAAGATTCTTACAAAAAGGCCTCAATGTTTGAGGTTTGACTAACAATTATCTTTAATTATATATAAAACTCATTAGACAATGAGGAATGTTGCCATTCTGGCAGACTACAAAACAAAGGCCCGCATTCCCACAATAGGGATGCATTGAAATAATAAAAAATAAGGGAAAAACGCTATAGGCTACTGTATATCGGCATGTTTATGCATTAATGACACTAAAACCACAAGAGCAGCTAATAGGATGTAAACATATAAAAACAATATCTTAAGGAGAACCAGAAAAGCACTTCAAGATCCATGTTCCATTAGAGGAACAAGCAACTCTTAGGGAATCTTAGTGCTGAAATGTGTTACATACATTAAGACTGTAGTAATTTGTTCTTAAAATTTAGAGTGGGTGTGCAGCAAGTTACTGGCTTCCTATAAAAAGGCAATAGGGCTGTTTTAAGACGACATTGTAATGTGTCCACCGAACCAGTTGTCTCCTCAGTTCTGATTACTCAGAATGAAATTAGGCACAACTGTAGTGTAAACAGACAGCTTTTTTAAGTTTAATCAGAAAGCAACATGGTGGTGAACTGGTGTCAATGCCTTGAAGACATCTCAATTCTTCATTATAGTCATGGGGGTAAAGACAGCCTCTGGCGCTTGGGGCAGGGAAGTGATAGGTTTGAAACACTGCAATTGTCTTACATGTCTTTCCAATATCTTATGATTACTGAAGATAGAATTCTATGTTTATGTTACCAAGAGTCAACACATTCCAATTATATACTGAGTAACAGCTACACCTCCAGCGCCATTTTGACACTATAATAATAATAATATCCTAAATCTGGAAGCACTGCCATTCAGTCTGGATAATTAGAGGTCTAAATTACATTCAGTGTATTGTAAATATCTAACATAATATTTCACCTTTACGTAAGAATATTCAAATCATTTGTGCATATGGATATCTGTTTTGGTCAGGATATACTGCAACAACATACACAAAGGTGTCCCCATCTTAACATTAAGAATGAGAGCAATGGGTGGTCATTTAAATTTTAGCACTTTAAAAACAACATCAACATAAATCTGAAAAATTCCTTTCAAATTTAACTACTTCAGAACAATCAATTGAAAATATAAACTTAAGATATATACACGGGGCAGGGCGGGGGGCATATTAAACTTTACTACATGCTGTGGGGGTAGGGTGAAAGAAAAGTTAAATTCATACTCGAAAAACGAAATCCCACCTCACCCAATGCTACAGAGAGGGTCTCTGGCCCCCCATTAATCAAGCATCAATCTAGGAAGAAGACTTCACAATAGCAGGCACATATTAGAGCCTTATAGCGGAACCCTTGCCAAAAATACAGATCTCTCCTTATGTGCCCACACTTCCCAGTTCAGATGAAACCAGGCCTGGCATGGGAGGACACTATCTGCCCACTCCTGTCTTAAACCTAAGGAAGTAAGCAGTGGTGCGGGGTGGGGGGGGGACTTGAGCCCTTGTCAGGTGGATGCACTCTAAATTCAACTGTGTGGCACAAACTCATCTGGCCCTCCGGGCAGAAGAGGCTACGCCCACAGGGACCCAAGGCGGCCGTCCCCTGACTCGCTGCGCGGCCCCAGCCCCAGCTGGGCAATGAGAGACGAGTCGGACGGGGAGGACGAGGAGGCAGACGCGGTGCTGTCGCTGGAAGAGGAGAAGGCGGGGCCGTAGGCTGGGAACCGCTGGGATTCGGGGGCCCTAGCTGAGCCGAAGGGCACCTGCTGGACGCGCTGGGCCTGAGGGTGCTCCAGGGCCTCCGTCCCGGGGAAGGTTGGGGAGAGTCGTGGGGTTCCTGGCTGACTGCTCTGAAGGGAGGACCACCAGACCGCCTCATTAACATCACTATAAAAAACACATTTAACTTTTTCAACAAGAGTACGAAATCTATTAGCCCGGTGTAACAGACCCAAAGTTCACTTTGTGAATAGCGTCTGGACACGCTCCATTGGAGATCATTTACAGTGTTTGCATTTTAATGACCGTAGACAGTAGCAGTTAAATATTGGAGCAACCTTTAACTAATTGTATCGCTTCATATAGCTCTACCGCCATTTCACACACCCAAAAAAAAAAGAACATCATTGCACTTAGCAAACCCCACTGGTCGCTTATTGGTCCGCCATTCAGAGTGGCTGTGTGGACGCTATATCAAACAGGGTTCCCAGGCTATAAGTTCAGCAAAATGTAGCCGAGAGGAATAGTCGGGCAGAGCCTGGCTATAAAGCTTTAACATAACATTTAACATTATTCTATAAAAAGAAGGTTAGAATGTAACAAATTAGGAACCAGGTTGCCCTAAAGCTGCATGGTTCCTCTCTATTAGGCCGTTTAGTAGAATGTAGTAGAATGACTATCAATAAATTAACCCACTATTTGCATGTTACAGTTCTGTCGATTTTAAAGAAGAAAGATTAAAAGACCACTGACAAACCTGAGACTGGCGGGCCTCAAAGCCCGGGATAGCCTGCTGGTCCAGGAAAGGCCTCCAGATGTGGGGCAGGGGAAGGGAGTGCTGTGGTGCCGTGGAAATGGTTAAGGGGTCAAATTCTGAGGAGGACCCCCCGCATCCCAGGACAGCCAGCTCCTCGGACCCAAGGGGAAGGAGACCTTCTCTGAGCCAGAAACATCCTCCTCCTCCTCCACCGCCACTACTGCTGTTGTTGTTGTTGTTTGCATTGACATTAAACGGACAGGTTGGGCTGAAGTCTGCCATCCGGTTCCGATTTCCACTGCCGTAAAAGGAATCCGCCGAGCTGGAACCACTTCCCAGGGAGCTGGAGCTGTCGTTGCGGTAGTTGGAAGACATCCTGACGCCGTGGTTAATATTGCTGTTGACCTGCTGTGTACCACTGATCAACGGTGGCATGTTCCCACCGGGTGACGACGCGTTCGCCCCAACCCACGGCCCCTCTCCCAGACCCGCCTGCGCCTCGAAGCTGACGTCGGTCCCGTTGAAGTGGAAGTCGTTGTCGTCTGTGCCAGGGGCCTCCATGCCGCCGCAGCTTCCGGTTCGAAGCGCAATGTGGGCTTCGATCTCCTCCCTGGCCCGGTCCACGTTCTCCGGCATCCCCGTCACCTCAAACACTGGTTCCTTGTCACGGCTTGGTGTCACGATGTAGGTGTGCGTCTGCTGCTGAATGCGTTTGATTGTTGCACCTGGAAGCGATATAACCATGTACTTGAATAAAGACCGCAGGCCTCACCTGAAATACTAGTTGCATTAAATAACTATTGTAAATAAACAATGACTACATTATAAAACTGCAAAACATAATAGGTGAATTTCAATATACCCAGCGAGTTATGCAGAATAGTATGATGTCTACCGTGCCACCCCAACCACCAAGAAATCTTTGAGCAGCTTCATACATTTATGGCATTTGGCAGACGCTTTTATCCAAAGTGACTTACATGTAGTACATTTGTCAATAGTTGGACAGGTCATACACCAGCAATTGAAAGCAAACAGTATTCTAAATAGAACTATCGCAGCATAATGTCATCATGTCTCCTACAACGTAATCAACCATATAATAACACAATAGGCAAAGGCCTAACTAAAGAAGTGCCTAGAACATAGGGTTTTCACAGCCAGAGATCACTCCATGCCCTAGTGTGATCCCGAAAGTCCATGTGGGCTTATTGCAAAAACTGACTTGGGGTGTGTTCAGTGTTTCCACAACACAACCTATTACAAGGTTATCCATTTTGGGGAGTTCTAATAAGTAACCCAGTAGTTCATTCTCAGCTAAATGAAAATAAGTAAATATTGAAATAATTTATTTAAATGTTCTCCCATTTTCCATGTGTTACGCCCCTCAACTCTTTTCCAGGTTTTCAGGAAGTACAGGAACTATGTATTAGTAGGCCTAGTCAACACGGTACCATGACTGTTTATGTCCTCCTCCCTTTAAGATGAACACAAATGCTTTGTTAGGTATTCTATTGTCTGATTTGTTGTGAATACATTTCAGCTTGATACATGTACATGTTGCAGCTCTGCTGGCAACAGGCCATTTTCAGACAGCAAGCCGCTTCTCTTTAAATGACAGCAAATACTGCCGGCTTAAGAAGGGCCAAATATTCTTTTTGGAAAAAAGCTTGTTTGTATACAGGAAGCCAGTAATAGTAGAATTATCTCATATACCCTAAAGACAATATTGCGGAACACTGCACTCACTGAGTGTGTTTACACTTTTATGTTGTTGGCATTTGTTACCATTCTTGGGATTTTTGCGTTTACCCCACAGACGTCCACACAAAGTGTATCTGTTGGTGAATAAAGTAACAGCTCACCTTTGGGACCGACAACCAAACCAACAACACGATATGGTACCCGTACCTGCAAGGTAGATATGTTGAGGGTCAACACATTACACATCGCAGTGACAAGACAAAACGAATGACAATGAAGCACTAACAGCAGTGATTGCATGCTTCAGCAGCTTCATATATCTAGCATTTTAAGTGCCGTTTTATTTTCACAGTTTGTGTGAACCATGCGACTGTCACGTCAATTTCCCTTTGAGGATGAATGACATTTATGTAAACTTGTATCTGAAACACACATGGAAAAGTTATGTTGTTCTTTGTCTTATTAAGCCTGAATTACCTCACAAAAATGAGCTGGCATAAATATAAAGTATATTAAATATTTAAACACACACAGACCGGTATTGTTGTTTGGCCAGGGAGTGCCGGGGCCCCTGGGAGGCCAGGGCCAGCTGCTGACAGAGGGCCTGCCTTGTTACGAGAGGCCCTGATGAGGGAGAAATGCTCAGCCGCAGACAGGATCTCTCTTTTTGCCATGGCTACATCTTCCTTGCGCCCTGTTACTACAAACACGGGCTGCTCCCCTCTTACAGGTGTTTTAATGTAGGTGTTGGTCTTTGCTCGGAGTGCCTTGATCTTACAACCTGAGACAAATTTGATGGGGGGAAGGGGGCAGGAGAGAAGTACTAAATGGGGTGCTAAAGTCAGTTTATTTTTACACATTACATACACACACACACACACAACGTAGGATAAACCTCTGGCATTAAATAGCTGCCCATATCCTTCTGGTAATGACATTAAACATTTAACAGTCAATCTTATAATGCACTTAGATTTGTCCTCAAGCTGTGGTTGAGAGCCTATCACTACCAGAGCTATTTCCTGTTATGTCCACACAGAAGCCTTATGTACCCTCCCCCACTAATCTCGAATTCTAGGTTAAACATTGAGTTGCAAAAAACATTTGGTAAATGCCCCATAATTTAAAAAACAGCTAAATCCACGCAGTGTATTCCAAGTAGTTGTTATGGCTACGGGATTTGGCTGATGTGGCAATGCAACGGTGACCAATAGACAGTATCTGTCTATTCTCTGGCAAAAGTAATTCCATGATAGCACAGCTGGTCACACCTTCCAGTAATCCAAAAGCCAAGAAATTATTTTTAAATGTAAACCGAAGAAACAAAGACCCGAGAACCATAAAGCAAGAAAGGCACAATATACTTTAATTTTGGCTGGCAACTTTTAAGTGTAGGATGTTGGACTGTTGTTGAAATAATTACCCACAGTTAAGTCAACGCAAATAGCATAATGACAGTGGTATAAAGTGTTTTATACTAGTATACAACTAACACTGAAGGACATAACAAATTCCATTTGATAATACGCGTGGTGTGTGGTTTTGAGACGCCATATCCAACAGCTAATTTCACTCACATGACTTAAAGAGGCAACACTGTAAGCACAGGTATGATAACTCACCCTGTCTACCCACGATCTCTGCGACGTGTTCAGAGCTTGGCACGGACACGCACTCTGTCGTGTTGACGCTTTTTCTTCGCATCAACAACGACGTTTCCACATCATAACCAAGATCTCCGTACACCCCAGGGGGTAGAATTCCCATACCGGCGTTGGAACAACGATTATCCAACTCCTCGTTGTTGTACAACAAGATGGTGTCTGGTGGTGGTGGTTCCATCCCGGGTGGCATTACAGAACCAATTGGTCCCGATGATACGAGGTGTTGGGCCTGCGCTAGCAACGTGCTAGAGGAGCAGCTAATGTTACCCTTTGCATTGTTGGAGTCGATTGCTAAAACTTCTGGATCTTCCTCGTTAATGGTTGCAATATTTTCGTCTTCCTCTGAAGGTTCCTGGTGCAACGATAAGGGTTTCAAGTCTAGAACCGTACCGAGAATACTGAAATGAGAGACGGGGGCAGCTTGGTGTTGGTGATGGTGGGAAAAACTCGCCCCTGCTTGTTCGTTGGTTTGGCTCGGCGTGCCGTGCTGTTCGAGGCCTATACCGGCGAAAGCATGGAGTAGTGGTGGCGGGACCTCCGACTCTCCTTCGTCGGCCTCCAGCAATGGTGTGCTGCTAGGCATTGTGTCAAACTTTCCAGCGATGAAACAATATGTATATTATATCAGTTAAATGTAAGCCGTTGTGTATGACAAATCCTTAATATTTGCTGAGGAAAGTAATCTGCGAAATGTATGGCTTTTTGTTTTGTCTTGCCAGCTCCTCATACGCCTCCCTCTTGACTACATGTTTCAAGTCTCGTGGTCCTGATTTTCGCGAGATTGAGATTTGGGTCACACTTGCGTTCACAACGTTCAGGAAGACGCACCCTTTGCGCATATATTTCTATATTTATTTCTGGGTTTTATAAGATGTATTTTATACTCTGAAAATGCATTCTATTATTTTACATCGTTCTACAATTGAGGATAACGTTGTGACGTTAGACTTAAGATATGGAGGAAATATAAAGGTTGCTAAATTTCACCTTTTCCATGCGTTACGTTAAAAGCATCTCAACCATAGAACTATCGCCCCTGTCACGCACCGACGCTCGTACTACAGTACTCATGTACACATGTATCTGGGCATACTTACAAACAAAAGTTACTTAATTTGGACGGTTCCCTTTACTTTATCTAATGAAAATGATGTCAATATATCTAGTAGTCTGGGCTGTCTTAAGCCTCGTGATGTACTCAAAAATCTCGTATTTGGCCACTCGGCGGCGCCACCTGATTGTGTATGATTGGTGTGTTTTTAAAATGTCATTGCTAAGTGTATTTATTTATTTATTTATTAATAATTTATTTATGTATTTGTGTTGGTTTTTTGTGCCTTTAACCCTCCTGTTGTCAAACGCACACCTTGTTGTGCCAGCAGTGCACATCATATGTATGTGTAAGCGAGTTTAGCGCCTTCTAGCTTCCACTACGATTTATCTACGATTTATATAGGCAATGTGCTTTACGATGTTTGTGTGTTTGGTATGTAGACGTTATTATCATTGTTTATTTTTCAAACAAATGTACTCATGGATTATATATCAAATTAATAAAATATATATTTTGCAATTAATCTTTTGACTGCATTATTTTACCTACTTATCTGCAAAGTGTTTGTAGTCAACGTAAGGCTAACCTCACATTATGGAAATGTGAATGCACTGAAAGGTAGAGTCGGCGATTGTAAACGAATACACGTTTTATGTAAAATTCAGACAACAGTGACGATCTAAATAGCCACACTGGCACCACTATCCTTGGAAATGCGTGTCCAATGTAGGTAAATGACATTGAAGGGAAACGTGTTTAATTGTATGGATCGAGTTCCATATCAATATTCTCTCTCCAGAATCCCTGACTCCACCTTTATGTGATCTGAAAAAAATTCCAAAATGTGTTCCAGCCAAATCATGACAGAGAAAGATAATATGTTTCTGCTGAAGCTACATGGCATTCACAACCACTTAAATAGACACGATCCCTTTAATGCATGTTGCAAAAGCATCCTCGGCTTATTTGGACGAATCCCTATCTAGCAATGGGTGGGCCATAATCATTTTCAGCCAATGACATCTTACGTTAGTTCTACGTTTCTTATAGCATACATCCTGGTGAACAAGTGGAGGTAAGTAGCTAATTCTCAGTGAATTAAAATACTCGGTCGAATATATGTTTAAATATCTAAAATTACTTTTAATGTGGTCATAATATGTTAAATAATGGTGAAATATGAGTATATGTGAATGGGAAATTTCCCTGAATGGTTGTAGCTTTAAACCGGTGCTTTAGCTAAATAGCCAGCTACTTTAGCCTCTAGCTATTTGTCACATTAAATAATGCTCGGGTTTGCATTGTCATCATTCTTTTTTCACAAATGTGTAGTTACCACCGATAAATACATTTATGTCAAATTATTTCCACAGGTCCTCTGCGGTTGGTTTGTTGCTAACATCTTAACGCCTAGCTGTTGAGATGTACAGATCCTTTCGGGTTTTGCTGCAGGTGCTCTGGGCCCAACTACTGTGTAGCTGGGTTCTGGGCTCTGAACTCACATTCGAGCTGCCAGACAACGCTAAACAGTGCTTTTATGAAGACATCATCGTCGGCACCAAGTGTACACTGGAGTTTCAGGTACGTGAGTGCGCGTCAGGCTATCTGGATTACGTCTCTATTATATTTTATACATTGTCACCACCCTTAAAAGGGCTGTTTAACGTCACCCCATAAAGGTTAGAAAGTTACAAATAAACGATATGCTAGTGCTGTATTTCTAATGGAATTTATTTGATGAAAACCAGCTAGAATTAGGTTAACCCTCGTAATGTACTCAGAAATATCGTATTTGGCCACACGGCGGCGCCATCTGATTGTGTATGATTTGTGT
>JAODUG010000024.1:1314222-1327133 GCA_027564795.1 Aphredoderus sayanus | reverse complement strand
TTAGCGCCTTCTATCTGCCACAAAAGCTAGTGATTTGGGTCATTCTGACCCGGAGTACATTACGAGGGTTAAGAAGAGTGTCACGTCCGCGACTATGGCGTAGCATTCTCTCGCTAGCTCTCTCTCCGCTCTTGTGCGGCAGGAGCCAGGCAGAGACTTCACAACCTGTTCCAGTTCCAAAGAGCGTAAACAAGTTAGTTACCTGTCTGGCAGAAATGTTGCGAGATGTGCATCGAACGTCATTCCTAAACTGTACAATAATCGTCTCCAGCAATCGAACGCTGGACGTGGTTTCTTGCTCGCCGGTGGTGATAACTTTAGAAGAGCTTCAGCCATTGCTGCGTTTTGGCTACTGTTTTATTCAGTATCTTACAGGGATTGGGGGGCAGTACCGTACATGATTGACAACAGGTGAGCATACGCCCTCACGGTAGCTTCTTTATTTGTCCATGTTGGACTGAGGTTTGACTGGATGCTACAGTTACGGACTTCACCCCTAATGATGTCATTAACATGACGTCCATAACTTTATTTTTAAACATTGCCTTGATCAATTTGGTAGATTTTTGAACGTTTTAATCTCAAAATATTTCATAGAGCACCTTTTTAAGTACATGCATGTAAATAGGAGTGTTCCAATAATGGGACACAATCTAATAATTTAGGAGCCTTATGACTCCTGAAAGGCTGGTAGTGTGTGCCCGGATGCTACGGTAACCTCTGCCAGACAGTAGCAGGGGCAACAGACTATGGGGTTGAATGAGCATCTGATGTTGCTCATGATGTCCTCCTGGTCAAACTGACCCAAAACACTAGCTCTTTGTGGCAGATAGATGGCGCTAAACCTAATTCTACAGTTTACACAGACATATGATGTGCACTGCTGGCAGAATAAGGTGTGAGTTTGAAACCCGAGGACAACAGGAGGGTTATAAGGCACGAAAAAACAAATGCATAAAGAAATAATTAATAAATAAATAAATACACACAGCAATGACAATAAAAAGAACCATACAATCAGATGGCGCCATATCGTGGTTCAAGACTATGTTAATGGAATCATGAGGGTTAAGACATCATGTATGGTGAGTGTAATTATTTGGTTTGTGTAAAACTCCCACCCTGCTCTATCCCCTGTACTGGACATTTCCAGATGGAGTCAGCCTGCGTATCCATCCACGAGGCACTCAAGTCAGTGATCGACTACCAGACACACTTCCGTCTGCGTGAGGCTCAGGGACGTAGTCGGGCAGAGGACCTCAACACCCGTGTGGCATTTTGGTCCATCGGTGAGGCCTTCATCCTCCTTGTTGTCAGCATCAGCCAGGTGGTCTTGCTGAGAAGCTTCTTCTCTGACAAGAAGACCACTACGACACGAGTGGGATCATAATGACCTCTGACCCCTAGGATCCATGTAATCACATCACTCCTTCATTCAATTTTGGACTCGTACACATAAAGTAGGTTTGAATAACATTGCCAGTATAAGATCTAATTGTATGCACTGGCAGTCCACATGGTCATATCTCATAGGGAGCCTAGGTCAGTTTTCCGATTCTTAAAAAATACAACAACAAAAATAAAATTCATGTACACGAGTCTATGGAAAATAGTGAATGTTTTTGTCATGTAAAATAAAACAACGGTAGTTTTGCTAGAACATGCCCATTTTGGAACTAAATAAATTGACCAGTAAATCACAATTACTTTAAATATTTAAATTATTTTTTAAATATTTGTTTTTCTAAATGTATTCATTTTTCCTGGGTTTGCCTCCAACCTCTCTTCCAGTGTGTCCCTGGTTTATCTCCTGTTCTGAGTGCACTGCAATAGCTGTTGTATTAACAGTCGCATGTAAGAATTGTCAAAATAATAATTAAGATTTGTTTCTCTCCATATCAGCGTAGCATGGTGTTGCTGCTGAATGCAGTGTAGATTATGTCCTTTAAAGTTTGTTTGAAAATCTGTAATTAATTATGTTACTCCTTTTTTTTTAAAGAATCCTGATGGTATTGTGTGGGGAATGTTGTTTAAAATGTTGGAAATTGGAAGGATACAAAAGTATATGTCAAACCTCACACCTCACCTGGACAAAATGAAATGAATAAACAAATCTCAATGTACTTTGTTGTTTTTTAGTTTAGATTCTGATATGTTCAAATTCAAGGTCATACCAATGTTCTTTTAACACAAGGGTTTCCAGGTCAAGTTGAAGTCCGATGCATTAAAATGTTTGTGCTAACTAAGTGGTGAGGCAATTAAATAATGTGCATCACTTTACATATATTAAACCTTTTTTGTGCTTAAACACCAGCCTCTGCTGTGTTAAACTACAAATAGGCCTACTGCTTGTACTCTTTTGTGCAAAAACTTGCTTATTGTCAGTTTATTAATTTGTATTTGTTCTGTATAAAATGCATTGTTTTGTAAAATACTAACATTTGCAGTTTAATAACAACATATTATTAATGCATTTTAGATTGTCTAAATTATCTCCCATTGGCATTGTCTTATTCATGGTCATATGATTCAACATGAGGTTAATATTTGGAACCCTATCTAACCTTGAGTCAGGTTTTACCTGAATTCTATTTTATTTGTTATGTGTGTTCTATTTTAGCCTGATGTGAAACAGGCTGGGAATACTGTAAATTGGGTTATTAATTTGGTTGTTTCCAGATATTAGTTAAACTAGTATTTCAGTCTGAGATACAGACTTCAGTGTATTAAAACATAATAAAATGTGACAAGTCCTTTTTATAATAGATGTTTCTTCAGTGGTTGTGGTGTTTTGCCATGGGATGTTATAAACATGGCTGTCATTGTTTAAATTATTGGAATACTTGAATATATTTTTGGTCATGAAATATTTTAGTGTGACCAGCAGCTGGCATACAACACTTTAACAAATCTTAACCTTTGTGATGTTCTCTAAATCACTAGCTCTTTGTGGCAGATAGAAGGAGCTAAACCTAATTCTACAGCTTACACACACGATGTGTACTGCTGGCACAACAAGGTGTATGTTTGAAACTCGAAGACAACAGGAGGTTTAAAGGGCACAAAAAACAACGGAAATACATAGAGATAATTAATAAAGAAATAAATACACAGCAATGCCAATTATAAAACACACAAAATCATACACAAGCAGATGGCGCCGCTGTGTGGCCAAATTCAATATTTTAAGGACATCACGAGGGTTAAGAACATTTCTTATGACGCCAATAATTTCACATTAAACCAATAGGGGGTGACATATTACAAGTAATGGCCATACAATTCCTTCACGTTCTCAACATCGTAATACCTTTTTGCTTTGAACATTTTATTTGTTTTCCCAATGTCTTATGTTGTGGCGATAAAACGTATCGACATAATTTCGAGGAACTAAAAAGGAAATGTTTGACGGCCTGTTTTGGATACGAAAGAACACAGCAGCTCTGTGATTGGAGAGTTGGCATGTCAATAATTGAATGGGTCGGGGAAAAAAAGACTGCATTGTGTTTGATTTGACAGTAGTGTGTCGTGATCACCAAGAGGATCAGTGGGTGGACAATCTGCATTAATTGCTGTGTTCCCTGGTTTGAGGTGATTGTCAGCCAGTTCGTTAACTGGTTACATGGATTATACATTTTCGGGGATAATCATTTTTTGTCGTGTTTCGAAGGGGCAGGTCAGCGCTTTACCGTTGGATATACTGCTGGTGCTGTTTTTAATACAGATTGGCTGAGCAACTGAGGAAATGTCGTTTGTTGCTAAGCTAAATTAGCTTGAAAATTTTGCTATCAGTGTACGTTACGGAATCACAAGCTTGGTTGGTTTGTTGTTTTTCAGGCTCTGGCGCGTTCAAATATCAACACGACAGACGCATGTATATGATAAACAATGACAAGTGGAGAAATGCTGCCTGACAGACAAAGACCCCTTATTGGAAAAGCAAAGTTATTGGAAGAATAACCGAGGTTCCTCTTGGCTAGTTGGCAAAGTACAGTATCCAAGGTAGTTGGCTAGCTAGCTGTTTTGCTAACCACGGAAGTCAATAAGCAACAAAATATATCAATCTCACATTTGCTAACGTAGCCTACATGTTACCCCAGTTAATTGCGTGTTTTGTTTGCTTGTGGCCTTTGGTACATTGACAATGCGTATGCTTAGAAGCTGACATTACTAAGTTGGCACAGACAGTAGCATCTAACCATTAGCTGCTTTAGCAGCTTGCTATAAACAAAGGGTTCTGCTTATCGCTTGTTCAGCTACGGACGGCTCGGCGTGGTAGTATTTTTTTATTCCACTGAAAGACGGATAATGGATCTAAAAACGGCAGTATTTAATGCAGCCAGGGACGGAAAGCTACGGCTGCTTCAGAAACTGTTGGAGAACAAAGATGGACACGAGGTAACCAAACTGATGGGGGAGAAAACAAACGGGGCCACTCCGCTCCTGATGGCTGCGAGATACGGACACTTGGATTTGGTGGAATATCTTCTGGAGTGCTGCTGTGCGCCCGTCGAAGTCGGGGGATCAGTGAACTTTGACGGGGAGACAATAGAAGGAGCACCCCCTCTTTGGGCCGCATCTGCGGCTGGTCACCTGAAGGTGGTCCAGTCCTTACTGGGACACGGGGCTTCTGTGAATAACACGACTTTAACCAATTCCACCCCCCTGAGAGCGGCATGCTTCGACGGCCACTTGGACATTGTTAAATACCTGGTGGAGCACAAAGCAGACCTAGAGGTGGCGAACAGACACGGTCATACGTGTCTGATGATCTCCTGCTATAAAGGACACAAAGAAATAGCTCAGTATTTGCTGGAGAAGGGGGCAGATGTCAACAGGAAAAGTGTAAAAGGTGAGCTTACGTAACCGTACACTAAATTTGCAAATGACGAGAAGCTAGTGCCGTCGGTCCCGGAGATAACACTGATTTACTCAGATAACAATTGCATTGTTTCAACTTAAGTCATGGTCTGTTAAACCCTTCGGCAGTAAGAAGCAGTGTCATGGTCCGAGATGATGAGCTAAATAGGTGCATGTTTGCACTTCACATGAGTAAGCACAAAACAATCTTGTTCACAATGAAAAGCTTGAATGCCAATATCTGTTGGATCACATCCAACAGGCGTGTCTGGAAACTCCTTTGGTTTGTGTTTTGCTTCTTCAGGTTTTCATGACTCAGGGTTTATATGGGAGGCGCCAACATATTCATGCAGTAGTAGCGTTATCATTATACACATTTTGTGAATAGCTAGGCAACTTTTTTAAATTGTAAAGATTTTTTTAATATAAAGTCTAGGCTAAATTCATGTTTATTTTTTGCATTATACAGTGCAGAACACAAATTAATGTTAGTTACCCTAACTAAAGCTGTGTGTTTTTATTTTTTAATTTGATACACAGTAACTATGTATTAAACTGGGAAAACAAAACGTTTAGTCTAGGCTTTATGTATGCTTAATGGTGAAGTAAAATCCAAAATTTAAAGCCACTCTTCTGCAGCATCAGTATAAAGCTTGAGGCACAAAAGCCAATCCCATTATTTAAGTATAATGCATAATTGCTTTGTCTCTCAAACAAAGCATATTTGATTTGTTATGTTTTCCACCATTTTGACATTTTCACAAAAATGTGACTGTCACTTTCAAGATGTTCAACAGACTGCTGTTGAATGTGAATGCAGTCAGTCGGACATCTTAGAAGTTGGGCTGCCTTCCTCTTTTGAGGTGTTTTTAACTAATTTTTATAGGGGTTATAGATTATTGTTGTGCTGAGTAGTTGACTAAAGTTCCATTGGTATTTCGTCAGTCCTGGCAAGCTACACATTTCCTAGCTACTCACAATGTGTATACTCAAACACTGTACATTAAGTAGTTTAGGAGGAGAAATAAAACTACCATATCATTGCTGCCCTCTCTCTCTCCCCCTTTTGAGACCTCTGCTGTCTGTTTGCTCACAACTTGACGCCACACCACTTGCGTCAAGTCAGTTTGCGTTAGGCTACCAAATATGAGCGACTTCCATCATTTTTGGGGGTGCTAGAAACACAATGGGATGTCTGTGTCCCATTGACTTCTCCTAATGCAGTACTGAGTAGAAGAGGCCATGCACGTTAAAACAACTAAAAAGCATCTGGTGATTTTGAAGGGGCTTTCTAAGATCAGAGATTTGTAAGTAAATCACTGTTATTGATATAAGTCAACTTGATTACCCTGAATTGTCAATTGCAACTATCCCAATTTAATGTTAAATAATGTGATGAGCCCATTAAAGGCCAATGGCTACTGGCAGCGGTGTGTCAAGCATGCACTTTTAACTTTCAAAATGACCCAAAGCGCTAGCTCTTTATGGCAGATAGAAGGCGCTTAACCTAATTCTACAGCTTTCAGATATATGATGTGCACTGCTGGCACAGCAAGGTGTGAGTTTGAAACCCGAGGACAACAAGAGGGTTAAAAGGCAGAAAAAAAACAATAAATACCGAAATAATAAATAAATAAATACAGCAATGCTTACGGCTCGACGGCCAAGAAATAGAACCGCGTTCTGAAACTAGGCATCGACGCGCGCCAGCGGCTGTTGACCTCAAGGCTTCTCCCCTTTTTGTCCCCAAGGCAACACGGCCCTCCACGACTGTGCGGAGTCGGGCAGCCTGGAGATCATGCGTCTGCTGCTGCAGTACGGTGCGACCATGGAGCGGGACGGCTACGGGATGACGCCCCTGCTCTCCGCCAGCGTCACCGGCCACACCAACATCGTCGACTTCCTGACGACCCATCAGCAGGTCAGAGGTCACGCCCTGTAGGACGCTCCGGTTGTCAACCAGACAAAACGAGCCATTTATTTACAATATTGTAAATTTATTCAGCACCACACTGTTGCGCTCTGTATCCAGTGCGTTGGTCGGAGCATCTGAATGAGCACCCTATGGCATTGAATGGAGAAGTGTTTTTGAACTATTAATCTTTTCACAGAATTGCTGACTCCACCTTTTACTGGTATAACAAGATTAATGTGAAAGTTAAAATATCTAAAACCAGTTCTAGCTTCTAGTAACTTTGTGCACAAGCAGTGGTTGTGCAGCTATTGAGAAATACAATGGTGGACGGACACATTTTCAGATGATAAAGTTGACCTCCTCTCTGCAGACCAGCCACAGGGAACGCATCGACGCGCTGGAGCTCCTGGGAGCCACGTTTGTGGACAAAAAACGAGATTTGCTCGGAGCTCTGAAGTACTGGAAGAGGGCCATGGACCTCCGGTACACGGACAGCAACAACGTCATCCATAAACCAGAAGCGAAGCAGCTGATCATGGCATATGACTACGCTAGGGAGGTGAGTGGTGGATTCCAGGAAGTGAAGATGTCACGCGTTATTTCTGTAGCATTTCCCACTGTTACTGTAGCTGTTAAAACGTAATGCACATCGCAGTCTTGACCTGGTGAACGCCATCCGTAGGTCAACAACGGGGAGGAGCTGGACGGGCTCATCTCCGACCCGGACGAGATGCGAATGCAGGCTCTCCTGATCCGGGAGAGGATCCTCGGCCCGCAGCACCCAGACACCTCCTACTACATCCGTTACCGCGGCGCCGTGTACGCCGACTCGGGGAACTTTGAGCGCTGCATCAACCTGTGGAAGTACGCGCTGGACATGCAGCAGAGCAACCTGGACCCCCTCAGCCCCATGACGGCCTCCAGCCTGCTGTCGTTCGCCGAGCTCTTCTCCTTCATGCTCCAGGACCGGGCCAAGGGCCTGCTGGGCACCGCCGTGTCCTTCCAGGACCTGATGGGCATCCTGACCAAGAGCGTGCTGGAGATCGAGCGGGCGGTCAAGCAGGTGGGGCCCGTGCCGCCGGACCCCGCCCAGCTCAGCAAGGCCCTCTCCATCATCCTCCACCTCATCTGCCTCCTGGAGAAGGTGCCGTGCACTGCCGAGCAGGACCACTTCAAGAAGGAAACCATTTATAGGTGTGTGTGTGTGGGAGGGTATCTTTTCTCCTGTACGAAGACTTTATTGTAATTGGCTGTTGGATTATTAAACACTTTGTTAGTGCTTAGACTTGTTATTGGGAATGCTATAGGTAATGTATGCTGTATCAACGGTTGGTCACGGACCAATTCACCCGCTGGCAAGTGTGCTGAAGGTGGTGGCCTCTGTCTGGCAGGTTCCTGAAGCTGCGTCCGTGCGGCAAGAGCGGCTACAGCCCGCTGCACCTGGCGGTGGACCGCAACACCACGTGCGTGGGCCGCTACCCCGTCTGCAAGTTCCCGTCGCTGACTGTCGCCGCCGTCCTGCTGGAGTGCGGCGCGGACGTCAACAGCCGTGACGAAGACGACAACAGGTGCCTAGTTTTGTCCCCTCCCCCAACTTAATATATCTTTTTCTTTTATTACACTTTTTCAAAGCAGAAACGCTGTACCAGCATATTGACACATTTACAGTGTATGGTTGGACCCTAATGGTTAAACCACTGAAGTCCCGGGAGCTGGGGTCATTATAACACACCAGTGGGGTGACGTGCTCACACTTCCCCCCCTTCCCCCCCCAACCCCACATGTCTCCTGTGACCTTCCAGCCCGCTCCACGTGGCCGCCTCCAACGGTCACCCAGACATCATGAACCTGCTCATCTCCTGCGGCACCCACTTCGACAGCACCAACGCCTCCAAGCAGACGGCCTGTGACCTGCTGGACGAGAAGGAGCTGGCCAGGAACGTCGTCCAGCCCATCAACCACACCACGCTGCAGTGCCTAGCCGCCAGGGTCATTGTCAAACACGACCTCGATTATCGGGGAAACATCCCAGAAAAGCTGGAGGCCTTTGTCCTGCTCCACAGATAGTGACGGATGGGACGTACTGCTTGCCAGTCGGGCAATGGACAGCCTGATAGGTGTGTGTGTGTGTGTGTGTGTGTATGGAGTTATTATACTTTTTCCTTTTATTTTTTTTTTTTTTAAACGTGGATCGGACAACTGGCTAAGAAGTCAAACTGTATGAGCACCTGCCCACACAGATTGTCCATGGACTTAAAGATGTGGTTGTGTTTGCCATGTTTGAATATTAGAGTGACAGCTGAATTTTTTTGGGGGGGGCAGGGGGGTACTTTCTCTACACGGCTGATGTGGTTTGAATACTGGACGGATGCAACAGAAGCATACGTGACCGTCCCTCTCCCTTATCTTGTGCACAGATCTGGTTAATGACTGTTTGTGGCCTCGGTCCTATCTACTGCGGTTTGAATTAATTGGGACGAGATGGCAACACGGAAATTCACAATGCTATGGAAGAACTGGGCAAGGGGTTTACTGCTTGGCCTTTTGTTTTGCTGTAGACATATGAAGTAACTTGCATATTCCAGTGCTATTTATTTAATTAACCTTGAGAGATCTTTCTCCATGCCGGTCACAACCTGCCTCAAATGTACCTGTTTCTCTCTCAAAGCAACTGTGGTGGTTAGTTTTATTATTATTATTGGTATGTCACATTACTGTTGCCAATAGTCATTGACCCATTCTAACTTTTTCTTTTTATAATATTGCCGAGTGGTGTGATTTCTGAATTTGTTGCTTTCCCAACATAGTGTATAACAAAGCTTTATGAGAAGGTTTTTATGTGTGCAAACACCATAAGTGCTTTATTCTTCCTATGCACAGGCCAGGCTGTTGGAGAGAGAGACTGTTGTGTTCTGTGCCAGCACTTGTCTGTGCATCAGCTCTCACTATGATTTTACTGTCGGTTTACCTCATCACTGTCATTTATTGTGCATGTCCATACTTCATGTAAACAGGATGCATAATTGTGTGTGTGAGAGAGTGGGAATGAGTGAGTAAAATGTTTGAGCGGTATTTGGTGTGTAATTGTTATGATTGTGGAGAACTGACAAGCTTGGTCTGTTGGCAATCACACTTGTACTGTAAACCGGGGTTGTGGAGCTGGAACCTATAACTGCAGTGGAACCAAATGGTGTCTCCACAGGCTGGTACACAGTGATTTCAAATGCTTTCAAATAGTCAACTGTTTATAAATAATTTTTTAAGCTCAGTCATACGGAAAGCCTGTGTTGGTCACTAACAAAGCTGACATTAGAGATTTGAGTTATTATTATTATTATTATTATTATTAATATACATTTTTTTTTTTTTTTTTTGGGTTCTCTCTCAACAAATGTGGTTGACATCACTCAAACTTTGGCATATGTACCACGTCTAGTGGTGAGGGAATTCAATTGTGTCCAGCGATCGTCCAATTGTATTTGGAGCAGAAGAAAGCAAAGGTGACTGAAGGCAGGCAGGGGTGGGGATGCCTTGTTATAAAGACTGATCAAGCTTTGTGAAATGTTGTTGCACATTAACTTTAGATGTGTGGTTTATAAGGGCTTTTCATAACCTAGGATTTCCTTATTTAACAAGACAGTTCACAACCAGACGTTCATGGACTCCCAGGGCAACGTGCTTTGAATCTGCACTTTACTAAAAATGAGTTGAAGATTTAAAATGGCATCAATCAAGTTCATGTCTTAAGAACCAGTTTGACAATAAAGCCATGTTGCACTTGTCTCCTTTGTTGCATTTTTGTTTGTTTTGGCAGTGCATTTTGCTGCACATAGACTTTTCATTACCCATACTATGGCTTACTATGAGTGTTTCCTCTACAATTGTGCATTTGGGATGGCATTTTGTTTTAACTGCTTAAAAAAATGAAAGAATTTGAGTTCTGGTAAGTTCTTTCTAATAGTTTTAGGACACCCATTAACCACCAACTTTGCAAACAAATTGCTCTCAATTGAAGTACAGGTTAAAGTTGATCTCTAAACAAACCTACTCATTTTAAAACAATTAGTCAGTTCAAACTACTAAATTATTTATCAGATATGTTTCTTTAAGAGACATATTTAATCTTCCACAACTTGACATTCCACAATGTCATGTCACACTTAACCTGAATATGCTCTTACACCCAGGAATGTGTGTAAGAATATAATACAGTAAGAATCATATGATAATGATTCACTGTGTGACGTAGTCACAAAGTATCTGCTTTGTACTACAACAGGAACAAATGTGGATACTATTTTAAAAGGGACATCTTTCTTTTCCACTATGTACAAAGAGTTCCTAAACTGTTTGTTATCTTTAGGCCATGACCAGGTTTTGAACTTTATTCTAACTGAAAGTGTAATAATTTTTGGACCACAGCACAAATCAGAAACGTATTCTCAAACCACAAACTGTACAAAAACGTACAACATGTAACTGTGAAGTGTGAAATTCTAAAGCTTACAAAACCAAAGAGGTGTGAAAGATAGAAAAACTGAATTTCATATTTTTGTGCATGTGTTCCCTGCAATTCCTGGAAGAGGCAGCTTACTCATAAGTGTCACTGACTATTATTTTGCTGTCATAACCACCCACAACTGAAAATGTATGAGCTTAATACGACCATTCAGTCATATTAAGCTCACCTAAATCTTAAGCAGGAATATTGGCCCTATATATGTAGTCTTAATTGTATTTGCAGTGTAGATGTTTCTGCTGCAGCTCTTTGGAACAAGTCAAGGCTTGTTACAGCTGGCTGCAAACTGAGTTTTTGAATGACACAGTTCCTCTTCAAAAAGGTAGCAGTAGATTAAGGTGTTATAGATAGCAAATGGAAACGTAAGTTATTAATTTGAATGTAAAAATAATCTTTAGGACAGAGACAGGATGTAAGGGGGAGTAACAGCCTGTACATATTATTTGTGTAGCACTTTTCATACAAGAATTGTAGCTCAAAGTGCTTTATATAGAGGGAGTATATGCACAGTCCTGCAAATACACATTTCACAGGAAGTAGAGTTTTAATCATTAAGAACATGAACTTGATTTGTGGTCTCTGTGTACAGTGCTTAAGTGTCCTTGAGCAAGCCCTACAGGAGCGTTGGCCTCTACCTGTCTGTGTACTGTGTAGAGAATATTCCTGACGGTATCATCTTTAGCCAGCTGTGAGGAGGACTGAAAGGTAAGCCAGATAAACATCAACTGGTTGTTAACCATGAAAAGAGTGTGTACCACCATCCACTGTGTCACCACAATGGCCTGAATAAAAATGTAGATCAACGTGATATTCAGTCACTGGACAGCACTGAATGTTGTGATTGCGTTTTCTGGCCTTTTGGCACTGCTGTTAACTCAACCTGATTCTGTTCTGGCTATATTTAGACCTGAATAATGCCCCTCTGGAAGGCTGTCCTACATTTAGCGTACTCTGTCTGTCTTTGAGTCCAGTCAGGTTGACCCAGCCAACAGACACCCCTCTGTCTCAATCTCTCTCCCTCACCCTCAAAAGATTTGCTTCTCTCTCACTTGCTATTTGTCCCTGTCTTTCTCTCTTGCCTCTACGTCTGTCAGTTTGTCTTTTTGTGGGTCTGCCTCAGATGGTTTAGTGTTACTTTCTGTGTATACCTACTCTCATAGCCTCGGCTGTCTGCCATTACTTTCTCCACTTAGCTGAAGAGTTGCGTCATTCAGATGTAACAGGTGTAGTGGCATGGCTAGTGAGATATTTAATTTCATAGTAGTAGTCCACCAAACACCGCACAGAGTAGCATATACAGAAATGGAAGATTGCATTAGCCCAGACCCCCAAATATCTGCTCCAGCTCTCGTGGGGTGTAGAAGAAGAGAATGGTAAGGAAGGGTCGTTCAGGAAATGTGACTGAGTGCATAGAGCTCCCTGTAGTCCTGCAGCTAAAATAGATTAGCAGGATATTAACATGTGAATAACTGGGCTATGAAACAGATACTAGTGCGGGCTTCTCTCTCTCTCTCTCTCTCTCTCTCTCTCTCTCTCTCTCTCTCTCTGTCTCTCTCTCTCTGTCTCTCTCTCACTCTCCTCGCTGTTCTCTTCCTGTCTAATCACATGTCTCTCTCG
>JAODUG010000024.1:1286507-1298467 GCA_027564795.1 Aphredoderus sayanus | reverse complement strand
ACTAGCATGTTTTTAAATTATTCATATCCGGAATAATTGACGACATGACGACTGCCGTGTCCAAATATGCATCAACTGGTGCATTTCATACCCTGTTTAGATCGGGGGGGAAAACTACATCTAGGATATAATCAATGTTCAGCCACTTTATATAAAGTGCTATACACAGCATGTCAAATTGATGCATGTGCTTAATCGTGGAGGCCTATGGGGGTGTAAAGATGTGCTCTATCTGAGCTTGAAGGAAGGGATTTATAAACAAATTGAATTGGGGTTTTGGAAGATGACACAAATGTTTCCTAGAAGTAAATGACCGCCTAATTGGGTGTTGCTGTTCTGTAGATTATGCCTTTTGTTCCCTGTTCCTTTTGCTCTTCTGTAGTCATACACTACAATGTTATACATTTAAGTTTGAGTCTCATGGACAACTGCATTCTAAGTATAAATCATTGTTTGTTTCCCTGAAGAGCATGTGTAAGTACCCTGCTCGAGTGTCGCTGAACAATCTTTCTATATTCAATATGCTGGAATATTCCACTCAGTCTCAAGTGCCAGTTGTCTTAATTGGCGACAGCCCTGTTGCTGCATAAGGCCTTGTGTTCCATACAGTAAGTCCCCAGTGGCCATATCACACCCCATGTTTGCAAGACCTCTTTTCCTCTCGGATATAAAGGGGTATCTGTGTTCAGCCATGCCAACCCCAGCTAAGCCCCTCTGTGGGGTTTGACCTCATGCAATACTTACCCCATGGGCAGTAGAAGCCTGTGTTGTGTAAATGTCAGTGTGGAACACTTGGTAAAAGGCAATTTCCTCATGTTTCATAAAGGCTTTGGAGGCGGAACAATGTTGAGGCCAAAACATAGTGCTTCTTCCCTCTTTTCCTGTAAACGAAAAAGTGAACTATAGCTTCTCTCTGTTGTTACAAGTAAACACATTTGAAGAGTACAAGAAAGCAAGTGCAGCGTTGCTTGGTCTTCTGTCTGGCAGTTAGCTGGTCTAGGATCAATAGAGCCGTTATTCTCAGAATAGCTGAGCCTTCGAGACTGCTTCTTGCTGGGCCGGCTGGCAGCCTGCACGGCTTGTCCCTCTCCTGCTGCTCCCTTCTGCCCCATCCTTCCCTTCCAGGAGCCCAACTGGCCCTGCAATATAGGAACAACACCGGAGAGGTTGATGTGCCCTTCCCAGATTCTGTGGTATTTTTACAGCACCTGCCAATACACGCATAGTCTTGAAAGATATGGGGTATACCTTTCCACAAAAACAGACACCATAGACCTAATTAGGAATACGGGTGTTGGAACAAATCCAGTTCAGTTGGTAATGGGTATTGGAAAATTTCAGCTTGCCAACTGACGGTTTTGATCACTTGCATAGATAATTCCATAGACGATGCTGAATACCATGAAGAGACACCATGGTTGGGGAAACATGGAAAATAAGAGGAATTAACTAGCTGAAATGAGGACTGAGAATTTAAGATTGAAATGGTTAATGGACGTTAAAAGGAGCATGACTTGAAGGTGAAAGTACAGTGGTGGTTGGGGAGGCTTACAAAGTGCATTTCCAGTCAGTGTAATGTATGGTAAAACCTCTTAGCAGCCTCTGTTGCAAGGAAACCTTTTTACATGGAAGGTCCTAATTCATTCAACATCATATATACATCCAAGCATGACATGCTGAGCTAGAATATGCACCATTGTAAAAGCCCTTCTATAGGGGAGGAGTAAATCCACATTATGAAATGTGCATACAATCTCCACGCAAAGGAAGATCAAGTTGGATGTGAGCGGTGGCACGGAGTTGTGTTTAGAGCATCGGCTATATTCTGACACCTATAGCGTACCACTGTGCATAGGCCTTGGAAATATTAGCCTACAAGCCTAGGCTATTAGCCTTACATATAGGCTGCTATTAACGTGCTAGTACACAGGTGGAGTGTGTCTACCTATTTATCTTCTGCCCTTTTGTTAGAGCTGGTCGGAGAAGATTCTCTTCTTGGACATGTGGTGAATCTCCATCTTGTTAACTCTAGAGGCGAGACTTGTATATCCAGCATATTGAGGGGTTTTCCACAGCCGTATTATAGATGCCCAATACGACGACATACGGATGGTTTCATAAGTTACATGTGAACACATTTCTCTGATCTGTGCTGGTTTCTCCATTAGATTGGTAAATGAGGGCTGTGGCGTCTTAGTACTGATGGTGGTCATCTCCCTGGCACACTTTGTCTTCCAGTCCCAGACCCTCCTTTGATTGACCTATCCAAGAGCAGAGTGTACAATGAGGCCACCATCTGCTGGCGTCTGTCTGAAGACCATCTACCTACAGACCACCAGGTCCTGGAGTACCGCAGGTGGGTTCCTATCATTAAACCTTTTATCCAACTTAATTTTTATTTAAACCAGGAAGTTCGTTGATATTAAAATTCAATATTCATGGGAGACCTGGCCAACATGTAGCACAGTTTCATTGTACAAAATGGATATATAAACTTGTACACAAACTTGCATTACAATGTCCAGCTTAGGAATGGCAATACCCTTAAGATGGTGTTTTTCCCTTAATCAGAGCTTTGCACTCTCCCAGGCAGACGGCATCATTGAGGTATAGTCTATATTCTGAAGGTTATTCGATGACCAACATTGCGAAATGGAAGACTGCTGCTCTACTGTGTTCCAAGCAAATCCTCGGTACCCAGTAGAGCAGCCACCCAACCGTCCCTGCAGCAGGCCAGGCTCTCTCGCTCAAGCCTCCGTCTCTCCCCAGGCTCGGAGGGCCCAGCCGCTCTCCGTTCCAGGAGGATGGCGAGGACACGGGGGTGTGGAGGGCCACGGAGGGCGTCCACGGGCCCAGCGCGGTCGTGTGCGACCTGGAGCCTGACAGCCTGTATGCCTTCAGGGTGCGAAGCTGCCGCAACTCCATGTATAGCCCCTACAGCCCGGAGGTCACCTTCCACACTCCCCCTGCCCCTGGCAAGTATTGCGCTCTGCAGTCAAGTCACTTTCTTTATTTCTATAGCCCTTAATCACACTACATTCTCAAGGGGCTTTACAAGCCCACATTTCACATGGAAACTAACGACACCCCCTTAACCTGCTCCTCCCCCCGGGGTTTATATTTAATTTTTTTAAATGGGAAGAAACCATGGGAAGGGGACCCACAGAGGGAGTACTCCTACCTTCTAGGATGGTTGGGATGCATGAATGAGCAATTATACACTGAAGTAATTCATACATTGGTTCTTATTTACTAAAGTTTAGAAATGTTCAGTTAAATGTAATATTGACAGCTTCCACAAGAGGATGTTATGGCCATGTCTGTTCAGCGCTGAGGGTGTCCTAGTCACGAACAGGTGTACTACAGGTATAGCACTCTACACAGGTGACATGGCTGCAAGAAAGCCAGCCACCGCAGAGATCAGTGGGAGGGGCCACAACACACAGTATTGTTTCCACTCATAAGCACGTTTCCTTTTTTTATTTAAATTTCCAAACACGTGGCAGCTTGTACTATATGGTAACTTGCTCTATAGTCATAGGTGAAGCTTCAGGGCTAAGTCCTTGTTGGCTTTGCCCTACTCGATGGTGGCTTCTTGTAAGTAAATGAAAGCAAGTTGGTTCTTCTCCCTTGTCCTGCTGGTAATATATGTATTCATTAAACCACTAAGTCTGTTATGAATGCTGAATGTGTTCATTAACCAACAAAGTGCTTTTTATTTCCAGCACCAGGCTGCTGACAGAAGCAGGTCCCATTGTTGGGCCTCATTTGGCCAAAGCTTAGGCTAAACTCCTATCCCCTTTACTTCTCAGAGCATGTCCATCATGATTATTTCATACCCTGACAGATTTACAATGGCTTCCAAGTGACAGCTGCTGTTTCGAATTTCAAAATGCTGCATGCCACACACCACCTTGGTGTTTGTCACCATGGTAATGCTATTTAGTATTTGACAGCTGAAAGCACCATCGCAGTTGATTGGGTTTTGGTAGCGCTTATTGTGTTGAGGACGCCATGGAGTTTCAGTTTGGTCTGCATCTGTCATTGACTTTTAAATTGTGCCAGCAAAACAAACTGGATTGTTGTAAAACTCTTAACTATTACCATATGTTGAGCTTCGGCTGTGAACCTTATCCTCTCTGTATGGGTCCATATCACTCCAAGTATGATCTGTTAAATTAAAGTTCATTTTGTGTTCATGCTAGAATATTGTTACTCCTACTGCCATTGCATCAGATCTTAGGCATTTACGATTTACAGCGTTCTCACCATACAAGGCAGCCACCCTGGTCTGATATCACGATATAAAGTATCACTTGGTAAGGCTCGAGTTACTGCTTTGGTTGGGACTTCCACATTCCAACGCCCTGTGGTTCATGTAGCGGCGACTGGACGGATTCACCCTGCGTCAGTAATGAGGTAGAATCTTGTACTGGTGGACAAGAGGACGTTTTCTTCATGTATTTTAATTATTGTTCCTGGTCTTGTTACTGGGAACAAGACAATAAGCATGTCTTGAATGATACTTATATCTGAGTTTTTCAGGCTACGCTTATATTTGGGTATTGGCGTTGTACAGGCTAAGAACATTTAATCTAACTTATTGAGTATGTTAATATTGCACTTTTACTAGATTCCCCTCCCCACTGATTCAATGACACTGAATGTGTAGCATATGCTTGCATTATATAGTGTAATGGTACTGCGTTTGCTCACTCTGTGGCCAGCCAGCAGATGCTACCAGCAGTATCATCATCATGCCCTAGTTGTTGGGGGAAATTTACTAGATGCATGCTCAAGTAAATTGCCCCTCCCCGTGCAGACCCCACTGCATTTAATGGCTGAACAGGCATTCGGCTGTTGGCCTAGTTATATCCCACATTATGCTAATGTTGTCCTTTTGGGCGAGGTACTATTTATAGGACCTGTCATCACATGAAGATGAGACCTGTAATTGTCCATGTTACGTGCTAGAGTAATGGTTTTAGTATTTAAAAGGAGCCTATGTACAGTGTTAATGTAGGTGGCAATGTTAGTTTTCAATGCAGCTCTCTTATGGAAAATCAGTGCAACACTGCCCTCTTGTGTTCTGTAGGACGTACTTGTTTTCAAACAACCCAGTTAAGAGCAGGAGGTTTTATTGCATTCTCATACACTTAACTGTATTTTTGTCTTGCTTGAACCAAATGTATAACTGCAATCTTATTCACCTTTTCCCCCTCTTTTCAACGTATGTCCATTGACCCTCTCCTCCCATCTGCACACCTCCAGCCTTTGGGTTCCTCTTCAACGACAAGTGTGGCTTCAGCACAGAGCGCCTGGTGCTGAGCAAGCAGCGGGACAGTGTGGAGAGCGTGGCGGGCACGGCCTTCCTGCTGGCCGCTGAACGTGTGCAGACGGGCAGCTACATGGGCCTGGACTACATCATCGGGGACACGGGCATCTCCCAGGGAAGGTGGGTCACTGACCCACACAGCTGTTGGTGCTGCCGTGTCTTGTCTCCACGCCTGATGTTTCATGAAAGTAGTCGCTGTCTAAGGAAATGGGAGATATTTTAAGCATGGCATGTTGGTATAGAGCAGCTTGAATACTATCATGATGCATGTGAACTTTACTCTCACTACAACGTTTTAAAGCTAGTAGCTTTGGTCTCCTTCTCAATATAATGTGGACCTTTTGTTGAACAAAAGAATATTCACATCTAACATTAATAACTGTTCTAAACAGTTATCTGGTTACAAGGCCAGCGCTATCTTCTACACTGCAAAGTGCGGAAATAAGCTGCGACGTTGAACTCTGCTTTGCAGGCACTACTGGGCTTTCAGGGTAGAACCTCACTCCTACCTGGTCAAAGTGGGCGTGGCTTCAGACTCCAAGATGATGGAGTGGTTCCACAACCCCAGAGACACCAGCAGCCCAAGGTACAGCATACAGATGACTCATTCAGAGTTGTCTACACACACACCGGGGGATAAGTGTGGCTGAATCACGCCTAATCCTGTGATGTAAGAGAGCCAGTAATAAAACTTGTAAACGGCTTATACCGCAGACAAAGCCTCCCTCTCTCACTAGATCATCCCATGTACGGGAACATTATTTGTGTAAATAACTGTCTTGCACTCTTGTAATTGCATCATGTAAGACATGGCATTACTGGCAGACAATGTAGCGCAATCATATTTATATCTACATGGCCATTGTGTAATACATGATTCACTGATAAACATCAAGCATAGACAGTCTGCTTTGTCTCCAGATGTATTAAAACAAATGATTTGTTTCAAGCAGAAAATGGTACAGTAGCTGTGAAATGGCAATTCTCAGTACTTCCCTGTAAAGTGAGATTGCCTTGGCTGTATTAAAGTAAGCCGTTCTCCAATGCTCGCTAAACATGAACTCAACAAAACATTCTCCTTCAATACTGTAGGGCTGCTTCCTCAGAAGCTCCGCCCCACAGAAGAAATGAATTGTGATAGCATATAGTTGTCTGGTGCCGTCTGCACCTCTTTATTCGTGTTCCTATTTATGGAGCAGTACAGTAATGATTTGTTAAACCCAGAACAGTAAGCTAGCAGGCTGCAAGGAGGCATTTGGTGAATATGACAGTGTATTGCCTGCCCCCCCTATAAACACAGGTACGACCATGACAGCGGCCATGACAGTGGCAGCGAGGACGCGTGCTACGAGCTCTCGCAGCCGTTCACGCTCGTCGCCCTGGGCATGGGGAAGCTCTTCATCCCCAAGGCCGCCGCCGCCGCCTCCACGGTGACAGGCGACCTCAGCGGGCGCGTGCTGCCCATGCCGCAGCGCGTGGGCGTGTGCCTGGACTACGACGCGGGCCGCGTGTACTTCTACGACGGCGACACCATGCGCTGCCTGTACGAGAGGGCGGTGGACTGCTCTGGGGTCATGTACCCGGCCTTCGGCCTCATGGGCGGGGGCGCAGTGCACCTGGAGGAGCTCACCGCCAGGAGGCTGACCTTCTAGGAAGCCTCCCTGCGCTGTGATGGGTATGTGGTCAGGCTGAGGTTGGCTACTTCAGTTAGTCCCCAGTCCTGAGTGTGAGAATGTAGGATGGCCTCGTCCTCTGGGGCTGTCGGCATGCACTGTGTGTGTGATTGACAACAGCTAAAATTACGACACTATGATGGGAAGGGTTTTTGTTTTACATGCAGAGATTTTGAGTGCTTCATGTACTGTATGGCAAGGGTCTTTAAACCAAAGTCTCTGTATATTTTAACTGTGTGCCACCAGGTTTTAACTGACAGCTGTTATTGAGGTACGAGTTGGCTCTATGCTGTTTTTTTACTAGTACTACAGAGAAGGCTGTCTAACAATTTATTTTTATTTACCAGTTTGATGCTAATAGAGAATTGTGTTTTGTGGGATATTAATTAATGTTGTTGCCTTTCTGTCACTTTAAATTCACTTGTGTTTTTTGGTGTGAGTGTTTCTCTGCATAGCTGCACAGGTCCAGTTGTAATCATATTGGGATCGGCCTTCAACATACTTTGATGCTAGTGCCTTGGTGCCTTTTTTTTATTTTATATAAATGTTTTTTTTGGTGGGGGTGTTTGTCCATACACAGGTGTGATACATCACTATTATACAGTACGTTTTTGCTTCTAATATGATCACATTTCATTCATGATCACTGTTTCACAATGTCACCCATGTACATCTCACCGACAGATGTTGACCAATATGTTAAGCTATTTTTGCACAAAGAATACATGCATGTTGCATGTATTCCTAATCACTACCTAGTTTGTATTTCAATGAAACAGTCTTGATGTCTGCTTTGCCCTCACTAATGGTCTATTATGGCATGATTTGTTCACTGCACCGTCCCAAGCTAGTCAAGCTATATTATGTAAATGTTTTCAACACTGACCTAGTAGCATTGTTCTCATAGTGAGCTTTTTCTTCATTGCAACCATTAGCTCTCTTATGCAAAACAAATGGTGCTGTTGCCTAACTAACCACATGGGTACAGAAATATCAATTGGTTTAGGTTCTCACATCCCAACTGCTGTTTCAGAAAATGCTGTAGAATACCTTTTCTAAAACAGTCTAGGTGACTAAATGTGACCGAGTCCCACATTATGTAAGTGGTTGGCTTTCGTTAAACCAGCTCAGACATTTAATACTGTATCTTGTTTAGGATATCTGTTCGATTACTAGGTTTCTTAAACGGTGTCTTTGCATTCACCTCGGCATGTTGTTTTGCAGAGGGATAAGGTAACTGGTGTGTGTTCTCAGGTTTCGGGCCCTGGATGGGCCACTGGCCTTGGCCTACTACCTACCTCTATCGATCCTGGGAAACCTTAACTACTGCACCATTCCCTCAAATGTCTTTTTTTTTTTTTTTTTGCAGCTTGTTTGTAGTAGTTACATTTTTTTGGTGGAAAATGTTTGACTAGGATTGTTTAATTTTTATAATTTTCCCTGTACATATTTAACAAGTATACTGTCTGAAATAAAACTGCTTTTAGTACATTATTCACAATGTTCAACTTATTAGTATTTGCTATGGAGTGTGAAACTTTTAAGCAACATGTAAACTATAAATTATCTGGTTGTTGCAATCATTTAAATATTTTGAAGTTGATTCTTCGAATTTTGTTTTTGGAAAATTCTTCGTAGCTAAACTGGATAGTTCATCGTTTCAAGCAGAAAACGAATTATTGTGACTTTAGTACTGCATGACGTGACTCATACTGTATGAGTTGTAGCCTACTGTTCACTTCAATTGATATCCCATAACTCAGACCTGAACCTCACATTACCCATATTCTTGTGACAGTTTTCAACAACTTACTATGCACTTAAGGATTTGCAGGACAGGTTCACAGAATTTCCATCACATAAGGTCTAGCTGTTCTTTACAGAACAAAGGAATGTCCTCATTTCTATTCTTTGCTTCACTTTGGACTACAACAGCTGTACATCTATAAAAGTCTAGTATGAGACTTTTTTTACTGAACACAGCAAATACATGCTAGTTGTGCTTTTTTTTATTTTAAGTAGTGACTAAAAAAAAAAACCAAATTCTGCAGGCTGGCTCCTAATGGCACTTTAAGAATCTGTAGCATGTCTGCAAATGTTTTGGCTCTGAGGGACTGACTAATTTAATCGTGCGCTACATTAGGTAGACTTTTGGAGAGGCTGAACTATACAATTGGGTAGATGTCGGTAGTCACTCGTTTACAAGTTACAATTTAACTGTCAAGTGAGTTTAACGTAGTTGTAATGTCTGACATTTAATTATATAGACTCTAAATCAATGACTCTAGTTTGTCACTTTTCATGAGGGGGTACATGTGTATATGGTGTGGTGGTTTCTGGTGTAATATTTGGAAAATGTAAGAGCCTGTTTAACGCTTGTAGCAAATAAATGGTTTTTAAATTGGAGGTTTGTCTTATTTTTATTCGACTTTATTTACAGTAATCCTACATACTGTAAGCATTCTTACTGTCATGTTAGTTGCCCATAATATGTTGGATGCACAGTGAAAAGCCCTCATTTTGCTAATGAAATATTTTCTGATATAACACTGTAGGCTACCTTACCAGTTTGGCACCCATATACCATCTTACAGCGCTTTAATATTTAGTCATCATAGTTTGAATCAAAATCGAGTTGAGTAAGCTCAAAATTGAACGACTCGTGTACAGTAGGCAATATTATGTGGCTAATAGAGGTTAATATTTTAGCCTGTCAGCTGCAGCAGCCACATCTGGCATGTGAAGTCAGCAATATTTTAGTTTACGGTTGGTACACTACGCCATCCATCTACCTGTGCTTTACTGGGTGGTCAGGTGGGAGGAGAGCTGGAGACGTCACGTTGTGCACGGTGCACGCTCGTACTGTAGCCTGTTTGCAGTGCAACGCGGAAGAGGCGAGGAAGGAAAAGACATTCCACGTCACTGAGGTGTAATATCAGCGTCAGTTTAGCATAAGGGGCTATTGCACATTTTGCTATGGTTGTACATTTTCCACAGTAATATTCAAGAATAAACGTGGTTGTATGATATCTAACAAAACAAATCAAGCTCTCTTTCTACGGAACGGCCCTGTTGAAGACGCCGGGATTCTGCTGAAGGTAGGCTGCTTGTGTCGCTAGCCAGCAGAGCTGAACACACCGGCGATTGTCGGATATTTTGTCCAAACGCCGGTGACCTTTGATTTGCCTGGTCCCTGCGAAAAAGACGATGCTACGTTTTTACTAGTATTTTGTAGCGCTGAAGACAATACAATTACCATTAGGGTTCACTAAGGCTCGACATATTCATTATCGGTGAGCTGCTGTGCAAGGATGGATTTAAGGTCGTTGGCTTAACGTTGTTGACGTTTCGTTTTGACAGTTCGCCTCTCGCTGGCTCGCAGGCATACGTTCAGAACCAATGCATCTGACGGCTATGAAGTTATTGTGTTGTTACGAGCTAACGATAGCTCATGCGTTAGGTTTTATCAGAGAATGCAAAACAGCTAGGCCCATTAACACTGCTATGTAGAGTTTTGGCGTTTTGTAATTCTGCGTGTCTCAGTCATTATAATGTGACGTACAGATGATCAAACGGCTAAAATGTAATGATTTGTGAACACTCTACACTCCCGTAAAACAGGTACACATTGAAGTCTTCCTGTTGATATTTGGTGATTTACCAACTCAGAAGACCCTCTATCTTATTATAAATGCATTGCTGCATGGTTACAACTTTATGGAGACTCACTTCACTTGTCACAATATATAAAGCAAAGCTGAAAAATAGTGGCACGTTAATGACTTAATTGAAGGGTTCTAGTTACGACTCATTGTACTATGCATGTTTAATAAACCTAATGAATGCTGCTGTTGGAAAATTAACAGACATCAGCATGAAGCATGATTTTAAAGTGATTGAGTCATAATTCCACTTGGTTGGGCTGGCCCTACTAATGTACAGTAAGGCAGTAAAAGTACAGGTTTTAAGGTGTGCGTGAGTAAAAGTGTGTAATAGCACACCTAGAACCATCCCATCAGAAACTCCCAACACACAGGCACAAGCCATTACATCTGTAATGTTTGTTCTCAAGTGTGAAAGTTGACCTGTGTGGTGTATTAAGTTATTATATATAGGCCTAACTACTGCCTCAGGCTAGGGTCTAACAATCCACACAGCAGAATAAAATACATTATATCTCATGAACAGTCGATGACGTCGTTTTCATTCATCGTTATTAACGGAGCCATTCATGAAAATAAGTATTTTTATAAATGTGAACTTGTGAAGTCTGAAGAAAGTTTGCATTTCATAGGGGAAGCTGTTCTCGGTCCTAGAATCTGTGGTTACATTGTTAACCTAATATAAACAGTATACCCTTTCTTTGATGGGCATTGTGCATATATATTTGCTGGAAAATTAGCAAAACACTCACCTAAAATATTAACAACTGGCTAGATTATAGACCAGATCACAGAGAATAGGGAAGTAGAGCGAAGGTGTCCTGAAAAGGCTGCTTCCCCTTTTATTTGTATAAAGGTACCCTTTGTTATTTAGTTATTGTAGTTTCAAGTACTCTACATTAATCATAATTTAGCCTATTCCCTAACATGATCAGATGTCTGGGAGTTTAGGATATAGTGTGGCCCAGAATCCTAATATAAAACTGGATTAGATGGAATTATATTATATCTGTTGCGATGTCCTTTGAATGATGTCCTAACATAACCTACCATCCCTTCTTGTGGAGACTTTTTTCAAGGTGTCATACTAGCTTTAGGGAGGTTTTACTCATGGGTTTCTGTATAACCTGGCTCTTTGAGAATGTAACTGCTATGCAGGCTGAACTATCAAAACAGGCTACATAGCCTAAGATAAAATCAACATAAATACCTAAAAGAAATTATTAATAAATAAATAAATACACTCAGCAATGACAATTGAAAAACACACAAATCATACACAATCAGATG
>JAODUG010000024.1:1274618-1286407 GCA_027564795.1 Aphredoderus sayanus | reverse complement strand
TGAATGGTAACGCTGCTTTGACACTAGACCCACCAATCTGGAAGCACACACACACTGCATGGTAACTATTTGTGTGTGTGTATTCCAGATAAGCCCCCCTCCTTCAGAATATACAGACTCCCTGATAGAAGTATGTGCTTATGTTTTTTTTTTATATCCTGACTGCAGCTCAGTGTGCTTCTCTATCTCCTTTTCCTTTCTCCCTACCTCTCTGTCACACCATGTTCTTGTGACCTTCACCCTTTCATCACTTTCATTACCTTCCTTATATTTACCTTATGGTTAAATTACCCTTAATTGGTGTTTTCTTCCTCTTTTTTCACACTTCCCAAATTGTGTATGACATATTCCCTTCTACCATCCTGTGTGTTATCCTGTGTCTCCTCCTTTGCTTTTTGTAAAAAAAAACAAAAAAAAACAAAACAAAAAAAAAACATACTGGCTGGATGAACGTCATCCTTAATGGGTCAAAATCATACCCTTCATCTGCTCTTCCTCTTGTTTACAATCCAACCTGCATACTCCTCACTCTTCTGTTGCTCTTTTATTTTTTATTTTTGCTCCCTTTTGACCTTTCTTTGTACCTATACTTTCTTCCATATCCTAACTATCCTCATGTCATTTTATTCTACCGTCTTCCCTCCTTTACTCCTTCCTCCGACTCTTGTCCAACACTTTCCTGCTTGCTGTCTTTTTCAATATTTTGTTCTTCTTCTGGGATGTTCTGCCTTCTTCAACCTATTGTCACCCTCTCCTTTTTGCGACCTTTCCTTCACCATCGCCATGTTTTATACTATCCCTGCCATTCATCCCTTACTTTCCTTCTCCCCCAACTTGTCCTTTCTTCCTACTCTCCCTCCCTTCCCTGCCACCTCCTCTCCCCTCCATGTCCCCTCCAACTTCCTGGCTGTAGGACGATAAGGAGATCGACCTGGAACACCTACACCGGCGGGTTAACAGCCTGTGCACCGAGGACGAAAGCCCCCACAAGCAGTTCTCCACCTCTTCCATCGATTTAACGCCCCTGGACATGGACGCCCTGCCCGCCGCGCGCCAGGCACTGGAGCAGATCAGCGACTTCCGTAACACCCACATCACCACCACCACCTTCATCCCCGAGCAGATCCAGACCCTCAGCCGCAGCCTCTCTGCCAAAGCCGCCGCGGGATTCGCCGCTGGTTTTGGGAGTGGTGGCGGTGGGGGAGGGGGCGTTCTCCAGGACCACCGGACTGCCGGGGTGGGTCACTTCAGGCAGAGGGCCCCGAATGGTGGCTTCTTCCGCAGCCCCATCAAGACAATGTCCTCCATCCCCTACCAGCCCACGGGTCCAGGACCCAACTTCGGATATGGCAACGACCCTGACAGGGGCACCTCCATATGAGGAGCAGCCAGGAAAGTGGGTGATCAAATGGGGGGCAGGGGGTCAGAGGGGTGGTGATGGTCAGAGTCACAGTTTAAAAAATCAGAAGCTAGAGATCTATGTACATAAGAATCCTTTTGTTTTTGAGTCAGCTTCAATGTTTTGTATGTGGAGAAAGATGGAGTAGGTGGAGTTCATCGGGTGGTGCTCCTGTAAACTAACTGGTAAGGTGGAGGGGGCAACTTGATTCTTTGCTTTATTGTCGTTGTTCTTGTGGTTGTTTCTGGGATTCGTTTGGGGATGTGTGTGAAGGGAGATCTTTTTTTACCATCTCTGTTTAACGAAGACTCGTGTAATGGAGATTAACTGAGTTCTGTGCCAACCTAACCTAACTACACCTGCAGGGTTTTGGTTTATATAACTACAATAGCAGTATTCTCTGTCATTGAGGAATAACAACATGGTGTCTATAGGGTTATGAATCCTAGACATGGGGGGTTATAAGGAATAATCAGTTTTGGAGCAAATGTTTTTTAAAGGCTACGACTTTGTCCTTGGCCCTGCGGATACTTCCACAAGCTCTTTGTGTTGCTTAAGGCACCATTATCGTGTTTCTGAATCTGAAGATTTCACTACTACTTCCCGTACAATGTCATTTTCTGGGATGTTGACATCACACAATATTCGCTCTAGGACAACCCTTCAATCCCCGTGGATCTAAATCTGAATGAAATCCTTTGGTGTGTCCATGCAGGGGTTTGACTATACCCAAAACTGTTTGCTGGATACATCCTTCATGCACCAGTAAGGTGCATTGTCTGGACACTGAAATGCTACAGTGCAATAATCCTGTTGATCTGCTATAGTATGGTGCATCAGTCTGAAACTACTTTGGTACATCACACTTGCTTCTTTTATGTGCATTGAAGACTCCGTCAGTTCCACTGCACTGTACCAGTGCCCACAGACCTGGAAGTGATTGTAGGTACATCTGGTCGTTCTTCTCACCTATACTGTCCTGTCAGCCTTTTTAAGGCAAGGTGAGATATTCCAATCACACTTGGAAGAGCGGTGGTTGAAAGGGAATACTAAAACATAGGTAAAATAAATAAATAAATAAAAAACAGAGATAAAAGACAAGCTCACAGACTTCAAAAAGCGTATGCTTATTCTATGTCTTTTATTGCGTTTTGTTTTTTAAAAGATTTTAATGCGTGGAATGTGATTTGGTAAGGACGTACAAAAAACATTGTCCTGCAGCTGTCTACTTGTCTTTCAGCCAACTTAAAAAAACTGCTAAATGAGTGCTGTAGTCTTTCTATGCTTTGCATCATTAAGTCGCTAAAAGGTTTACGTTTTATTTTAAGTTTCCTCTTTTTTGTTTCTTTTTCATTATTTTAATGCTGCCATGGCTTTAATGTGTTATAGAATATAGACTGAATTCTGTATGGTAATGACAACTAAATTCCATGTCTTGGCCATAGAGTCAAGGGGTCCAACATTTGAATGGTGTTTTATTTTGGTTGAGAAAAGCCACTTCAGCAGCATTGCCGGTATAGGCCTTACTGTATGGCAACTTCCGCTGCCCCTCTCAACCACAGGTCATATTTTAAATATCACTCACCATTGGAACAGTGTAAGAGACATTGTCTGTGTACTTTAGGTTCATTTGGATATCAAGCGAAGTCATCTGCCATTTATGCTCATTTGAATAGTATAAGAATACAATGGCTGCCTTTTAATGGAAAGAGTCCAGAATACACTTAGATTTCATATCTGTAATCTTAAGGATACTGTTTATATAACTTGTTTTTAAAGTGCCAATGAATTAAAACAAGAGAAGTAAGGTGCATTTCGGGAAGCAAATGGGGATGGTACATTAGCTATGGAATCTTTTGTGGATTGAGGTTGGGCTTGTAAAAAGGAGCCAAACCATTTTCACTAACACTGTATTAATAATTGATAATGTTAGCTGTTTAGAACAAGTTTTCAGTTTGTTATCTTTAACTAAAAATCGCAAATTGTTGTGTGTAGAGAACTCAGTCAAGCCAGTGTTTTGAAGCAAGCATTGATAGGCATTGTTTTCTTATTATAGGCTGCAGTACGGCGACTGAATGACAAATAGGAAACAGACAAACATATAAAGAAATTTTATTTAGTATAAATGAGAGACATTAAAATGTATATTTTACATGTCAATGCTATTTTTGTTTAACAAGAAGAAAAAGAGTATATCATTATAAGCTTTTGTGTTGAGTTTAGCGGTGACCTACTGCATGTGGGTTTCCCCTGTCCCCACTGTCAACACAATCTATGATTTTCTCATTTTATCCCAAGTTAATTTTCCCTGGATAAATAACGAGTGGCAAGTTGATTAAAAAGAAAGCATGCACAAACTTGCTCTTGCACTATGTGTTAACATTTTTTTTTTTATTTCAAACATAGAACGTACAGATTTACTTGATAATTTTCAAAAACATATGTACAGTATTTAATATAGGCCTATTTTGTTGTATGTGTTGCATATTATTCAAAAACTGAACAAACTGGGCCCCTGTTACAAGTGGCAAAGCTTTCTGTGTATAATTTGTCTAATAAACAGGTTTTCTACAGTGGGATGGTACTTATTGTCTTTGACAATCTCCCAAAAAAACATTAAGGGTATAGGCAGGGTACAAACAGAAGGCCTGCACAAATATGTTTACAAAAAAGGGAACGTAATGGAATGTGAACTAGAATGTAGTTCAATCACAAGCTAAGCTATTGTGTCCCTGACTCAAAATCACATCAAAGGCTTGCATGTAAACAGCTGGATAGAGATGACTGCTGAGACCAATGCGTCTGAAATGCAATGGAGCGCTTAAGTACAGTTTCCTATTTTTACCATCACGTGGCACTGTTTAGCTGTTCTGTTTTTGAAGAAATGTTGAGCGTCCTGTCTCGCTAGTGCTCTTTCAGTGTCCCACTCCCTATATTTTACTCTATCTCTCATTACATAGCCTACTGTCAGGTTATATTAGATGGACACCAGACATCTAATTAAAAATACAATGGGTCTATATAGGCCAACTGCAACAACAAAAGCCTTAAGTTAGATCTTGATATGCATTTCGTTTCATGCAGCTCGAGTTTTAGTATATGCTTTTACAAAGAAGTCCTACAAAATCGTTTGCCATGGTCTGTCGCCTACCTTTAGCTATTAAATGGCCATTACCAATACTCCACCACTCATTATCATCCACTACTCCCCTCGCTGCAGTCTCGTGCGCATTGTTACCCGGGAGACAGGAATGAGGAGCAGCAGCACGCAGACTCCTCTCACGCAGTGGAATGGAATTCCCCACGGGGACACATTTTGTGCCCCTCTCCCAAAGAGTTCCTCAGGCGTGACCAATGGAACATAGACTCTCCATTGTCGCTGCGACACTTTAATAATCGCAAGCTACAATATCCAACCTGTTGTCAACTTCAGGAACCAAGCCAGGCCCGTTGGATGGGGGCTTGTAGGTGGTGAGAGGGGGCGAGCGATAGGCGCCAGGCTGCTCGCTCGTAAGACGTCCCGATGATGAATACATGAATAAAAATTGAAAAGATTATTATTCCTTTTTTTCCTGAAATTGTGTTGCATGGCTAGTGACTTATACCAAATATTTTATATGCGTATTCTGTCTAAATTTTGATGATTGTCCATATAGAGTCTAAGTGAAACTTATTTCAAATTGATCCAAAATAATCGGTCTAGAATTCATATTTATTACTAACATTTAGCTATAGTAAACATACTTACGTCTATGCCTTTTAACAGGCTATCCGATTCGAAATTCAGAAATGTCATAATTTAATACATTTACTAAATGTACTATGTCTAGGTTATTCAGTAAAAACAAAAGGGAAATATATCCTAAATATTCCCTGATATTGATAGACATTATGCTGAAAGGGTCATGATTATGTTTAAGATTATAGAATTCATGGTTATAATATGCCTGTGCATGCGTTCATCACTTCTGTGTATTTTGAGTTGCTGTTGCGCGTCACACAGCTCGTGTCAGCAGCCTATGGAACACTGCTGAGCGCGAGCGAGACCCCTGCTCATATTTCCGTTCCATGTGAAGCCCTTTTTAGCGATAGGGCGTTCCGTGAGCCGGATCAAAAGGTTTTAGAGCCAGTACAAAAGAAAAATGGAAACTGGAGACGGTCTTACCATTCATAGAATGGAAGAGAGCGCTGAATTGACAATGAGCGCGCGAGACCCTGCAGGAGCCGCAAGTTCTTTGGTCAGTTATTTTTCCTCAACTTGCAGTTCTTTAGCCAAACGCTTTGCCTTCTGTCTAAATTCATACTTTTATATTTTTTTAGAAGTTATGTTTTTAAATTAGTATAAAGATTATAGCTAACTTCGTATTGGCAAAATTGTATCACGAAATTTGTAACTGGAGAAAGCTGGGCATATATGGTAGGCCTATAGGGCAACAATTCTGATGTAGCCCATGCCAACAATAGACTGAGCCATGTAGGATACAGTCGGTGACTGCTTAAAGTTATACCTCGTTTTATATTGCTACACTACATATGGCCTGCATGGACTTATTCAATCTAGCAGTTATATAATTATGGGAACACCTCACTATCTGTCTGACCGGTAGGCCAACATGTTAGCCTTTAGACAGACACGATGCGCTCTGCTCCTGTAGTTGCATGCTTGCGCCGTACACGCTCCTTACCTAAGGCCGACCCCCCCCCACCCCCCCTCCCCCACGTGCGTCCTGGGGGAGGTTCCCCTTACCTCCCTCCAGTTGAACACTCCTTAAATCGTGGCATTATCATAAACAGTTGGGTTCGCGGGCCATAATCACCTCTCTCTCGGGTTTACCAAAGCTTCTCATTGGACGTTAACACGCGACCAGCGCAAGGAGGGGGGTTCCCATGGCGCGTGCCGCTTTTTAAACCGACGCCGCGCCTTGAGACCCTGAGACGCAGTCCCGCACGCGACACTCATTCAAAGTGCGCTTAAGAAGGGTGCTTGCAAATGATTTAATATTTTAAGGTGCTGTAGTTAATTTGATACGTTTTAAGATACCTGTTGAGGCTTTAAATAAATGGAGGTTCTAAGCGTGAACGACTGGAGCAAAGAGGCACGGGAGATGAGCATTCTTGCAGCGCGCGGAGGGGAGCAGCAGCGCGAGGAGTCCTGCTACCCTCCCAGCCTGACTCTGGTGGACAGCGGCACTGACCCACGCGCCTGGCTGGCTCCGATGCAGCTTCCTGGCACCTGCGCGGCACACGCCTCTTCCCCTGACTACCTGCTTCACTCGCCATGTCCCAGCACTGAATCCTACCAAGGTGAGAACGGGTTCAGCTGACTTTTCCTACAGTTTTGAGTTTTAAACATTAGCCTAGTCTACAGTAGCATATCCTATATGAATGCACACATTATTGTTTGTTATAAATGCAATTAATGTTAAATGCATATTGTCCTATAGACATGTGGTGTAAAATGGACCAATAACAATTGTTCTTTTTTTTTCGATTTTTAGAGAGTGGCTCTCCTGCTTCTTCAGGCCACCCCAGCCCGCCCAGCTACAGAAAAAACACAAAAAGCACCTCTTCCTCCCTTAAAGTTAGGGAGCTGGTCCGGCTAAAAGGCACTGCAAGCAGCAGCGATGATCCCCTGTTGAGACAGAGAGCCCCCTCCAGCAAGCCCGCAAACGGCGTCCAGAAACAGAGGCGCGTGGCTGCAAATGCACGGGAAAGGAGGCGCATGCACGGGCTGAACCACGCGTTTGACGAGCTGCGAAGTGTTATCCCGGCTTTTGATAACGACAAGAAGCTTTCCAAATATGAAACTCTCCAAATGGCACAGATTTACATAAACGCGTTGGCAGATTTGCTCCAAGGTCCAGTCTCTGCGCCCAACAACAACAGTAACAACAATAACAACTCTGACTTGATGCATTCAACCGCTACGGGGTTTGACTCAGCGAAAGACAAAACAAGCCAGTCTGGCACAACCTGTCGGAGGGCGGCGACTGTCTCTGTCCCAGGTAGCGGCTTACCTGTCCAAATCAGTGGAATGCCCTTCCGCTCCTCGTTCGACGACGGCTCATTTTCAGTTATGATGGAAGACGCGATGCGTTCCCATTCTCCTTCCTCCTCACCATCATCCGATAGTGCGGTTGGGCATGGAGGGAAACATTCGCCACGAAGCGATGGAGAGTTTTCACCCCACTCCCAGTTCAGTGACTCAGATGATATGCCGATGGAGCTCCACAGTGAAGAAGACGACCTTCACCAACACACTGCTTCGTTCTGAAATCGCTACACCACAGACTGTTTACTTAATAGCTTAAGACTTTCAAGGGACGTTTAACTGTGTCAATCATAGACGAGTAGATGTAGGCCTACATGTTGCAAAATACAGTTTTCAAGTGGATAAAATTTTTGCTTCCCCGTTATACAAATAATTCTTCTGGGTTTTAAGATTTCTGTTTTATCGTGGTTAGCCTATATGTCGTCTAAGGTTAGTTGTATGTCAGATAGGCCTAATTTGGTTCTGCCAATAGATTTTCCCATTTCCATGGAGACGTGGTTGGAAGACCCCTCTGCCATGTCGCATGCAGCGCTGCCACGGGCATCCACGTTACTCTGACCAAAATACTGTCTTCCGCAAAAATACATGTAGCATATTTACAATTTACATTTCTAGTTTAAATGTCTTTATTTTTGTCTTTATTGTATTTGTTTATACCCTGAATGCATTTGTTTTACGACTTCTAAAGTTAATGATGTGCACTTTAAACGAAACAAGCCAGAGGCTTGAGAAACATATTTTCAAACCATAAACATTGTTGTTTTGTTTTGTTTGCTAGAGTAGTACTGCCAATTTGATATTAATAGCCTATTTAATGTAGCCAATATTGATTAGCCTCTTTTGTATCGGTTACCCATTTCAAATGAACCTGTCTTGCTTTCACTGGATGAGATAAATGGACATGTATTTATTGTATTTCTCATTTGATTTGCTTTTTATAACCAATAGATCCTTCATGAAAATCTAGCATTTTGCCATTAATTGTTGTCATGCTGATTTGATTTTGAGAATAAAAATGCAAACGAAAAGTTAAGAATATTATTTATTTGTTTCTTGGTCTTAATTATAGGCTAATTAAATATACATGTACACATATTTCATCATTTTGATCTCATATTAAGGATAACCAGGTGGTAATAAAAAAATGTTTTTATTCTTGGCCTATTCTAATAAAAATGTAGGCCAAGATTAAATATACTTTATGAACCTGATCTTATCTGCACTACCTTTATTTTCCTGTATTCTTATACATTACTATTTTTATTCATTGGTAACAAATAATAAATAGGCTCTATAGCATATAACATGAGCAAGTATTTATGTTTAATATTTAAGAATGAATGTTTGACAGAGTTTGCCAGATTTATATATCTGTATTTATTTAAAATAATATTTCAAAAGACGTGGTTAAACGCGTTAGGCCCAATAAATACGCTCTCAATCAAATGTAAATGTTTCACCGGATAACATGTATTAGCCTCTATAGCCTATATCTTTAAAATAATCCACGTTAGTAGACTTTTTTCATTTCTAATTAATCAAAGATCCGCTGACACATGATTCCCTCAATGTCTCCAATGTAATTTATGGTAAACAAACGTGTCAAACACGCGCTCGCTCTCCATATGCTGTGGGTGCACGCGCCCCCTACCACACGAACCAATGGATGAGTGTTCAAACACTATAGGCAACTACACTGTTCAATGTTCATTCACTTAAAATGTGAAAACCGCTCGTTTTACACAACTTATTTTAGTGCACTTCTTCGCCGAAAATCGAAATTTAAGCCATTTGGATATTTTTTGGAATTGGTCATGTGTGGAGTGTGCATTAATTTCAGCCTATTGTTGGTAGGCTCGTGGTCGAAGGTGTTGGATGGCCTCACTGAAGCACGCGCTGTCAGCTGGTGAGCGCTCGCGGGTCCCCAGCGTGTCCCCGAGGACCTGGCCCGAGCGAGAACACACTTTCTCAAGTAAAAAGACCTGCATGACACACACAACGTCTGCCCACTGCCACCTCCTCCCCCCTCTTCCATCTTTTCTCTCCTTTATTCTGTCTGCCTGACGTTCTATCTGTCCAACTATCAAAACTCATGTGCACTCAAGCGTGCACCCATTAGTTCTTGGCAACTCCAATCAACCTGCTGCGTGACTCATGTACTGTTTGGAAATAGACGACAATTTATCAATCTTATTAGCCTATTTTACGAATCAGGCGAATGGTTTCAAACTCTACTCCACTGCCATATCGCATGAAAGGGTGTGGCAAAACAGAAATAATTTATGACAATACCTGTTTGCTTGCTGTCACTTTGCTGTCCCACCCACTGCTCCCGACCAATCAGAAAACATGCCCCCTTTTTCGCCTCTTGGCAAGTACGGCAGAGAATAATAGAGAATGTAATTCGGTTGCTGCTGTGCTAAATTATTTACAAGATTTATTAAGTAGACGTCTATCTGAATATGAAGCCACCTGTAGCTATAGTTCACGACTCACTCGAAGGGGCTGGTGAACAAAGATAAAGTTTCCACTTCTTTTGGCGGTGAGATAGCATTCCCGTGCCACTTTAGGGGAACAAAATAGCTCAATAGACTTTAAATAACGCATTAAATAAAATAATATTAGTTATACCACTAGGGAAATAATATGTCAAAAATGTATGTATGCATTTGCAGCCAAAACTGATTTATGAAGTTTTGGCTCAGTAGTCAAATATTGCATATTAAATTGTGTTAGACCAGAAGATAATAGGCCTACGCTATAATATATTGGAGTAAAAAAAAAATAATAATAATAATCGCAACAACATTCAAATGATCACTTGCCTAATGTAAATTATGTGGTTCATCTGCCTTAGAATTAACATATAGGCCGTTTTTGTGGTCTTATTCGACTTTCTTTCTTAATCCACTTCCACATTTCATTAAAACCAATAATTGTATAATTAAAGTTTTGCATGTCACAGTGAAAATCAAAGAAAGGCTTGGTTTTATGTATTTCCTACAGTACAGCCACGTGAAACATTTTGCTGCACATCTTTTTTCCATTTTTGGTAGCCTAATAGGCCTACTGTAGCTGTTTACAACCCACAGTGAAAAAGACAATAACGTCAACAGGTGGGATGCCAGGCAGGATGAGGTTTCGCACACATTAATTATTTACAGCTGGTGTATGAAAAATAACGACTCGCATGCTTCTGGCAACACGGTAGTGCGTTGAAAATGTTAGACGGGTCAAAACGCTGAATGTGCGATAAAAACGTCGTAAATTATGCCAATCTGAAGCCATAATGGGGCTAAACTATTTCATTTAAAATTATATTTTTTTTTGCCTAGTGAGTGTCACATCCAAACATCTAGACACATACATTATGTTTGTCTTAATCCTTTAAATAATTAAAAAAAAAAAAAAGTAAAATATAGGCCAAGATTCTAAAACTCTTAGATAAGTTAAAAAAGTGTGCTATTTTGCACTGATACACTGATTAAATAAAGTATGTTTATTTTCAACATACTTAAATTGACTTTCAACATATAGCTATAAAAAATTAATTAAGCCTATACACTTAAGTTGACACAATACACACATGATTAATGTTGCTGTAGGCTAATAAATATATTCTAAAGTGTTCATAAACATATTCATAGGTGCATTCCATGGGTTCCTTTTACATAAAAGAATGGCGCTTGCATTTGTATGCGATATTGGGAGCTGTGCTGTGTGCCATCCAAAAAGCCAACAGGTCTCTCTGGGGATCCGGAACAAAAGGCAGAACTGGGCCATAGTCTCCATCTGCTGCCCCAGAGAGAGAGACAGAGAGACACAGAGAGGAAGGAAGATCGGGGGTGGAGGGCAGAAAGTGAGGACAAGTCTCCATAGAGGAACAAAAAGCCTAGAGGACAGGATTGGTACAATCAGATGTGTACAGCAGGCACAGACACATTTAATCAAAAGCAGAGTGTATCAACAGCCTCTACCTCCTTCCACCCCTATAGCCTCTGCCATCATCTCTAATTAGCACCGTTGGCCTCTTTCCAGCGTAACCATTCAACCCCTGGCCTGCACCATTACACACACACAAACAAACACACGTGCACAAACCAACACACATACCCTGGCTCAATATGCACCTGTTGCATTGCGTGCTCCAACTCACATGGAGTAAAGTGTTTCTATTAAATGGTAATGAGTGTCACTTTGGTGTTTAGCCTGAAGAGAAAAGTCTGAATCCCCATTGTCACACACACACACACACACACACACACACACACACACACACACACACACACACACACGCAAACACACGCACACACACACACACACACACACACACACACA
>JAODUG010000024.1:1228717-1266156 GCA_027564795.1 Aphredoderus sayanus | reverse complement strand
CACACACACACACACACACACACACACACACACACACACACACACACACACACACACAAACGCACACACACAACCTGCAGTGTTACATGTGCTTTGGGTGTTGCCTAGTCATGACCTACTCCTCTGTCTGGCTAGCTGTCCAGGAATAGTTTGTGTGCATCTGTGCTTGTGGGCATGTGGTTGTGTGTGTGTGTGTGTGTCTCCCGGTAGGAACAGAGCATGTTGGACTCCAGGAATAGATCACTGGTGGATGCAGAAGCTTCATCATGTGCAGGATGTTTACGTAGAGTCCCCACACACTGCATTAGTCTCCCTGCCTCCAATAATACATCACACTGGAGGGTAATAACACAAAGGAAAGGCCAGTGAAAATGAATGTGCACTAGCACGTATGACATGTCGATATATTAATACATTTTTGGAACGGTGTGATTTATTTCTGCGTTCAATGTCAGACATCTAGCCTAAATTCTTACAGGTGTTTTGTGGCCCTCAGCTCAGACTCAGGGCTCCTACTCTTCTCGTCTGCGTTTTCTCGCCTTAACTCCTGCTCATTTGTTCCCTGTACTACTGAAATCACACGCCTTACATCTCTGTACACATTCACATGTATAGTGTGTGCTATATGGAACAGATGATGTGTGCAGACATACTTTTTACATTGTTAGCGTCAAAGTCATAGTAATTGCTGTGTACTTCTGGGTAAATGGTGTATTCCCTTAATCACTGAAGGGTTGTGTCAAATCTTAGTATTTGTATTGGTTGTGTTGTGATTTGTAAGGAGCTATGTGTTAAATTGCATATTCTTAGGCCAAGTTGCTGTCTGCGTATTTGGTGTACTTGGCTGTGATGAGGTGCTAATGCTGGACTACAAAAGAGCAGTAGCGCTCGTAGCTTTAACAAGTGAATAAACGCAAACTCAGACGCAGACGACAAATAATCCCAAACATGCACAGGACAATCACGGACCCAGACACAACGAACACGCAAACAGATATAGCCCAGATGGGCAGCAGGTGACATCAGTTACACGCCTGCACGTGTAGAAGGCGTGTCGGTGGAAGAGCAGGTAATGGGTCCGAGGTCAGAGCACTGGAGAGGAAGAGCAAGGGAGACGGGCGCTTGACCCCGCCACCCTGGACAGTACTGCAGTGTACTTCAATAACTGCTGGTTTTTGATGACGGCAGTGAAGTAATGCCTCTCCATTTACCTCATTACACTACGAAATAAATAAATCACTAGTTAACACTGTGGCTGTGCCATCATGTTGAGGTGCATTATGAAGCATTGTTGAGTTATTGATTAAAGATTGACGGTAATTGTATTTCTTAGACAAAAATGTCATGCCGTAATAACATTGCATTTATTCATAATAGCAGCATGTTGCAAAATCGGCCTGATTATGCTGTCAGCAGCACAATAGCTGTCATTACAATATAAAATACAAATGTCAAGTGATATTGCAAGTGGCTTTAACTTGCTTTAGTTTTAATTTTTTCAGATATGAATGTTTCCTGTCCCTTCTGTCCCTGTCCCTTATATTGCACTTGAGAAAGTTGTAATTGAGTGATGTTAAAATTCTACTTAATAAATAATAGCATCCCAGGTCACTGTTTATGTTTGAAAGACAGCTACCGTGTGTGGCTATATGGGGAGAGGTAGAGAATGGAGTGAGCCTAGGAGCACTGTAGGTAGCAGTAGAGGGTTAAAGAGGTCCAAATCAAAATAACAGTTTTGTAATGCCAGTTTCAACCACAGGAGTACAATAAATCCAAGCCCAAATGGAGGGTGGTAGACTGCCGTGCAGCCATATTGCCCTGGGTTTAATCCCCAACAGTCCCAGCCTGCCTGTACCGTAGGTCTAAGCATCCTTGAGCAAGATGTGTACTCACTCTAAGTAGCTTTGAATGAAAGTGTCTAATATATGGCAAATTGTCAAGGTTGTTTCTCCCTGATCTAATGCAGTGAATGGAGCCACTTCCACTAGGCACTCATAAAATGTGGTTTCTCAACAGCAGACTTGAGAACTTGTTTAAAGACAACAGGAGCTATTCTATGGTATAGTTATGTGTACGGCATACAACTCACAACATGTTAATTGTCCTGAATCAATGTATAACCAGTGGTGCATGTTGCTACTGTATATAGAGGCATTCCCCAAGCCTTGAGGGTAAGGGGTTCACAGTGAAATCAAACATGACGGCTCAATAACCAAGCCTGGTCTCATCATCTGGGTCAAGCCTTGATAGCTTTATACACAAGGCTTGACTTAGACAATTAGATAAGGCTTCGTTTTGTACCGAGTTGTAAAGAAATGGAACATGGCATGTTACCATTCACCCTTCAACAACACTCGTGTGGACCACATGCCTCTATCTACCACGCTGTCATCAGCACTCTCAATGCCAGCAGGTGTGCCAGCTGACAAAGGTGACTCAGAGAGAACAAGACATTGACAGATAGACACATACAGTACAGTGTGCACATGCATCTAGACAGTCTAATGCCCAAATATTTAAATTCTTTTTTTTGCAGTTTTTGCAGATGTGATTCTTCCACACTTCAATCTCATTAGGGAGCAGGAGTTGGAATACTACACAGTTGTCTTGCCGTTGACTTCTATTGTTTCTCAAAGACATACTTCTAACTTGTCTACAAAACTGATCAGTCTCTAATGGCAGTATTTACTTTGAAGCTAATGTTTATGCTGTAAAAGGTATTAATAAATCCTTAATGTAAATATATATTTAATTAAACACAGATTTCAATTCTGCAAACATGAGTCACTAGAAAAATAAAATAAAAATGTCTTTCTTTCATTTTTAAACATTCACATGTTCTTATGCTAAGAGAATTTACTGGAAAGTAGATGTTCATTATCATATCTTCTATAGAAGACACAAGGTTGGTAAATTGTGATACCCGTAGCAGTTATAATGCAGTCCTTAAAGGCCTGCCAGTCCCTGAAAAAGAGTGAATCACAAACAAACAAACAGCCGCTCCCCACCCGAGATGAACAGGCAATTTCTGACCTCAGAAATGTGAAGGCAGTTTTATTCAGTGATTTATTTTTTCTTATAGTTCTACAGTATAGTTTCTTAAAGTTGAAAGTATGTGAATTTAAAGGTTTTCTTAACCCTCCAGGTCAAAATGACCCAACACATTACCTCTTTGTGGCAGATAGAAGGCGCCAATTATAATTCTACAGCTTACACAGACATATGATATGCACTGCTGGCACAACAGCAGTGCGTTTTAAACCCAAGGAAATAAATACACAAAGCACTGACACTAAAGAGAACGACACAATCAGACACAGTCAGATTGCGCCATCTTCTGGCATTACAAGTTTGAAACAGGAGGGCGAGTGGAGGGTTAAATATTTATTTTACCAAGCAAATTGGTTAAAGGGTTAGTTTTTAAACCCTTAACATTAACCCAAGTTTTAAACCCAATTATATATACTGTATTTCCACTTTTCAAAGCATACAGTCTCATCCAGAGTGTAGGTGTTTTATAGTGAATTAATTATGCAATATTTGTTCGAAATTCTGCAAATACAATATAAATATAAGAGATTGCTCAAACCAGTGACCATAATCTGACATTGAATCTGATTTTGGTGGTAATCCCTTACTCTACTAATTTACTGAAAAAAGTAATGTGATTACTAAAGGAATTTCGAGCAGTGATGATTAGGAAATATAATGCAATTGTATAATCTGTTGCTGGTTGGTCAGTGTTAAGTGCAAAGATGGAGGTCTGATGTTTGTGTTGATTTTTTTTAATTGAATACACTCAAAGGCTGTTGTCAACTTGCTCTGTATTGCTTCGCCAACAGGGCAAGCAACTTGGCTCCAAGGTCTAAATAATCAGTGCAAAAAACTGTATCGCATGGAAAGCAAGCCACTTTAAGCTTCTCACCAAGACTTCCCATTAAGCTGATTTGAAAAGCTTTAGTTGATCAAGGAACCAGTAGTATGCACTTCTGTCTTAAGGGGATTGTATGTGCTTTTATCAGTAAGGAATGGAGGAATATTACCATTTCACTTGGGTTGGAGAAAATCCCAATACAGAATGTACTCACATGTGTTGAATTAAGATGATTTGTTCAAATTTGGGGGCAAGTAGGCTGAATTGTGTGTGTATGTGATTTTTATCGCTCCATAGCTTTCAAGATGACTGACAGAAATGAAAGTCTTTTGAAAGGTTGTTAAAAAATCAGGTGAGTCGTCAAATTTGGACAACAATGTCAGTTGGAACAATGTATAATCAGATACTGTTTTGGAATGAAAGCTTATTACTTATCGACTCCTCAATACAATAATTACAATAATTACAATTGTTCCATTTGAATGTTCAAGATTGAAAGTTTAAGCCTTTGTTGGATTAAGCACTAAACCTCTCCTACCAATTTATATCAAGGAATAAAGACTCATATGGAGGAATATGTTGTTAATGAGTCTTACAGGGTCAAGCTAAGCATACAGTACATACTGTAGGTTTAAATCTTGCTGCCACTGCTAATTAAAATATCTAGCTGCTTTTATGTAAATATAACTAAAGTCACTAAAACGGGGAAATATTAGTTGTAATTAGATCAATTTGTGTAAAATCTTCATTAGCCTATTCAGTGTATTTTATTTAATTAGCCATGTGACAAACATTTCTAATCTCTGTATGAATGAGAACTACAACGTAATGTAATTAAGGACAAATTAAAGTAGTTTGTAAATTGTTTTGCATGTAAATTCAATGCAATTCTTTGGTTGGATGGATAGATGCATTGCTATAGATAATGTTACGCGGTTCATACTGTATGAGGTTGGCTAGCACAATAATTAATCACACCAGAGTATTTCCTTGCATTCAATAAGACTGCCATTTTTTTATCTCTTCCAAAGGTCAGAAGATTAGAGCCATATTTTAGAGCAGTAACCCACTTCTTGTTTTTCCTGCAGGTTTCTAAGATGTTGGATACACTAGGCCTGTGTGAGCACCAGCAGCATTCATCTGGTTGTCTGAATATGTTTATCAGCCCAACACTAGTATCAAAACATGGAGAAAGACCTGTCAAATTTGGAAGATGAATATCTCTGCGATTACTTTTACACATGTAGCTTTTAGCCTGAAATAAGCATGAATATGAATATTAAATCACAAGGATACAGGCTGCCTACCAGTGCACAAAAGGGAGAAAGTGTTAAAGCACATTTTAGCTCTAAAATATCTCTAAAGATATCCGCCTCAGCACTTCTACTGATACTACTCCCTACCCATCTTTGTGTGGAACAACCCGTTTATCTGGCAATAATAAATATGCCCTGTGGTTCTGTTTGACTGGCCAGCCAGCTAGCCTGCCAGCCAGCCAGCCAACTGGGGGAATGGAGGGGCAGGGTGGCTCTGTGTTTATTCAGTTCATTAGAGTCAACTGTCCCTGGAGAAAAGAAGTGTAGCCCCTGTTAAGGAGCAGCCCTGATCACCATATTCATATTTAACCAGCCAATTAGCAAAGGGGTTGTGGGGGTGGTCAGTCATAGATATACCCATTTAAGATGTGAGAGAGATTCAAAAATATTTAATAAAATATGCACACACAAACACACACAAACACACACACACACACACAGAGTCATATACGATCAGTGTTTATGTAGTCAAACAAAATTCAAAAAGTCTGCATGTATTGTACTGAAAGGGAAATGTTCCTCATAATTATTTATGGTAAAGGTGAATACATGTAGTTATACATACAAAATGCTGTTGTCTGTTTTTCCTTGAAATAGAGAGGAGATATAATTTGAAAGCAATGAGCCCTTGTTTTTTTTCAATGATATATCATCAGTGGAGAGAACGGGGATGTGGTAAAGAAGAATAATTTCAGATTTTATTTTAACTGATGGTACTTGTACAGTATAAGGGCGAATGGGAAAGAACATATTTAAAAGTGATAGTTTAAGCATACTGTAGGCAATGAAGTACATCACAGATCTAAAAACGAGTTTCATAATTGTAGAAATATAATGGATTTTTATAGGCATTTTACCTGGCCTGCTACTACAAGGACAAGACACTAACAGTAAGATAGAAAGGAACATGTAAGCATCTTTGAAGAATATGCCAAACTACCTGATCCTTGTACTCAATGTAAGTTGCTCTGGATAAAATTGTCTGATAAATGACATGAATGATTGATTGTAATTGAAAGTTTGGTGTTTTTTGTTTGTTTTATGCATGTGTGTGTCTGTCAGTCAAAGAGCTTCTATCGCCATCTAAAAATAAATGTGAAAATAATTTGAGTTCCGGTCATCATTTTTTTAGGCACTTCCTGTTGTTCTGTGTACTGTACTGTACAGTATGTGTACATGTGGAAGTGTGGGTGCCCATGTTTTACCTAAACGTAGAAACACATAGTCTACCTAATTCATGGTCTATCATGATCTAGCCTTGGGATTGGATAATGGATCCTCAAAGTAAGAAACATCAAGAAAACAAACAAGACATTCTTCACTGAGCGGAAGAAGGAAGGTAAACTACACAGGAATTCACTGGAGTTGCCAAACACACCAAGAATGAGATTCCTTATGAAAGGGATAATGTGTTCAAGTCTGGGCTTGCACATAGCCAAGGGCCTAACAGTAGAGGTATTTTATAGCATGAATAACAATTTTCTTATCCTTTGAAGGGGTGCATTTCTTTCAAAGCACTCTAGGTCGTTTTACAAGGACAAGTATTCAAACACCACTGCACAGGCAGACGGTTAAACCTCACCGATACATATGAGTCGTGACACATCAAATGTGTCTTGAAATTGTGAGTCAATCCATGAGGAGGGTCAGCAAGAAAATAGCTAACACATTTGCACACCTGCTCATGCATGATCACAAACACACACACACACACACACACACACACACACACACACAAACGTCATTCACATACACAAGAGTCACTGTGGTCTGCTGGTGAGTAACTGTGTTTGTCTGTACATCAATCTGTCGTTGTGGATGAGGGTATCAGACACAAGCGGTTTACTGTTACACAGCTGAAGAAGACATTAGATTATGATACCTTGGCACGAAAGGTAACCTCATTTACCCCGCGGAGAACCAGTCCTTATAAGGTAAGTGCAACGCAAAACATTTTAAATGTAAGTAAATCAGCATTGTAGGCCTACTCCAGTATGTGTGAGTGTGTGTGTTGCATTGTTTTGTGCTCTCTGAAAAGAAGAAAGTTCTAGAAAGTTCTTGATGGTTGGTATGTTGGCCTCAAAACAAAATCAGCAGGAAGACAGGAAGTTCACTGTACCTCGTAAATCAAGATAAAAAAGTCTCCAAAGACAGAGTTGATTTACAGTAGTAGAGATCTGTGGACTGTTGTGTCTGCTCTCTGTTCCTACTAGCCAATGACTATAAGGCACTGAGGTATATTTTACTCTTTCCCACAGCTTTATATGGGTCAACTGTCATGTGGTGTGATGTCAAGGGCAACTGTATCTATCTGCCGATATCATTATCCCATTGTGACAAGATAATCTCCCTTACCTCCTTCTCCCTACAATCTAAACTCTCTGTGTTATAGTTCCCTTCTTGTCCACCAGGCCAAACAAAGGATATCCAGTAGGATGTATGCCTGTTCACCTCCTCTGACAAATAATTATCCAACCATTGTTCTGCCAAAGTTGTGACGTCACAGTTTGTAAGGGAAGGATTGCTAAAGATGTGCACCACAGGAGGTAACTGATGTGCTTATTTTATGCTGTTTTACATACAGTATTGCTGCACACATGCACTGTTATATAACACTAAATAGGGAAGATTGTTAGACTTTAGTTATCGCTACAGTTTACAATACTGATGATGATGTTAATAAATAGAGACAAGGAAGTAATTAATATATATTTTACATTTGTGGCCTTTACCTGTACCTCAGCCTGGAAAACTCTTTTGGAACGGATCACAAATGGAGGGCTGCTACGTGGGAATAATTATTAGCAATATAATAATATAGTAATTATAGATAATTTAATAACATAATATATATTGGAGTAATATACTGTATCATGTACAGTATATAGTAGTATAATAATAATAATAATAGTGTCCTATTTCACAGAGCAAATACTTACACAATATGCTAACTAAACTGCATTGTCTAAACTATCTATTAGATTGACGTTGTAGATTAACACCACAATAAGATATAGCCAGTAATGTCAGAAACTTTCAATTTGTATATTCTAGAATATCAGTGCAATGCTTACTTAAATAATGATTCAATAGAGAAATATGTTGAATTCACAGCAGATCTACACTATTTATTCTTAATTGCATAATAAAAATAATAATATCCAATTGCTGTCTTGTGTGTCATGTTTATTGGATTAAAACAACCAAAGTGATGAATACAGGCTTTGTACAGTATGAGGACAACATCATTATTTCAGATTATTTGAAAAGATGCTCTGTTGAGGAAGTGATCACGTAATACACTGACTCACTGAGAACAGCCAATGAATGTGGCTTTGCATGAGAGGGCACGGATGAAAAACCAGGTTGCCATGGAAACAGTAGTGCGTCTACTACTCAGCTCAATACAGAAATACGTGGAGACTATTATCAGACGTGATGTATTGATTGATTCATTGATGATACTGTCAAGACAATTGAATCTCCCGGAAGTCTTTCCATTGACCATGCTGACCTCATGTATCAGTGTGCCATATGTTTTCCATGTTTCTCTTATTGTTATTCACACAGCAGTCAGGTTTTATTTTTTATTTTTCAAACATGCCAGCAGTGCCGATGCACATTTCTTTAGAGATGGGCAGAATTACAGTACATCTACTTTTTTGGTACAACATTCAAATTAGAACAAATGTAAATATTTCCTTTCACATATTGGCATATTTAGTCACTGAAACACAAATCATGTACATATTTTTGATGTATAAATATATTTTGTGTAAAATGTACTGTAAACAATAACACAAGGCTCACCAATATTGCTTTTGTATGTGTGTCAGTCAGTGGTTTTACTTTAAATACATAATCAAGCAACATGTGCCATGCCCATGAGACACAGCAAATGTCTACATGTTTCTACATGCTAACAGGGATTCTGTTTCCAACTAAACCAATTACCTCATTTGGCCAAAAATATATACATTTACATTTAGACATTATAATATACAGTTTAACTATTTTTATTATTATTATTAAAACTCACAAAACTTGTTTTGCCTCAGGAAGATACTGTTCATATCCTACTGTCTCCCTTTGTTACTAAACCCTAAGGCATCATATGTAGTGATTCTGTGACTTTTCAGTTCCTTCGAAATTGTGTGTGCATGTATGCGTCTTTGTGTATGTGTATGTGAAATGCCAGCTCTGTGAAGTGTCATCTGTGTTAAAGTGTTGGCCTTGCAGAAACTCTTCTACTAAAAGCAGACGGCATCCAGACACCATCCGCCCAGCATATGCCTGTCCTTTCCCAATGATGCTAGAAAACCACAAAATGGATGACATTCCACTTGGCATTTCTCAGGGCTATGCTTAATGCATGGCCCGAGTTCAACCTGTTTTACCGGCCACCATTACATCCACTGTAGAAGGAAACTGACATTTCCTCAAGCCCACAGAATCACACTTAAGCCAAGAGTGCCAAAAAGCTATTGTCCTCATTTGGACTGCAACATAATGTGCTTAGAAATACAAACTATGTAAACCCAATTTGTTGTGATGACAAATAATATTATGAATATGTGTGAGGAAATAACAGAGAAGGGAGTAAGGTTTATTACTGTTTATTGTAAACCCTTATGTTTTTTCATTGCCCGCTTATGGCAATTAAATGTTAACACATTAAGTGTGTTAAGTGTGAAGGCAGAAAGGAACATTAACATTCAAATGGTAGCATTGCAAGCAACACAGCAAAGCTTAAATATGAGTTGGAGTGTGAAGGGGATTAGTCTCAACTCTAAACCTCAGCTGTGAGTCACAGGAATGAAATGTTGCTTTGAAGCCTCTGGAGTTTCCTCCCTCCACAAGACAGGACTGTATTTAAACACAGTGCACTTCGTGCATCCATTGGAAATGGCTTCCTTAGCACATTTAGCCATCACAGACAACACTGTTGTCCACAGGCATGTTAAACGAAATGCCTATAATAGTTTATGAGACACAACTGTGAAAACCACATCTTTATACCAGTTAGTGCCTTGCATTTACTGTATGTCATGTAGATTTTCTTTAATGTTTGGCATTTACTGTGTGGCAGATCATTTTTTGTGATACTGTAAGGTTTGATTTAGCAAGTTAACAAAAAAATGGAAATATTCTAAATCATTATTATTCTTTTTTTTATTTTTTTATTATTGAGGATGAAGAATTTAAGCTATCTGAAAGAAGCAGGATATCAGCCAATTTCTATGATTTCAGATTCTCAACTGGCATCATGACAGTGTGTACCTACAGTATGAGAAAATAGTAACTATTGAAGATAAGTGCTTTTAAGGCAATTCCTCAGGTCAGTCAGTAATGCCCATTCAGAGCACACAATCGCTTTTATAACAGTATGACGTAGACAACACGTAGCAGATGGCCTGCCGTGTACATCGCTCTAATTCAAACATGATGCCCTGGTTGGATATCACTGATCTTAAAGGGACAATTATTATATTTATAAGTCTAGGAACTGGTAACCATTTGTCAGTCAGTTACAGAACTTTCACCCAATCAGCTTCCAGGTTGAAGTGGCAACAGCAATTAAGTCCCTGTTGGTTGAAGGTTGTGCAATTGTTTGCTAGCACCTGCAATTGACAATTCCTGCCAAACGTTTTGTTCTGATTTGTCATGGTCTTATCTCCTGCTAAAGAATTGACTGGCTCCTAAAGGCACTGCTTGGTGCCAGATGGCAACATGGTCCGTTGTCATCCATCAATCCATGTTAGTGTACAGTATTCCTCTCCCAGCTGACTATGGGCATGAGGAGGAAACCACACATAGAGGAAACAGAATACGTCACATTGACGATAGTAAGTAAAGTGGAGGATCCTGTAGCAGTGACTTCACCGTGGTAACCAAGTGAACCCGCCTTCTTGCCCACGTCACTGCTAACATTCTTTTTCTATGCCACCTACCCTGTGTTATATTAATGGTTCTGTAGTTGCTAGGAACTGGATGTGTTCTATTTTCAGCGAGGTAGTGAGACTGGTGCACACCTTAGCTTGATCGTAGGAAAATTACAGAATTCACAGCAGGAGGCTTTATTGTCACACCTTCATTTCACATCATGAGTCACTTGGAAATATGAAGAGAAATATTTGGAAAGAAATTCAAGCATATGGGCAGGAAAACCCATGCTTACGCACATACTCAGACACACTCACTCACATGCACAAGACACAGCATTTGAATGAAATAAGTAAATACAACTAGAAATATATAGCTATGTTCCTCCACCGTCATACTGTCACAGCAGTGGGTTGAGCATACAGTAGATACATCATCTGTACTCCCTTTCTGTCTGATTTAGTCCATCTAGTAGGAGGTGGGGTGCTGACATTTGATAGGCAAAGGCCCTGTAATCCCTGGAGTGCAAAATCATTTCTTATTTGGATGCTATATGTACATCAATTGCAACTTTGAGGGTTTCACTGACTCATTATTTTGCATGTAGAGGAGTTGATTTCTTCCTTACAAAGCTCTTCTTCAATCCATTTTATAGTCTATAGTATCTTAAACTCTATAATATAGATCAGATAAGCTTGTCCACACATCAAGGCTTCTCCTACAGTACTGTCAACATAATATGAAACAACCGGGAGACAGCATGGCTGATAAGTGAAAGTGAAGTGCAGATTACACAAACCAACCTTTACTTAAGCAGGCAGTTTCACGGATATTAAATGCCCAAGTGCACTAGTGGATATTGTGTTTGCAGTCCACTTGGGCCTGTTAGACAAAAGCATTCATTCTAGAGACAATTATTGTCAAATTACAATGGTGAACATACATCACATAAGGGATACAGTACACAAAACACTAAGTGTGTGTGAGAGAGAGAGAATTGTTGATGAGGGATGGAGAAGGTAAGAGGGAGGGGTTGTTATTAACATTGGCCTTTAGTTGAATATGCGTAATGTACATGCCCACGTATGATCACATACAGTACTGTAAGATGAGGCCTTTCGAAAAAAGCCATGCCAGGTGTCTCCCACACAACCTTCATTGACTACACACTAAGGTGATAATCTTGTTGCCATGGTGAGAACCATTCAAGGTGAAAAAAATATTAGAAATACTGTATTGTGTCCTGTCTGCCTACAAGAATTTGTGCAATTTGTTGTGTGCTTTTGTATGTTTGTATTTTGCAGTTGAGAGGCTTATGAAACCGCTCAGACATCTGTTATTACCATGTTACATAACAACATGCAGTGGATCAATTTAATATGAACAGCCAGTTTAACAGAAAATGATGGTAAATGTTCCTCAAATGAAGAAGCTACTTAACTTGCACATGAATAGGAGTGTCATGTAAATATGAGGTGAATCTCTTTTTACTGTACGATTCTAGTGTTTCTACATTAACCTAATACTAGCAACTCCACAGGCTTAAACGAGTTCAGACAGGACCTACTGTAACATTTTATTCCTACCCAGTCTCTGCTTAGGTAACAAAATAGCAATAGTAGTAGTGAGAGAAAAAAGTATTTGACAAAGGGATTCAAATTTATAATAAAGGCACTTTTGTTAGAAAATGTTCTTTATTATTAAATAAATAAATACTGCATTTTGTACACAATAAGTTATTTACGTTGACAGTATCTATACAGGTGCTAATGGCTCTTGGATGGATCCTTGGTGGATCTGTAGTACTGCATTTCCAATGCTGTCCTTGTTCCTCATATTCCTTCTTCCCAGCCCAGTGAACTGAGTCCATTGGTCCATTAAAAGAATAGATCAGTTTGAAGGGTTTGTGTGATTTCGCCACCTGCCCCAACCTGCAAGCCCACACACACCCAGCCTTTTTACTCTGCACTGCAGAGCTGGCTGTGTGCACATTATACATCATTTACAAGGTTTCAGTGCTTGACTATAGTCTGAGTCATTTCATGGATTCAGTCTGTAAATTGCAAAAAAAAAACTTAAACAAACCCACTGGTACCTGCCCAGCTTTCCCTTTGCTTCCCAAGCCTACCACTTTCTTTAGGATTCACATCCGTGACCACATTCTTAGTCCCAACACACAAACACCTTCAGTCCCCTTCACCTGTGATAAACATGCATATCACCACTTTCTAGGACACTATTCTCGAAGCCGTGCCTGTTTGTTCACCTGTGCCGAGTCATGAAGGCGCAGTGCCTATAGTCAAGTCACAGTCCCCCCTCCTCCCCCCCAGGTCCATTCACAAAACACATGCTTTCCGCTTCCGTCTCCCTCCCCCGTGATTGACAGATGAGTCGGGTAGGAGGGATAAAAGCGCACAGGGTGCGTGATGCCATGTTTAGCTTGCTCTCTGCAGCAGCATGTTGAGGGAGTATTCCATGCGCTCACGCAGGTCCGTGGGGCAGCCAGACTCCAGCAGGGAGCTCAGCTTGAAGGTGGTGGATAGGCGATCCTCATTTATGTAGGTCAGCAGGTATTCCTCCCTCTGGCAGCACAGGATGATCTTGGTGTGGTCGTGGTAGAAGTTGACCTTTTGGAGAGGAGAGGAAGATCTTGTCAGTATTCACATGATAATGTAAATAATATGATCCATTAATGCCGTAATGCAATGATACTTGTCATTCTGACTGGATGTCAAGTTTGATTTGTGAGGAATTTGCCTCTCTGCCTAGCTTTTGCCATGTTAAACTGGTGAGTTTACCTGGAAGGTGCCATCGTTGAATAGCATCAATAGGGCGCGGTCGGACTTGAGCCACTGCAGAAGATACAGTCTGGGCATGTGTGTATCTGTCATACTAACCAGATCCCCACCCTGTGCAGACAAAGAAAAAAAATTAGGATACAAATTCACTTCTATTCTCTTAAGAGCTCAAACAAATCACAGAATAAAATGTGTGGAATAAAGGAATGGGAAACAAAATGGGCAAACAAAAAAAAAAGGATAAAAGGAGGGGTGACTCACATCCATCAAGTTTTCCTCCATGTAGTTGGAAAAGTATTGGAGAATTGTCACTTGACCCACAAAGTGTTCAGGAACCTCGCATGTAGGAAACACAGTACGTTGGCCCAACTCTGCATAGTAATGGATGGTCCTGGGTAGATGCAAGAGGAACAGAGAACAAGGACATAAGTACAGAATTTTCTACAAACCCCAAATTTCAAATAATCTCTTGAAATAGCTAACAATAAAAATAATGCATTTCTTTTGCTGTTGTTTTTTGTACTACTCCTGATTTAAATGAATTGTTGCAGGATGACAGCATACTGTAAACATTAACAGGGGTTACTTGTGTGTCCCTTGTTTTGGGTTAAGAGCCAAAATAGGTGATTTTTTCCTACTGGGCCACAAATGCCTCAAAGAACATTATGTACAACCTGTACAGTACATTTCAAAATGTCAAGTCTACCTGTAAAGGGGAAAAAAAAGCAACAAAACATGCTCTTTTGTGTGTGCGTGTGAACATACACGCGTGTCCTTGTCCTGGCCTGACATTACTTTTGAATGTACTGAACAGTGTTATTAGATCTCGTATCTCACCTCCTGATTGCTACCCTAGTTTGTCTGCTTCTCTAAATTACTTTCAGCCTGTGGCCCTCTCAATACTGGTAGATACTCCCACACATGAAGACTACTTTCCCCGCTATTGAAAGAGGTGATGGATACAATTGGTCCCAGCTTCAGTCTAGTCCTGCTGATTCTGTTGTGGCTGTTGCAATAAGCTACCCTTGCTATTAGGTCATCACCGATAGATTTATATCTCATCCTAAAACCAATATTTTTACTTGCTGTTCAAGTAAGCAAAGGGGACACATGATTCACTGTTTTGTGTGTTTATGTTTCTATATATATTCCTGTAGAGTATGCCATTTTTTCGTAGTATTTTTTATTCTTGAGACAGGAACATTTTGTATGGCAATTATGGCAACATTGAACAAATGCTGCTGTTGTAACCACTTAAAAAAAAAGAGCGAAAATAGTATAAGTATTTTCAAAACAGAATAAAAAAAATATGACAAATCACTGTCATACAGAAATAACAGAACAACCATGACATAAATCCCCAACTGCCCTGACCCCATTATATGAGCTTGAAATAATACGTACTTTCGGTCTGGTAGGAGAGTCATATGGGTGCCATTGTTGAAGAGAACTCCCACAGTGTGATCTGACAGCTGGTATCCAAAGCCATACTTGTTGGAGTAGTCCACCCACTTAGTCACCCATTGGAGGTTACAGCTCCCCGAGCCCTCAGGAATGTCACTGGCTGCAAGGCAGGAGCACAGAGATACATGCTTAGAATACACAATAGCGTTTGCTGTGTTATGTCAGTATTCAAACTGCTGGTCAAATGGATACTTCTGATCTGTGTGAGTGTATGATGGGGGTGGGGTTTTTTCTTTATTTGTTGTGTGTCTGATAAGATTCAAAAATTGTAAGCTGCTGTAAGCTGTCATTTACAATTAATCAGCCAGTTATTTTAGTTAATGGTTAATATTCATAGGCCATAATAGGTTCAGTTCTATATCATCAATGACCAATTTTTGGTCAAATGCATTCATTCTGTTTTCTAATTAAAACACTGAGACCAATAGAAGGATGGTGGACTCACATTTGGGCATATTCTCTAGACATCCTCTGAATACACTAGCAACGGTCTCAGCCACGCTCCCTGTTGTGTTGTCCTCCAGACCTACATGTATTCGAAACACAGGGAAAGGTCAGTTGGATTGCAGTTACATCATAGAAGTATTTTCCTTGTAAAAGGTCTATTAAAACACTGGCGCAAACCGAAGCGTGAGAACTTACATTCACTGCTGCTACTACAGCTTCCCAGGCTGCCCCTGACAATCAGACGGATGGTGTCTCGTGTCGTCGGGGACTGGTTCTGTGTTGCCGGGGAGACAGTCCTTTCAGCAGATGGTGGAAATGGCCTTCCATCCTAAGTCGGAGAAAAAGAAAAAAAAAAAAAATCTCAAAAAGATGCTAACATAAACCCCTTCTCTGGCTATGACTCAGCAGTACCTCATAGATATACCGTAGGGGGGTTTATCTGCTAAAAATAATTGCTTCCCTTTCAAAAACTAAAAAAAAGCTTGCTATCACATACTGTGCAGCCCTTGTATGACTCACTCTTACCCCACTGCATTTTGCTTGTCTACAGCTGCATATGACTATCTGATATACACATCTATACAGTTAAAGCAAGAGATGTTCAGCTTCAGAGTCGCCAACTTGCTGCTATACCGTTACTTATGTCATATGTAATTATATAGAAAGCTGAATGCCCTGTACCTCTGCAAGCAGTTTGCTCTGTTGGCTAATCACAGTCCTCTTCAGGTCATGCTGCAATTTGTAGATCTCTTCTTCCTCTTTGGTTAACTTATCTGTTGGGACAACAACCACATACAATTGACAAAATCAGCAGCAGAAAATGAAATACGCATTAATAAATGAGAGCCACTTTGCCTGCTCTGCACAAGGGACAGTTGGACACTCACTCAGAGTCTCGTAGTATTTGACCTTGTCTCTCTTCCCGCCAAAAAGAGCAGCTGCAGCTTTTTTGAAAAAGTTCTTGGCAGGGCTTGAGACATGGAAGTCTGGTGCAGAATGGCAACAACTTGGAGCCAGACGCTCTGGACTGAAGCCCTGTAGATAGAAAAATGGGTTAGTGTGTTAAGATTACTTGAACAAACTCCCACACAATGACATTTAGGCAGAAGGACAAGGAGACAGAGATAGATAGAGAGATAAACACAATGAATTGTGGGAAGTATAGCTCCTGACACAAACAAAAAGTGACACAACATAGACAGTACACCAGGGACTACCGATGCAGCACTGCCTTACCTGTGTGAAGAAGTCATGCCTCAGAATGTAGTCCAGGTGGGGTCTGTCCTCAGGGGCTTTGGCCAGGAGGCCTGAGATTAGCTGCTTAGCCTGTGGACTCAGGGAGGAGGGCAGGGTATAGCGCGCCTCTCGGATACACCTGTACGTCTCTTTCAGGTTGGTGGTCTCAAACGGGGGTCTGCCCAACAGCATAGTGTACCTGGAAATAGACATCACCATGGAGGGGTGAGCTTACATACTGATATGGGACTATATGGCAGTGCAGTGTCATGATTAACTTTCATGAAAACTCCCATGGATTGATTTAATGATTTGTACATAATTGTATGTTGTTTCAGTTACACAAACATAACATGCACTCATTTTACCCATCCATAAAATCCCCTTAAAATGTGAGCTTTAACAAAAGTAAACTGCCTTTCCCTTGTTCAGTTCTGGTTCAGCACTTTGGCTGAGATGTAACTTTTCATGTCAGAAACAAAGTAACTAAATGTAAAGTAAGAATATATACTCACATGACACATCCCAAGGCCCAGATATCAGACTCACAGCCATGGCCCAGCTTGTTGAGCACCTCAGGGGACAGGTAGTTTGGAGTGCCACAGATCGTCTTCCTCCGGTTGCCTTCTGGCTCCAGCTTGGCAGCCAGACCAAAGTCCCCAACTTTGAGCTCCATGGATTCATTCACAAAGAAGTTACCTGGGGGAGGAAGGGTATGAGATGTGAAGCACTGACTATTAACACCAGCTTGAAGGCTAAATACCTCTAAAATAGCCATATTTATCATTGAACGAACACAAGATTGGAGGGAGACCAGTTTGTTTGTGGTTGGGTGAATAGAGGGCTTTGTCTCATATTGCAAAAAAGCTACATATTCTTACCTAATTTGAGGTCTCTGTGCAGGATCTCTTGTTCGTGCAGGTACTTAAGCCCAGACACAATCTGTCTGAGGTAATAACGAACCTCTGGCTCTGTGAGCACTTTCCGTGCCTTCAGGATGTGGGCTAAGGACTGTAAAAAGACAAAATATTTGAAAAATAAGATAGGAACCAGTGAAATTGAGCGTCTGCTAAATGTAAATGGGTTCTTCATTGCAAATCCATACATGACTGAATTTCACCTATATGGTAGTCAGACGATTTTAGGTGCAATGCAGGGTTACACACTGACTTAAAGGGTGCCATAAAATACAACATTGAATGAATACGTTCAAAATAGCAATACTCACTTTCCTACTGCAATATTCCAGAAGAATATATATGTTTTCCTTGTCTTCGAAATGGTGATAAAAGTGGACTATATGTTTATGATGCAGTGCTCTGTGGAGTTCAATTTCCCTGTCAATCTGTAAGACGAAACAAGCAATAGCTGTGATTAATATATGAATAGCATTATTATATCAGTCCTTCAATGACAACGGCACAAGCGCACACAAGCACTGGAGCAGCGCGCTTACCTTCTCGCGTTGGTGAGGCTTGGAGACACGCGTGTGGGGAATGATTTTAGCTGCGTAAACTCTGCTGGTGGAGAGATCTGTCATCTCATAGCATTTAGCAAATCCTCCCTGAAAAGAGGACAAAGTAATTAGCGTACTGTATCTTCGTGCAACATAAATCCAAAAAATGCTCAGCCAAGACGGCACAATGTACTCAAATGCTAACCTTCCCCAAAACTTTCCCACGACAGTAGCATTTCCCAGTGGCAGGATCTGTGATAATTCTCGCCATCTCTGAAGGGGCACTGCGGTCATCCATTCTTTTTCTCCGGGGTTCGCTGGACCTTTGCGTCGACTCACACATATTGTTACTGTTGGTCGGTTGGGGTCCGATATTCCGCAGTATTTCCATAAAGGTGCGTTAGCTTTGCGTTCAGTACAGCGAATGCAGGAGGTGCTGGGTGTCTGAGTGACTTTATACTCGGCACGCACGCGTTTGTCTGCCTCCTTCTCCCTGACGTCACTGTTCTGAGAGTATAGGTCTGGTGGAGACACGTCTCATCGGCAGCAGCCTATCTGTTCATATTGGTCTCCACCAAGGAATACGTGTATGTGTAGCCAGTATGGTAGCAAAATAGATTATATAAGACAAAAATATATTTAATTCCACCGTCATAATTATGCGAGTACAAATTACTCGAGCAATATAGCTATTATTTTTATTATTATTATTATTATTATTATTATTATTTTATACATGATATAGCCTCCATGATTACAGCAATGCCTGCTTTTAAGGATAGGCAAATTACAATTTGCTTCACATTCTGTGATTGTGGTTACAGAGAGTATATATGGGGGGTATATATTTCAGAGAATCCACCCCAAAACAATTTGCATTCTGTTCAGGCGCGCAACGTTCTGATTTTCTCAATTTGGAACACTAACTCCCCCAGGTGGTTAACAGTAATATACGATCTTCCTTCAAGAAAAGTTCTTCTCTCCTCTCAAAGCATTCACCAGTGTACGTACGAGTTGTTGGATGCTCGCCATCCACAACCACAACAACTTGCCGTATATGCCCTTAAAATATAGTCCTGAAGCATCAGGCAGCGCATCTGATTGTGTATGATTGTATGAATTTTTTTTATTGTCATTGCTGTGTGTATTTATTTATTTCTTTATTAATTATTTGTTTATGTATTTGTATTGTTTTACGTGCCTTTCAACTCCTGAAACCCTCCTGTTGTCCTCGGGGTTCAAGCACACACCTTGTTGTGCCAGCAGTGCACATCGTGTGTGTATAAACTGTAGAATTCGGTTTAGCGCCTTCTATCTGCCACAAAGCGCTAGTGCTTTGGGTAATTTTGACCCTAAGGACATCACAAGGGTTAATGGCCTTCTAAAAGTGAACATCTTGAAATACATGTTCACAGAATTTATGTAAAAGTTTCAATTAATTAAAATTACGTAAATGTTTCTTGCATCTTGCAGATTAAATGTGCACATGGCTATGACTAATTACAGAGGGGGTTTATAGGATATATTTTGTCCACATTTACAATTGCGGAGTAGTCAGTTTATTGATTGCCAATTATTCTGAACTGTACACAGTATGGGGTGACTGACCCTAGTCATATGTATCCACTGACCAGCTTGTGAAGGGAGCATGTAAAACTGATCACAGATGAGAAATAAAGAAAAAAGAAAACAGGCTTTGATCAGCATCACACATTTAGTTAATTGGCCCCACGTCTTATTCATTAGAATTTTGGCCATTGGACATTTTCTTTACTCTGTAAAATTTGGAGACAGAATCAAACCAAATTAAATGAAGAAGGTAATTGTGAACTAAACAAACAAAGCATTTTTTCAATATCCATTTTTAGATATACACATTTAGTTAGCTGAATTATACATAGATGCACTTCAAAGAGGATTAATGTTACATTACAATGAATTGCACAAAAGGGCAGTATCCAATCTGAAGCAATGTGACAATGTGGGCAGTAAAAGCTTTGTTGGCAGCATAACTGTAGACAGATTTGCCATTGTGTGCTTCTGAGGCAGCCACAGTCATACTGTGCAGAGGCAGTGCATAGTTCTGTTGTGAATTACAATACAATTTTTAATAAAAGTGATAAAGGCTCATGACAAATCAAGAGGAAGTGTAATGTCAATATCATCATCTCACTATCTTGCTTATTTAAGGATTTCTCCTGAACCTGAATAGCCTCATGTTTCACAGTGCATATAAGATCTATCAAATTACAATATGCTTTATCCTCCTCTAGATTAGGTCAAATCAGTATACACTTGTATGTATATGTATTTAATTAACTTATAACTTAATTAAAACCTTCAACATTATGCTTTAGCCTTACAACATTTCCCTTTGAGCTTTCACAAATAGTATAGTTTAGAAAAGGATGTTATGATCTATACATTTGTCAGGGTTGAGCGTACAGTGTTGATGTCATAGGCCCAGGTCTGGTCAAGACCAGTGCCTACAGACGACTGATGGGGCCAATTGGGGAATGGGTAGCGACAGGCAACAACACGGGCATCACCAGGAAGCTCTTTCAGCAACTTCTTACCCAGCACCTCCATCTGTTGGCCAATAAGAGGGGGTCACGTCAGCCATTACCATGGTCACCAAGTTACCAATCAAATACTATCTCACTCAATTATTAGAATCGGGATTTTATTTACTGTTGGACAAATACAAACTCAAAAGCATATTTCTTTAGCAAGGATAAACAGCATTTCTAGATAGGAAGAGAACGCACCACTCCTGGAGCAAGGAACACCGTCACATTGTTGAATTTCGATAGATCAGCCTATGAATTCAAGAAAACACAAACAAGATATTTATACTTTATTTAAACATTATTTTAAATATTTTATTTTATGCTGTTAAAACAGAGAAAACTTAAGGACTGGTATAATGATTACATTAATGAAAATGATTCAATAAAGCGTTCATTTATTATTAATAAGTGCTTTGGCCTCTAAGAAGGTTCTGCCATACCTTCCAGAAGTCCATGTTAACAAATGTCACCTGGCTTGACGAAACCCCTGTGTAACGAGCCTTGACCCGGCAAAAGGCCAGTAGCATGGAATTGATTTCAAACCCTGTACACTGGAAACCAGCAGAGGAGGCTGCAAATACCTAGAGTGGAATGCCATCTGACTGAGGTTTAGAAACCCACAGATTTCTCAAGAATAATAATTCTTAATTGTCTGTCTTACTATATTTTATGACATATTCTTGTTACAGTGTCTTCTCATGCTCATTTGTATGCAAATGCAAAAGATAATCAGAAATACACATCATAAGACATGAAGACAGACATTTACATACTGTACTGTACTTATTTATGTACGCCATGACTGGAAATTAAACTTATTTTTGAACTTCGACACACATACTGTATGAATATGTATTTCCAAATTACAGTTACTCGCAGAGCCAGCCTTTACTTACTTTCAGCAGAGAGTTTCTTATGTGATGTAGTGGTAATTGACAGAAGAGGCTGAGACTAAATTAGAGTAAACTTACCAGTCGTCCATCCCCGGAACCAAGGTCTGCTAAGTGACCTCTTCGTCCTTCAAGCAGCTTCGTTGTGTTTACAGTTAGATTTTTACTAGAGGGCAAATAAGGCACCTGCACAAAAGTAATACCATCATACTAAAATTCAGATAATTCTACTGTATATGTAGTTCTGGTATGGTAGGTGATCTTATATTAAACTTATATTATACTCTTAATTATATTAAACATCTTAAAACACTCACAACACACAAAATTTGGTTCATGGGTCATTCTGTGGGGCCACGGGACATTCTCTGTTTCTACTGAACTAATACGTGTACACTTCACTATCTTATGATTTCAAATGCAAGTAATAGTATAATCATTACAACCAATGCCACAATTCCTTAGTCATCATCTCCTCCAGTCCACTGTATTTTGTAGAGGAAAGTAGTGTATAATGAATGCTTTTCTGATTATGCAACTATGATACTGTTAGCAAGGTGGTGGTAATGTAATCATAATTGTAGACTTACCACTGTCTCCTTTTGCTGTATTTGTTGCTGGAGCACTATGCTCCAAAACAAGCAAGGTGGTATTACATGCAAGTGCAATATAAATTGGCTCATTTACTTTGATATTAAGCAGACATACAGAAATAAGTCAAGAAAATGTATGCAAACTGCAATCCAATTATTGTAAGTAATTAAAATACCTTGAGGCTTCTGGGAATTTTACGAAAACCAGGCATGGCAAAGGCACTCCACACCCCATAAAGGCCTGTGAGGAGAGCCCCCACTGAGGCAGTCAGGATGGGGTGGTATCTGCTGTGAGGAAGGGGGCTGCCAAAGCCTTGGTCCAGGAGAATCACTTCAATAGAGTCCTCCATTGCAAACGGTCCTTTAATATAACCAAATTAGAAGGTTATCATAGAAGCTATTCTCTATTATAAATGGATAACATTTCCTTGGGAAATAGGAATGTTTGAAAATGTTTTATTTATTTTATTTTATATTTATTTTATTACATAAGTAGATAAAATAACACCAACAGGGTCTTGATCTTAACAGCAGATGGCACTGCTGTGGAATATGTCGTCGTGTACAGCACCTTCTAGAAAAGTTTGTTTACGTTACATTTCGATTAGAGAAAAAGTAAAGTAGCCTACAGCATTTCTGCTGATATTTGTGGCTATTTTAAAGGCCAATGATTACATCACACTGTAGATCACGGAGAAATTCAAACAACCCGAAATTTGATTTAATATGGTAGGTCTACAGTTAATCGGAGAGATTTTGAAATAGACGCAGAATGAATGATAAGCAAACGAATGAATTGCCTCATGCTCTCGCATCTATTATTCTTACAGACATTTTTTAAAAGCTGGTATAGATTTGTAGCATTGCCTACCTGCCTGGTATGCCTACTGTGCTGCACTCAGTTACAGACCACACAGAGAAGCTATCCAATCACAATAAAGTATACTATATACCCCGCCTATACCCATGCTTATAACTCCCCCTGTCAAAAGGCAGCAGGCAGAGGTTTCCTGTACCGATTTTTGTCGGTCATAGTCAGTGGATTAAGATGTTTTCAATAGTTGGAATAGCATTTATTACCGCAGATCACATGATTACTAAAGCTATAGGTCTCATATTTAACTGATATAACAGTATGAAATCATGCATGTATGCTAATACTTCTACATTTGAAAGCACCAGTGTAATTGTTCAGCTCTTCTGACACTTCCACTAGGAATACTTCCTGAACCCCGCAGTGCTCTCACTCACTATGTGGCCTATAACATTTATCATCACTCACGCCCTCATATTTGTTCAATCGCTTGAGCTTGGCTACTCGGCGCGAAGCTTGGTTTCTGGGCGGGGGGTGGCAGCAAGACAGACTGTGACGCAAAAGAAGAGGCCATTATTGCTTCAACAGAATAATTATTTTTTTGACAGGATCCGTGCACCTGGTCATAATTCACTGTGCTGCATTGAACGCAATTCCAACTTGCCACTTTTGGACGTATGCTTATAAAATTAAGTAGCCTATATTGAAACAGCATGGACTTGTATGGTAAGGTAAGATGCAATAGCTTTTCTTGCTTAGAGCAGACGAAGGCTATATGTTGCTATGACGCTATCAGCATCACATATCAGGCTATTTTTAGATATTGAATATATCCATCTAAGAATGTGGGCCTACAACAGAGTTTATTTGCTGACAGGGTTAAATCAACTTCAGTGCTAGAACAGGCATATGCCATTTCATTAAAAATTATTGATTCACTAGCCTATAAGAATACTACTCACTTTTTCTATATAATGTTTAGCCTATAATTTATAGACAATGGGCTGACATGCTGCGTAAGGGTTGAGAGGGAGGTTTAATTATCTTCAGCTTCAAAAGTAAAGGCATACTAAACAGCTGTGCATGCATGCTGAATATTGTAGTCTAGTACGTTTTTTTTATTTCATTCATAGGGTATATAATTACAACAGAAAAACTACAACCCCCATCTTGTTCCCTGTGACGTAAGCAAAATGCACTAGTCGCTCGCGAGTAGACTCGTCAGGGGCGCGTGCCAGATCGGAACCAAAGGGGACAGCTCCCAGGTGCTGAAAGCAACGCCTGCATTAGTTATAGTCGAAATAAAACCTCGAACTGCGAAAAAGATACTAAGACAAATATAGAGTCGAGGCCTTCGAAAGAGGTTTGTTGATTGATCACCTTCGCTACGGTCTGTAGCCTAATAATTTCATATTTATATGTGATGTGAAAGAATTTTATCAGTAGGAAAATGACCTTAAGCCCTGTGTGTCTCGTAACCTATATGGTCGAATTAGATAATGCCTGAATTATATGTCGTTTGCTTCGACCTTTGCATACAATACGTGCAAATATAAATATTTGTGTTTAGTGTAGGTTCTTTTCAAATGCTCCAATGGAAGTGGGGTGTTTTTATGCAAGAAAGCTAACGGCGACCTAATGCTGAGGTCCGGCATTTTTATTTCTTGGCTGAGGGGGGAGTGCAATATACATATTTTACATACAGCTGGTACGCATATTTTCTTCGCGAAAGTATTCACCTTTAAGCTAAAATTATTGTGCTTTATATTCACCTCTGCGTTGTCGATATATGCACTTGCGTTGCATTTGGTATTTTATTGGCACTATTGATCTAAATATCCAGTAGGCCTATGTTTGAGACAATGTTATAATTCAAAATGGATTTGATTAATTTGTAAACAACAAATGTGGACCATGGGGCACAGGCTATACAATAGCGATTCATGAAAAGGTGGTTTCGTGTCAAACAGACACGCTTGGTAATACAGTAGGCCTGTGTCTTCGTATGAATTCACTAAAACACACACAGCTGTATTTCTCTGTGAATTTAAAATGGGGTACAAATCTTGTTTATAAGACAATGTTTGTAAGAACACACGGACACACTAATAGTAATAATACATATAGCATTTACCTTTCAGTGTTTATTTTCCCTGTGATCTCTATGGGGATATCTTATTTTGGAATGAAAGTTTAAAGCTGTTTATAACGTTAACAAGAAAGATGGTTGTAATGAATTGCAGAGTTAGCGGTATGGTCCCATGGTTGCATTAATAACCATTTGCAACTCCTGGATGTTTTCTGTCACCATGGCTGGGCTAGCTCTGTCATAGGCTACATGTGCACACATTATTCAGTACATGTATTCAGTACTGAAGTGACAATGCTCTCTGCTATGAATGTAGAATAACTAACATTTCTGTATTCCATATAATACAGCTCTAATACCTTGATTTGTTTCTAACCCATATTGGTTGATCTGCAGATGGCTGCCACCCAGGATGTCAAAGGGAAGGGGGAAGGAGGGGATCAGAACTTTGACTACATGTTTAAGCTCCTGATCATTGGCAACAGCAGTGTGGGAAAGACCTCCTTCCTGTTCCGTTATGCAGATGACGCCTTCACCTCAGCCTTCGTCAGCACAGTGGGCATTGACTTTAAAGTGAAAACCGTCTACAAGAACGACAAGAGGATCAAGCTACAGATCTGGGTATGTGGACTCAATCGGGGGCTGTTCATATTAAATTGTTCGCTTTGTAGAAGAACAGATCAATATTCACAGCAGTGGCTCTTTCTAAAATAGAACAAGTAAAATGGTTCACTACAGGCTCTATATCAACTCGTTTAATTTTCACCATAGTCACCATAGTCGCATTAACGATGGTATAGTGAAGCTTTTGAGCTATAGTCTTAATACATCACTGGGAAAAGCCAGGAGATGTTTAAAAACCTGGTCATGAAAACATAACTTCCTCTGCTGCTGTGTGAATATTGCTGTTGTCATGCAACCTAATATACTGTACTGCAACTGCTTCTCTCATTTCAGTCTATTTTTGACACACCCGCTGTTATCTAATGAAGAGCTTGTCAAGTGGATACTGTATATAAAAAGAGCTCATGTTAAAAGGGCTCAAGGGCACTATTACATTCCTAGAACACGTTCTTTCCTCATTTACTGTATCTAGAGAACAAAATATCTAAAATGGACTATTGTCCCCTAAGGGGAATAATAAAGTCCACGCTAATGCAATTTAATATTTAAAATTCTACTCCATAGTGTCCTGAGTAGCTTCAGCTAGATAAGTTCATTCATTTCAGAGGGCTGGGTGCCATTTTGACATGTAGGCCATGCATGCATTCTTATTCATATACAGTACAATAGGGACGAAGGATGACAGAATTCACATGTCTGAATACAATCAGCCTCAGCCTGAAAGAAATATGATGTATACTGTCATAAAAGGACTTCTGGAGGACAAGTATAGGACATCAATACTATTGAACAAATGCTACTAGGGGAATATGTCTTTTTACTGCCCCACCCCCTCTCTTCTCCTTCTGTCACTCTTTCTGCCAGAGTGACCCCTGCTTAGATGAGCACATTAGACCTATACTGTACAGTACACTGGGTTCATATGCTTTTTTGTTTATAACACTATATCACAGACTGTATCACTGGTAACCACTCTTACATTTGTGTACTTACACATTTGTACCAAACACTACAATTAAAAATCTAACAATTGCTGAGACAATAGTTGACACTTAACAATAGCTAATAATCTCACACTGACAATGTACAGTAATATTTTAAAGTAAAAATGTATTGTGCAAGTAAGAACATGTAACATAAATGTTATGCATTTGTTTGGGCTTGTGTTAATCATGTAGATTGTTGTATAGTACTGTACTGTAGGTTTTGACCCACAATTTGTTTAAGGTCTGAATACAGTATATCCTTGAAACAAATCCCCATTAGATTTCACAACACAAAATTAAAGTTCCCTGTCTCATCACTGAGGATCTTTGATCAGTGGAGAAGCTTCATTTCAAGAAATATATAATAAGAGTGATTTTGTAGCCTGTAGCTACTCTAGACACTGCATAGTGAAACGTGGAGACAGATGGAGCCCTCCACATTACTGACAGGAGGCATGTAAGTGTTAGTTTGGCACACAGCAGGCAGAACATTGAAGCAACACTTTTGATCACAAGGTGACTATACGGCCATCAATAGAAAACTTTATTGTCATTGTCACATGTACAACGAAATGTCAAAGTGCTGACCAGTCAGTGCATTATAACTAAAATATAACTTAAAATAGTAAATAAATTGTATATAAAAGCAGCATGAACAGGCATTCATACCCATATACACAGTCACACGTATTGCACCAATCCCTCAACAACAAAATAAAAAAGTATTTGGTAGCTGCAATATTTCTTAACAACTCCGTGAACGTGAACAGAAGAACATTAATTAACTCATCCCATTTTACTCTATATTCCCCATTTAATTTATTTGCAGGGAGCAAGAATAAGCCAGTGGTTAAAGCAGCTGATGCCCAGCATATATGCCCTACATGCTACTTAATACTATACATTGTAGTCACTGTAAGTCACTATTGAGAACATTGTAACTTATATACAGACAAGTGTTAAACATTGTTTCATAATGATAGAATATGACCAAGAGGCACCTGTGCAGGACACAAAAAAGAGGGGCTAAACAAGAAAAATGAATGAACATTAATTGACATGATGTGATTTTGATATTTGAAGAGACAAATCATGTTCAAAGAGGGAACAAGGAACATGTTATTCATTTTATTTGCTTTAGTGATACTTTCAAATGTTTGCAGGGAAAGTAGTCTTACTATACATTAATGCATTATGTGATCTATGTGATTTTCTTTCAACATAAAAGTGTTATCTCACTTAGTATACAGCACCACACACCTTATATTTCCCACTGCGCTTATAATGGAGTCCACTGGGCAACCATGATCATTTTTTTCATAATCACAGTACAATCTTGCATGTCTTGTTTAGCAAAGCACAGATCGATTGCATCAGCTATGGCAGCTATTTCCTTTATATATTTTAATAAAAGAAGTACCATTTTTATTATAACATTAAATTTTTTCAATTTCATTAAATGTACCCCTTGAGAAACCCAGTGGTAGCCCATTGAACTCCACAGTAGGCGCAGTGATAAACATTTGAATAAGGTTGGATAAAAAACATTTTTTTATTTTTATGAACCCATCCTTTTAGTAGTAATTCAACATAATTTGCAGCTTTGCAGAAAAGAGAAAATCATAGACATAAAATACTGCATAAGATTGTTTGTCTTGAGTGACAGTTCTGGTGACTGTCGATGTCCACACTCACTACCACTCCACTTAAAATTAGTCAGCATCTTGGATGGATTTCTGTGAGCTGCAGACTGCGAGCAAATCCTCTTCCAGAGTCCTTGCATTCAAAGTAATCAGCAGTTTTTCTCCCTGGTCTTTTTATCTGAGAACCAGCAATTCTCCTAACCAAAATAGCCTGGAACTGCAAAGGTCAACACTTGGCTATGGGTCGATATTGGCTAATGAAATGTGTGGATACTTAAGACTAAGAAAAAAACGCACACAAAAAACTGGTCAAAATATTGTTTATAAGTACAATAACTGCTTGTTATAAACAATCCTTACATTCCTTCATTTTGTTTGCTACATAATGCACACTGTGTGTATACTGCAATGAAAACTGAGATGTGTTATTATGAGAATGCGTTATTTAGAGTGCGTTAATTTATTCTGTTAGATCATGATGTCCCAGCTGTTTTCTGTGGTAGCTGGGCAGGCTGTGAGGATTTTTTGGAATGAAGGTCAGAGATGGCCTCTGGCTAAAAACAGGCACACTATTCAGGCTGACACAGAGCAAGGCACTGTAGCAAAACAAATGTATTGTTTACCTTTTGGTGTAGTTTCATAGACATGTAGCCAGGGGGCTTTTATCACCTCAGTGTCCGCATATTTTTCCTACTACACATAATATTAATTACGTTTTTAGACTTAAATGGTATAAAATGCTTTATTATTTTACCTTAACAACCAAGGTAAACATTTTTTAACAACTGTAACAACTTACAGTACAAACTCTGTCACTAGAATACCACTCAGTCAATGGAAATGATTGAATATAAACAATGTGCCATGTAATTAAACACAGGATTTATAGTCTGAAAATATTTTTTAACAGTCTGAATACATTGCCTTTTGCATTTAACCATCATGATGTCCTAAATCACTAGCTTTTTGTGGCAGATAGAAGGCACTAAACCTAATTTTACAGCTTACATACACATATGATGTGTACTACAGGCACAGCAAGGTGTGAGTTTGAAACCCGAGGACAACAAGAGGGTTAAAAAGCAAAAAAATAAAAAATAAAAAATAAAAAAAATAAATACACACAGCAATGACAATTAAAAAACACACAAAATCATACACAATCAGATGGCGCCCTCTGGTGGCATAATTCAAAATAATTAAGGGCGACAGCAGGGTTAAAGCATGTCAGTCCACATCCAGTATAATATGGTATACAATTTGATTTAATGCCGACATTGTATTATTTGCTTTAACACAATTTAATTGACTATATGTTGCAGTAGTGTTCCTTGTCTTGAGATATACTATAGATAAAACTGTGTGAGGCCTTTCAAATGAAATGGGTCACACCAGTATATTTTCTAAATATTTGAGTGCTACCAGTGGGGGTATGGTACTTCGGAAATGGTCACAAAGAGCAGGACAGTATTTCGGTTTAAGGTAGCTTTTTTATTGTGATTCTGGGTTATTGCTTTTGCTAGCATACAGTAAGTGTAGTGCTACTGTAAATACTGTAGCTGCAGATCGTTCACAAGGAGGTGAAATGCTTCATTCCATTTGGCTGCTGAGTTCAGAATCAAGACCAGGCATAGTTCTAACTTTGACTACTGTTACAGAGTGAGACTGTTTTCTCCTCTGTCCCAACTGTCTCATTGTCTCACATACATGCCATACAGCTCATCAGATTGGGTATCTTTGTGTGTTTGACTAATTTTATAATATTAACTTGTCACTGATCCGCCATATTTTGCTAAAGTTATGCAGTACTGATTGACCACATTTATTTGACCTATTGAATACCGATCTACAGTATATGTCTAAAGCAGGGACATGAGTAACTGGATTACTGTAAGGTGGTTCAGGTGCTCCACACACGCTCCTCCCCACAGAGTACAATATTTTCTCTGACATTGTAGAGGTACATCTCCACATACTTGTTCCCAAGGTTATGTTTATTCATGTGCCACGCAAGTATTATAATCAAACCAATGATTAATATAAGGAAAACACATAGATCTTCTTAAAGTTAGGGCCTGTAAAGTTTAAACTATACTGTACTTAAAACCATTAAGGCATTACTAGCCGGTGGCGCCATTTGCCTTTTTCCTGTACTTGGACTGGTGGGAGCCAAAATTATTCCCTTTATAGACAGTAATACAATCAGTGCATTAACAGGCAATGTAGCACTTAGCCCCACACGAGCCAATCATAGAACAAAGTCTTCATCTTCCATGTCTTTCCTGATTGAGGACAGGCTGTGCCATGACATGCCACTGTTCATGTTGCAGCTACTTCTGCCTCTACGCGCTGTTAATATCTAGCTAAATATGGCACATTTCACCATATTGAAAGTAGCAGTGGGAGAACGCTTTCATTATCAGCCCTTAAATATACTGCAGGCTGGCCCAGGTGTCCCCACATCCTGTAACATCCCCAGCCCAGCCACAAACATCCAGCACGAAAAGCAAGCAAGCAGAAAGGAAGAAAGAAAGGTCTCTCCTTGACTGTGTTGTGCTAATACATTCCAGTCAAACCTGCTAACACACGATTTGACTAGCTACCTTCATCTTACCCAGTCATGTATACTACATGCCATCATTTTACGAAACATGCAAGCTGACCGCTGATTGGCTGCTGTTTTCTGACCTGGTAGACAAACATGACATGAGAACAGTGGATGTGTCACAGTCACTACTAAGTGTGTTTTTAGTCGGTGGCCCATTCTCATTGTAAAAGTACCCTAAAATCACTGAACCTTCAAACTTTAACTGACGTCACCTATACAGACTGTGTGAATGAGTGAATGAGGAGGATGCAAGGCCTCAAAAGTATAAAAATAATGAGGAATGGAACAGCGCCATGTTACCTTTTTTTTTTAAATGTTTTTACTATATTTTATTTATTTACTTTTTATGATGAAGGCACATAGAAAGGCTCTTGACTTACAGAGTGGATGTAAAGTACCAATCATCATCACAGCAATTTTCCTTTCTGGATTTACAGAGTAGCAGGAACTGAAATTGCAGGAATGGGCATATGCCCCTCTATCTAACAACATTATGAATTGTGGGTTGCTCCCTGAAACATAATATGCAAGAATGTAGATTAATGGACATACCTCACAGACTTTGTGTGTCTGTGCAGAGAACGTAATGTCACTGAAGCCGGTTGTTTGGTATTGGACCCACAGTTGGCTAGCAGAGCACTGGGGGCATTGGCAAAGAGCCCCGGGAGGGCAGAACAGCCTCATGGCAAAGGGACAGATTAGTGACCCTACCCTGTCAATGCAGATGGGTCAATCATCTTGGTGTCATTTGCTCCACATGATGATATGTGGCCAGCTGAAAACTGGGCAATGAGGCGGTGAGGTTACGCCCTCTTCTGTGGAGTGGTGGACTAGATGCCATCTCCCTCCATCAAACACAGTTCTCCACCACACTACTGAGGTGTCAGCATGAGGAGGTTGGGCCAGGTCAAACACCCCCTGCCTCTGCCAAGCCTCCATCGCCCCTTTTGGGTGTAGTGTAGTCCATCGATGGCTCCGCCTCATCAGCAGAGAACAGTATGGGAGCATGGGACAGTGTCACTGGCCAAAGCCATTCACACTTTATTGCCAGGCCCAGCTGACTAGCAGTGGTTGGTGTGTGAGCCTCGGCTTGCGCCCTATCACAAGGCGAGGTGGAGGAGCAGGTGGCCAATTAGGCTATCACGCCCTCTGCAGGGCTAAGAGTTTTCTTATGGTTCCAGAATGGGTCAGACTGGATGAATGGTAAACTTGTGCCCAGGAGAGTAACACAAAATGAGGAACTCCCTTTGAATTAATTAGCATACCTGTAAGCATCGTTGCATCCTTGCGCAAGCTTCTGCTAAAATGTTAAGGCTGTGAAGGCAAGCATAAGAAAGCAATTTCTTATGCTTGCCAACATCGCCAATCAAGTCGTTTGATTGGCCTTCATCACGTCCACAATGTTGAACATGATAATATTGATCAATAACATCTGCTTGCCCAAGGCACTGCCTTCTATTGCAGTGGTGCATTGGGCAAGCAGATGTTACTGTACTGTAGCTAAGTTGGAACCAATATCAATGCCTTGAATTTTAAAATCCATAGTGCACAATTTTCAGATATGTAGTCTGTGTTAATGCGGTCCACACGACAGCAATGTGAGTTGAATGCATGTTGCTGCTACTGTATGTTTGTAGGACACGGCGGGCCAGGAACGCTACAGGACCATCACCACCGCCTACTATCGTGGAGCCATGGGCTTCATCCTTATGTATGACATCACTAATGAAGAGTCCTTTGGTGCCGTGCAGGACTGGTAAGTCCTTTAGGCATGTCTGAAGGACATCTATTGGCAGACACAATGACACAATGACGACTTTGGACATTTCTATTCCAAACAAATTCTTAATTTTTTCTGTAGATAGATGTGGATAGCCCATTATTATTATTATTATTATTATTATTATTATTATTATTATTATTATTATTAATGTAAATAGCCTACTGTATGATTAAGTGCATCAGATAAACATTAAGTAAGTATGAGTAAGAGTTTGCAGCACAATGAATTGAGGCATAATTTATCCAACATCCTGTATTTGATATGGTTTGTGTTTCTATTGACATTGATACATATCGTTAACCTTCTTTGTGTCCTCGCATAAAAGTGTAGTTAAATATTGATTTCTTTCCTTGATATAGACTATAGCTTAATTCATAATATGTTCAGAACAATGAGTTCATCTCAAGAAGAAACAATAGTAGTTCGTTCATGAGTCACACAGAAGTTGTACAGCAGCAGTGTCGATGACTCAGGTTGAGACATTAAGGCACACAATTTAATTTGGGAGGATACATTGAAATAGAGAATCTGTCTTTCTGTGTTTAGGATTACTACAAGATAATTAATATACGTGATTATATTGTTTATGTCTTAGACAACATGTTGTACTGTATAATTCTCAACTTCTATAAGTACATACATCTGAAAGCACAGAGCACACAGGATATGGATACTGAGTTATCATTCTAGTTTCATTGTAACAGAAAGTCAGATATAAAAGTGGTTTTATACACACTCACCTTTTTTGAAATAATAATATCTATCTGCAGTACTTGCTAGAACAGAATCTTAATTGCCTTGCACTTTTCAGACAATGTTAGTCACACTGACATCGTTGCTAACTGCCATGCATTACCTACAGTAATAGCACTAGACAGTTCTTGGTAAAGCAGTGTAGGCTTAAGGCATATACTGTATCATTGCAATGCAGTAGCTATGTGATTCTTGTATGGCTGAACATCACCCTAAAGCTCAGTGTTCTGTTTGAGCATTTAAATTATTCTCAGCTGTCCCTTTAATCATATAGTCCGTAGCCTGAGGTTTGAGGCATATATACCTCCCATTTTAAAGCAGTGTGACATATACAGTATAAAGAAATCTTACAAACATTATGTCTCTGTAAAATCTCTCTAGAGCCAAATATGTCACTAGCCATTGCACTCTAAATGAACTTACTCTGTGGTAATGTAAAACCATAACAGAACAGAAGCTTACTTTTTCCTTAATCTATAACAGGGATTCTCCTTTTGCCTTTGCCACAGGCTTTAATTCCACTTTCATTTTGTCTCATTCCTAGTGACAAGGTTGCAGGGGGAAAATAAGGTTTCCATGGCAACAGCTCCATCCCTGACTGTGCCTGAATAGGCTTGTGACGTGCTCATTTCCTGTCAGTGACAAAGACGGAACATTTCAGATGCAGAACATAAAAAAAGTCATGTTCAATTTAAATTGAGAGCTCACTAAATGCCTAATTTTCTGCATACAGATATACAGCTAAATTATTTGTAATGAAATACTAAGCAGGGTAAATATATCCTGCTTAGCAGCTCTACAAGGGTTGATTCAGGCAGCATGCGTCCAAGATCAGTAGCTGAATTACATGTGGTTTTCTGTCAGAGTGAATATCATCAACAATTGGGTTTGAAGTGACTCACACATGAACCCGTAAGCAGTCTGTGCTGGAACAAGAGGGCAGTGCCAGCATCCTGCCTCTCTCGCCCTCTCTGAGTCTGTCTCTCTCTTTCCCTCTGACTCCCTTCAGTGTGCTCAGCGGCTGCGCCCTACTTTCAGCAAGACTGCACCACCGCAAAAAAAAAGAAAACCACTGTTCTGTTCTGTTCTTTCCTAGAACACAGTTAGCTAAACTGCTTTCTGTCCTTGCTTTTAATTTGTTATAAATGAATGTATTTACAAATGATAGCATTTATATGAATCATCAGATATTTTAAATAAATATTTTATATTTTTATCTGCTGTTTACGTTCCATTATAAAATTATTTTTAAACTCAGTTATTACCACTACATAATTATTTAGGGATTTTATATTTCAGACTATTTTTATTATTAGAAATGTTTTACTGTGTCTTCATTTTTTGCTTTAATAAAAAATCTGTTACTAAAATATCACTAAAATATCAGTATCATAAAATATGATAAATTATCATTAGCTTTCCCTATTTTGTTTAAATTAGTAAAGTACATTGTGCATACAACATTTACATTTGAAACATTAAGCTTTTTAGTAGTACAAAAATGCTGTTATAAAAACACATGATTATTGCTACAGTCATTGCTACAAGATTATTGTTTTAATATTTTGTAGCAGCAACGTTCATATCTCTTTTAAATGAGCTGTTCTTATTTTATCTCTCTTGCAGGTCGACCCAAATAAAAACCTATTCATGGGACAATGCACAAGTTGTGCTTGCTGGGAATAAGTGTGATATGGAGGAAGAACGAGTTGTCTCAGTGGACAGTGGAAGGCTGCTGGCAGATCAACTGGGTAGGTCTTCAAAATCCATGCAGTAATGCTCATCAAATATAAGAGTTCATCACTGCTGCTATAAAGTAAACTGATTAGAAATAGGCTTCTTTACCTCAGCGTCGCTCGTTGATAAAGACTGACACACAGGTCTCAACCTTACCAAAACTGCCGTCCAAGGGAACGCTATTACACCTGCTTTTATCTCGGAAATATCATGCAAATACATGTAACTTTATGCCTGTGATCATAGCAAAGATATCCTATTTATTTTTATTTTATTTTAACATTTCTTGTTTAACCGAATAATCATTGATTATGTTATGTTGTCAGAGGCAGTATTGTCTCCTACAGATCAACAGTAGCAAAGCCGTAGCCTTACGTTAGCACACTACATTTAAACCAACAGTAACTGACCGAGACTGAAAAATATCACTGAATCTGGAAAAAGGGGTTATCTATGTGAGAGTTTAACAAGCATGTCAAATACATTGCATTGAGACCTCAATGAACTACTATGTATGTCAACATGTGGAAAGGGGTATGGACTGTCCATTTTACAGCCCACACTTGGAGGACGGCTGTGACCTGTAAGAATCCAGGAGCCTTTTAGCGGCTCAATAGAAAGTAATAATAGTCATTTTGATTAACTAATATAGAGAAAGCATACATAATCCTATGTGTCACCATATACCTGTCTCCTGGCCAGGCTTTGAGTTCTTCGAGACCAGTGCAAAGGACAACATCAATGTGAAGCAGACCTTCGAGCGTCTCGTTGACCTTATTTGTGACAAGATGTCGGAGAGCCTGGACAGTGACCCTGCAGTCACTACAGGGGCCCCCACTGCCAAACTCACAGAAAGTGCCCCGCCCCTGCAGCAGCCTGGGTGCAACTGTTAGTTGTGCAGCGGATGGGGTGGGGTTGGGGAGGGGGGGGACAAGCAGGTGGAAGCGCCTACCCTATAGGGCAGTGGTTCTCAAAGTGAGGGTCTGGACCCCAGCAGGGGTTTTCTGACGGGTTCAACATTTTATAATAATCGTATTTTGTTGTTTGTTTGTTGTATTATGTTTTACCTAATTTTATTGCTTTCATCATTACATTTGCACTAAGAAGAGGTTCATGGTTTGCCGCTCCTCTTCCATGCATGCCAGTGCATGCATACGGTAGGCTAAAAAGCACTTATTTTCATGGGCCATGAGTCAAACACCATTGAGAACCAATGATATAGGGTAGTGGAGATTTGTTGACACGCATTGCTGTTCTTTCTGTGCTGCTTTCTCTGGACTAGGACACATTTTAGCAGTAGTCTTACAACATTGTGATCTATTTCTTGGAAGGGAAAAAACTAAACGGATCATGGATATTCAGACATAGCTATTATTTAAATGTTTAATACTACAGGATATCTAAAAATATACAGTCAGCAACAATGCAATGATTATTCTGCTCGGTAATATGCTAGTAAATTAGTAGCTTTGGTAATTTTAGAAAAGTCTTAGTTTGAGCACATAGTCCATTATTATGATGTACAGTTATCCTTGAACATCCTTAAATTGTTGTATACTGTAGAGTAAATATAATAGGGAGATAGAGTCAGTCAGTGCTTCAGTGGATTCAGTCAACACTTTTATTTACTTCTAACATTGTATTTTAATGGATTATTTTGAAGCAGCTTATTTTTATTTTAGTGTAATGTATGCATAGCTGTATAGTATGTGAGGATTTGCACGAGTATGATTGTTTTTTTGTTTGTTGAGTCCGTTAGTGTTACTGCATTACTGTTACCTTAAATTCACCTACCTTGGATAAATAAGTGGCCTTTTAGCATTTCCAACACGGCCTCTGTTCGTTTTGTCCTTTGTCATGCTTACTTTTGGAATG
>JAODUG010000024.1:1214606-1228617 GCA_027564795.1 Aphredoderus sayanus | reverse complement strand
TATATATATCTGATGATATATGTTGATGTAAGAATTATAACATGTTTCACTGTCTGTAGATGTTCATGATCATCATGTGTAAACCTTAAAAGGGAATAATTGTGCTTAGCGTCTATGCTGACCCTTTATAATACAATGCGATGAGCATGCTGCCAAAAAGTCAATCATCTGTGCTCTTTTACCCAGGTCCTCTTGTACTAAGCCTTACTTAAAATAATCACCTGTTTTGCTGTCCTCCCCGAAACACCATCCCATGACCTTGAGGCCACATCTAATGCAATGCAGTTATGGCACAGTACAATTCAGAATGCGAATGACCAGTCCTGGCATGGAAAAAACAGCCATACGTATTCTCTGTAATTATTTAGTTTTAAAGTACTGAGTCATAATGTAAATATTTCATGTTTCTTGCATGAAATGTCCTTTTAGAGAAATGTTTTCCACATTGCTGATACCGTATGTTTGGGGAACATCACAGACATAGTCGAGCTGTTCACGAAAAGGAATTAATTTCTGGTGGTATTTTAGACGAGTGCATTGCAATGTACAGTTCTAACAATATTCACTTCAAGCCTAATTGAAATGACTACCTATCCCAGAGCACTATTCCATCAAAACACAGATGTGCCAAAAAAAAAGAAAAAAGAAAAAACATCGTCAGTTGTTTTTATTTAGCTAATTAAACGGTCCAACAAAAAAAAAAGAAATGCATGAAGTCAGTACTGACCTGTCTATGTAGATTTATATTCTAAAAGTGTGTGTATATATCACTATGTGTTACAGATCTAAGAGCATTGTCATAGCACGAGCTATGAGATGCAATGGGCCAATAAGTGCAATATTTTATGAATTAATTCTTGTACATAGTTTGTCTTATTCCACATTCAATAGGTATATGTGCAGTAAGTGAGTAACAGTTTAGTAATGTGGATGTGGGGCAGAATGCACTGCAAATGTTGTATAAGGAGTAAGTGCTTCATCTAGTAACTGCAGCCATCGAGTGTTTGATTAGTGGGTATGTGTGAGTGCGTGCGTGTGTGTGTGTGTGCGTGTGTGTGTGCGCGTGTGTGGGGGGGTGTGTGTGTGCGCTTGTGTGCGTGAGTTTAGGGTGTTTTACTCGTGTAGATCTTTATACAAATATATTCCTGTACTGTATGCTGTTCCTGCTCACTGTTGTTGGTTGAAATTATCATGTAAAAATCGTTGTTTAAAGATAGTCAGGGAAATTAAGTAGCCCATGCCATGTGCCATGCTAAAGCAAGGGATAATCCTAAATTTGATTTCAAATACCCTTTGTGTGTATGTGTGTGTGCGTGCACATATGCATGTGTACCTACCTACACATGCTTTGTGCCCGTATGTGTGTATGTATGGGATCTATTATAATTTCATGCCAATAGCCATGGAATACATTATTGTACCGATCTCAAGTCAAGATTCAGAGCAGCATTTATTAGTAGAAAATAAGTGGCTATTTAGAGGCCAAAACAGTCGCTCTGGTTACATCTCATATAATATACAATGAACTATTTGTTTCCTGGAGTGCGAGCAATGTAAAAAGTATGTTTTGAGATGATCGGAAATAAATTAAATGCTATTCATGGGTGTGTGATTTCTTTGGCACATTCTTGGGAAGGTGTGAAGGTGGGGATGGAACTTCGGATGTAACAGATTTGTTATATGAATACCTTGTGAATGCTGTATAACATTGCAGTTTCTCATCAGTGCCTGGTGCTGATTCTTGTTCCTGAGGACATATACCACCTAATGGATGAAATGGGTACTGCTCTGTTTTGCCTCAAAATGCTACCGAGTGACACAGGGCATTCAGTATAGTTTTGTATAAAACTGCACACAAATATTACATCTTCATGACAATACGTGAAACAAAGACTAAGTGTACTAACCTTATATATGTGTTTATACACACACACACACGCAGGCACGCACACACACACACACGCGCGTGTGAGTTTACTGTCACCAATATACCAATCTTATTTAACACTTATTCATGGTCTAATGATTTTTTATTTTTTTATTTTATGAAACCAGCCATAGAAACAATTAACACATAATGTAATATGCAAACTAAAATCTTGGGGCACAATCATATAAACAGCACTGTGTTTTTACTAACAAAAGATGGCACTGTTTAGCATTAAGTCCATTGGTATTTTGGCTTGTGTACTGTTATGTGATGTGGCCTTATTCACAGAAGTGCTGCCATAAGCAAGTAAACCTTTCAGTCTAGTTACTCTGTAAGCAAACTTCAGTCATAACCACATATTGATTTATTTGACATCAATTGGCACCGCCTCTAGTATCAATTTTGGTTACTATACTTCATTGTAACAAATCTCAGTCTGAAGTCTTGATTCGTATAGTATAGGTAATATGCAGTAGAGTACAGTCCATGAAGGGCCTCATTAATCTGTAAACTCGTTTTATGACAATGAAACACAAGAAAATAGAGAGTAGGCAGAATCAACCCATGCTTTTATTTAATCCATTGCATATAAAAATGTTTTTGTGTTTTATTTTCATTTTTTTTTACATAAATTTGTATGATCTACAGTGCTATCCAATAGACTGCAATTAAGGAATCCATTAAAATAACTTTTAATTGTCTTGTGAAACTTCCAGACAAGTTGGCATTCTAAAGACATGACCCAAAAAATAATTGTCCTGAAGACCTTTTTAAGTTACAGTTTGTGTATACCTTTCAATCCATAAAAAAATAGAACACATAATGAAAAAAGAACCCACTGTATCCATTGGTCCAGGGCTGTTTAGAATCTACAGTATGTGTGTCAAAATAAGAGTCCCCATACAGGACAACGCACACTCATATCCCTCCCAAATTCCCCTTTATCATAAATACTACCGTCTCCTATTCAGGCAGAAATATGTCAGTGTGTTGGATATTGCAAGTAGCTAACGCGAGTGTACATTACAGTACAGATGTGTAACACACCGCCATGTTCTAGCCGTAATTAATGCAGCAGTGGCTGAACATGCAGATGTGTGTCTTAAGTCTTGATGCTGCCTAGGCTGTGGTTAGGGAGCAACTTCACACTCCTGTTAGTCCCACGGTGTTTACAGATATGTTGTCATCTGCTGTGGACAACACTGTAACTGGTGGTTTCATATCTCTGGTCCCAGTGAGTTGCAGACTGTGTAAGTTACTCCTGCACCTCCTGGATGCTTCCCTACTGTAGCGTTTCCAGTTCTAGGCCACATCACTCAAGTAGCAAATCTTTAACTTGTGGTTGACCTTAATCTCAACAAACCTTACTTTTGAAATTACAATATTTGTCACAAGTACACCGTATTTGATAACTCGCAACATAAATTGTGTGTGTAAAATTAAAGAAGGCAACATTTCCAAAATATCACCTCTTTTTGCTGGAGGCCACTGTCAACAGATGATCTGGACAACCCAAGCCAACAGATTCCCTAATGCAGCAAAAAGAGAACTAGAAAATAAAGAAGAAAAGACTAAATGAAATGACATGCATTATTTAAGGCACAGCCCATGGGCCAAGGAACAGATTTCTTTAAAAAACAATTTGGCTTTCCCCCTCTCTCGACTGAGCTAGCTCTCATATAAGCAACGTACTGATGGATAATTTTACACTGAAGAAGCATGTGTGAAAACATTCTCTCAACAAGAGGTACATGATACAGCCACACCATCACCAAAAGGGATGATACGAATTAATCATTTACAACAAACAGCATCATGATAATTATAATAATAAAAAAATTACAATAATAATTATATTGTATATACAGCACAATAAATATGTTTGTAAACAGCGATAAAACCAGAAAATTGTATTACAGGTAAGGGCATTGGGTGAGGATGGAAAAAATTAAAAAATATTGGCACAAACAAAAGATTAAATAAAAATGTAAAGGATTAAATCAACATTTCGAAATGACAAAAAAACATGTTCAGTATTTCAAGTTTTTTTTTAAACATTTGTTAATTTTTCTATATTTTATGTACACAGGGAGGAAAACATATGTGGGTACTGTAACCAGCAAGCCTGTACTGTGGTCTATGCTACAGTGAAATATTTAATGCACCACCTCAATATGTAATTAACGAAAAATATATAAATAAATAAACATCAATTGTAACAAGGAACATTGGCGTAAATATTACTTTTTTTGGTGAGTTTACCGAAATCAAAATATTTAAGTGGTAATATATTTATACATCAGTGCATTAGTGTCTACGTACAGGGGGTCTTTATCAGACAACTACAAAATAGAGCTGATTGTCTTGAATATCTTGTCAGAAACAAGGACAGCTACTGTTAGAATTAAAGAAAATACATCTTTGTGAAAAATTATAAACAATCAGATGAATTATGAACTGAAACTGTAGACTGTATAAGGAACCTGGATGTATGTGTGAAGTTGTAGTTTTACAGTTGATAAGTGTTCACATGCACCTGCTAGAAACAAAAAAATGATAGCTTTCAGGGTTACAAAAAAAATTCCCCATTACATATAACACCATCTCTGTACACAATGATCTCTACTCAAGCCTCTACCAAAAGTTGCAATTCTTCTTAACTACAAAGCATTGTATTGTCTCAGGATGAGTTCAAAAGAATAGATTCAGGCAACAATAATAATACATAAAGGCTTCACGTACATAGAAAATATTTCACTGAAAGTAAAGCTGACAAGAGTCAGCCTTCTTCAGTGAAAAGTCTCACTCAAATTATAGGTAGCACTGAATTTTCCAATGACTCAGTTCATAAAAATAACCAAATGAGACTATGGTGGCATGGGAATAGTAATATAAATGCTATTGAGCTATACTTAAGAGCAAGTGCAAACACCTCGATACACCCCTAATACAATTCAGCTGTTAAGATAGTGCTTGAAAGACTGAAAATCGGTCTTATTTCTCTATAATAGTGTAATGATTTCCAAATGTTTCGTCTCTTTTATATTTGACTAAAGAAACCCTAGGATAGCAAAAGTAAAATCTAGAAAATATTTCCATTTCACATACAGTACAATACAAAATTAAAGAGGTCTACAACAGCCATATGGCTGTAAGGTTTGAGCCGTGTTTCAGTCAGTTTTTCAAGGAAGACTTCCATATCAGAAACGGGTCTCAAAAAATGTCTCATCATGCACTGTTCTCCAGTGTGCCATGGTTTTCATCTCAGTGTCCTGTTATGGTTTTAATGTGAGCAGCAGCTCAACATTTCTCCTAATTCACTATAGGGGAGGAAATAACCAAAATACTCCAAGATACTACTTGAACACAATATTAGCCACTTCTGTAGAATGGGCACTTGATAAAACACAAACACACCGCTAAACTTCAGGCAAGGTTGCGGGAGGGGACTAAAAGTAAAACAAAGGCAGTGAAAATGTGACAAACACACCATTGCAGTATAAACAGGGATGGAGCAAAGTTTTCCTGAGTGCAAAATAACTCGTAAAAGTACCGTTGGCAGGTGTGTTGTGAATAAAAAGGTAAGAGATTTAGATGAGAAGGAAAATGAACATAAGCCGAGGTGGAACCAAAATCAGAAATGTATATAAAACAAAGAAAACACAGACAGACTCACCCCCCCCATAGAAGTTAAAAGAATCACCTGTTGTTTACTAAGAGAAAGAGTTTGTTGAGTGCTGTCCATACACTGCTATGTATTGGCAGATTTTGTGTTCTCCTCTCCCTCCTCCCCCACATCCCCCAAGGCCTCCTCCTCCACGGAGCAGGGCGTCTCCCCCTCCTCTGCCCCCACCTCCTCCTCATCCTCACCCTCCCCTGCCTGTTCGTCCAGAGGAATCTCTGTTGACTCCGAGCCATGTGCGCAGAGAGTTTTAGAGTCACTACAACTGTTCTCCTCCTCCTCCTCCTCCTCCTCCTCCTCCTCATCCTCCTCCTCCTCCTCCTCCTCCTCCTCCTCCTCAGGTTGGCTCCCGCTGTCCTTCTCTGTGTCTGACTCGCCGTCCTCCTCCAGGGTGAGCTCGAACTGGAACTTGTCTGTCCCGGGCGGACGGCTGCCGTCCTCGGGCTCGTCCAGGGCCGGGGAGGGGCTCTGGGGGATGGTGCTCTGGTACCACTCCCTGTTGTCCTCCAGGGTGTCCAGGATGTCCTGGGCGTCTGGGTGGACCAGGTCAGCCCACGTCTCCCACAGAGGGTGGACGATGTAGTCTATAAAGCCCACCTGTGGAGGTGATAGCAGTGAGTACTTCCATCAGCACTTACGCTAGCCTGGCTCCACCCGACTATAATGCTCTGAGATCAATTGTCACTGAGATTATAGTCTGGAAGCCCTGTTTGCCTAGCGACCAGTGTGGGTGGCTAAGAGCAATGCCGTTGAAGTCGAGCGTTTTGAAATGGTGGTAGAGCTCGATTAAGCTTTCAAAAAGTTTTAGTAATGCCGGTGGTTAAAGGCTGCTCCAATAGTTTCAAAATGAACCTGAGGTCTACACAACAAGACTGTAAACAAACACCAGTAGAGCATGTCCAGACCCTATTCACGTTTTGGGTGTGGTTACACCAGGTTACAGTTCCAATGAGGGCATTTAGCAGACGCATTAATCCAGTGTGATTGATAGTACAGTTACAGTAAGAGCATAATTATGACTATTATTATTGAGGTTAGGTATCTCAGTCAAGGATGCTTACAGTAAAGGTAGGCTGGCCACCGAACCCAGGAGCTTTCAGCTGGGAATGTATCACCTTCATTTATTGCGTTTGAAATCCATGGACAACAGGTCATGGACAAGAAGACGATATATTGTTTTCTATACTGTATATATATATACATACATACATACATATGTGTGTGTGTGTGTGTGACTCCACCCCGACATTTAGAACCAGTAGCCTGCTTTACCTGGCTCTTCTCTACCGAGGCATTGTGTTTGTCACACATGGGGCTGATCTCCATTCCCCGCTCCCTCTCCCGGTCGCCCTGGCTGAAGAACTCCTCCATGATGCGGTCGGTCCACTGCCGGTACAGCTGGAGGGGCTTGGTGGGATTGCTCAGGTCTGCACAGTGCACCATGTTCTGGAGAACCTGCACACAGGACCAAACATATTTGTTTAATTTTAATTAATAGAATTTAATTCATTATTCAAAAGACATTTTTGGCACGCCGTTTCTGACCTGTATTCTGTCAGAATAGTTGTCCAGCAGCAGGACACCAGAGCTGGTAACCTTCTTGGTTTCCACCATGGTCTTAAGATCAGCCAGTAGATTCATGTGCTTGGACATGTCAGTTGCCAGGACCTGAGAAGCACAGGTTAACACAAACATTAATAAGCAGTACAAGCTATGATCACAGAACGGTGATAAAAATTCAACAACTGAAATAGTATTTGATTAGTTTTAGTACTAATATAAGTCCATTATTTCCTCTGCAACTTTGTCAGTTGGTCAGCTAACACCAGCATTTTACAGAATAGCTGTTTGATTTAGTGAAATGATTGACACTTACGATGTCAATGACCATCTTGCGCAGTGATTGTCTTTGTTTTTTGGTCAAGTTCTGGAAAATGTCACAGTTCTCCTCCTGTAGGAGCTTAAAACCCACTGCCAAGTGGTGGTTCTCCAACACTGATGAGTCATTGTACATCAGTGCCAGCTCCGAGTCTGGATAGAAGACAAAAAGGTAATGTCTATAGTCACAAGTCAATACATTGTAATACAATATAATTCAAATAAAAACAAAAAAATTACTGTTACTGTGGTCTAATATTATTATAACATTAAACACATTACACACTTACATCATTCATCATTTGTTATTCACAAGTAATTTTGAGCTAATGTGTGTGACATGTCCAAGCTGTCATGTTGTGTGTAATGTACTTTTCCAGGAGACGGCTATTGTGATCAGTCTTGTTCTAGGAAGGCCTCTCCTTTGTAATTCAGCATATTGTTTTGTGCAAAGTGTGTCCTACACTATTAGGTGACTACTGTTGTGGTATTTCATAGCGTTAAGTAAATAAATATAACACGTTTTGGGTAGACAGTTGATTAGCTTTCATATTAATATTTAAGATGTAAAAGTGTACTAGATCCTTCAACTACTATACATTTGGAAACCATACATGGTTATGCTGCCTTGATGTCAGACACAGTACAGCACCAAGAGATACCCGGTCTGAAGCTGTATTTAGATTTGCCATTAAGATGCATTAGTCTTGGCCCCAGTGGACTGGAGCAGAGAAGAGGATTCTGTTCTGTGGTTGATGGCTCAGTCTGCTGGTTCCTAACTATGGTGACTCATATGCTCTCTACTGCAGGGATTCCCTATTTGGGCTTATGGGAATTACTATGATATGTGTCTGATTGAGACACATCAAACATTCTATGTCATTTACGGAATTATAATATGATGATACCCCTTGCCCACTCTGAACAATTGCTTTATCAATTATTTATGACAAAATTGTGCTTTATTAAATAATAAGAAAATCCTCTTTCACTACTGGGTGTGGTTCAATTACATCAATTGTACTATTATAAAATAACAGAAGTAGCCTACTTCTATAGTAGTACTAACTAATAAATACTTTATTATCACTATACCAAAATACTAATAACATAAGCGTTAACACTAAGATACTCACATTAATACCAATGCTAATGCTAACACAATAAATGCCAATACTATACTAAGACAGCAATGGGATTAGACCTTTGTGGTTTGGTTGATGGACGCTCTCTGTGTAGCGAAAGATAAATAGATTGCATGACTGCATTAATGTCCATTCCATCCAACACAAAAATCATTCTTTCAGGTGGATTTCTTTCATTTCCTAGTGATGGAGAAGATACATGGGTGAACTATGGGTGGATGCATTCTCCCCCTGGAGACCCCTGCACCTGAGATGAGGATGGTGTTGTTTTACAGGAAAGGCACAAGCGCGAGAACTATCGATCCCCACTTTGATCGGCACTGGCTTGGAATCACACACCGCATAGTCACGTGACCGAAACCCCCTGGTTTTGCTTTCTTTGGCGGGGGGGGTGGCAGTGAACACGTGTACGAACACACGCTGTCGAGTGTTTTTTGTACAGATTTAGCCTGCGTTTATGTGAGCACCAGCAGTCACACTTTGCTTCGTGCCTCTGTGTGTGTTGAATGTGTGCGCGCGCGCGCTCATTACACTGCTGAGCCATTGACGTAGCTGCTAACTCTGGGCTGTATTTAGACTCAGACTCACTGGTGTTGATGAGAAACTGGTTGGAGACCCCAGGATGGTCCACGTCGTGAATTGCACTGGCAAAGATGGCAGCTAAGATCTCTAGGTCTGTGAACACAGCCTGCAGAAATGACAGGACATTGATGGAACAAACAGCTGGATACATACAATATACTGAATTAAATTGAAGTTAATTATATAGGTTGTGTGTGTGTGTGTTTGTGTGTTCATGAGTGAATGAACCGCACCTCAAGGGCAGGGGTGGATAGCAGCACGTGAGTCGACTGGGTGACATCAGCAGCATGGATGTTGTTATGGTAGGCCACGTCGCCATGGTAATGGTCTTCTAAGGTCATCAGGTACGTTATAAAGGTATCAAGTGGAATTTTGAAGGTTTTTAACAAGTCTCTCTCCTGTAAAGCACAGAGGCTGTTTAAAATGGAGTCCGTTTGAGCAGAGATCTCCGGAGTGAAATGGAGGGTGTTGTATTCCCTACCTGGAATATTGTGTGCATCATGACCGTAAGGGGTCGATTCCCAGAGAACTCTGTGATTTTGAAAACATTAAGGCCCCATTTATTCACATCCTCCAGCTCCTGAGAAGGAAGAGAGGAGGCATTGCTGGTTTTGTTACGTCAGTTTATCTGCTTTCAGGTGTCTTTCCTTCTCTTTACTGTTGCCCCTATTTCCTCCTTTAGACAACTTCATCTCTATAGCACTAACTCACGTTACAAAGGCCTGCATACAGGTACTGTAGACCCCACATTGAAATAAACACCTTCTGTAACCCTCTAGTTAGACTCCCTAAAACCTTGTCTACCAATCAGACACCCCCTGTACCATATTCTCTAATTAGACAACCCAAACACTTTATCCTCCATACAACTTTACAAGAACACCGTATTATATAGACAAACACAACACACACACCTTAGCCAGTTCATCCTCTGTCTCCGTCTTGACCCCGAAGCGAGGTATGTTGGAGTTGGTGAGACTGGAGGAGTGTTGTAGTTTCTTCACTCCACTGATCTGACACATGGGCTTCTTCTCTTTCTCCTTTTGGTTCTGAGGTGACGGCATCTCCACCTCATGCTGCTTGTCTGGGCAAGCATGGTCAACACAACAGTCCATAAACACATCTGACCTTCATTATTTAATTTCCCTTTTATTATATTTAACCCTCATGATGTCCTTCGGGTCAAAATGACCCAACTCACTAGCTCTTGGTGGCAGATAGAAGGTGATAATCCTAATTCTACAGCTTACACAGACATATAAGGTGCACTGCTAGGACATCAAGGTGTGAATTTGAAACATGAGGACAACAGGAGGGTTTAAAGGCACAACAAAACAAACACATATATAAAGAAATAATGAATAAAGAAATAAATACACAGCAATGACAAACAAACACACAAAATCATACACAATCAGATGGCGCCCTCTGGTGGCATAATTCGAGATAATTAAGGACGACAGGAGGGTTAAAAACAACAATTGTATCCCAATTTGTATCCCAAAAATAGTGCTTGAACTTATGAGAGACACAGAAATCCAGACATTTTATAGTACTCAGACAGACAGACAGACACAGATAGACAGACAAGCAGTCAGTCAGTCAGTCAGTCAATCAGACAGTCAATCCGTCAGTCAGTGACAGATCTGTAGAGAGATATACAGTACATGTATACACTGTACAGCTAGATGGATTGTAATTAATGGGGACACTAGGGAAGCAGTCTCAACATTGTCAGTACTGTAAGTGGCCTTGCTTGGACAGGGTGGGCGTCCCCCAGGCCTGTGGAGTGGATATGTCTGGCTCTTGTCTCACTCACCCAGGAAGGTGCTGGAGATGAACTCAGACACCTGGTTCCCAGAGCGACTCATCTCCGACAGGTGAGTCAGCTCTCTGTTCAACATCCTTTTAAACTGAAACACACACAAACACACACACACACATGCACACGCACACAAATAAAAGCACAGGATTATACAGTGGCATTTTAACACAGCAACCAGAGCACTGGTACATTATTTCATATTAAACATACAGTTTGGATGAAGGGTTTAAAAACCATCCATTTAGGAAATCACAGTCAATAGAAACATATTCACTATATTTTGAAAGAAATTTGAAATTTGAAAGAGCATTTTCAGAGGGAAGCAAAACAAAATCAAATAAATGTCAGTTACTTCTTGCTCAACAACACCCAGGATCGTCATCAGTGCTATAGACCTAACCATGCTGTGAGTGCTGGAGAATGGGTCAGCTACCACCATCAGTGACATAATCAGCAACCCATTTCCCCATTTTCCAACATTCATTTGCAATTCCCCCTCCACCCTCATCGCCTGTCTCACTCCTCCATCACTCTATCACCCCCCCCCCCCCCACCTCCACTCCTGAACCTAATTGGAGTGGCAGACGCAGACCCAAATTTAGCCCCAGCTTGTTGATTTGAAGGCCAAGCTGATTGACGTGAAGGAAACAGCTTGAAATCAGACAGACATTCATCAAAGTGATTGTAAAACAGGCCTATTACACACCTGGTTACCAAACAAAAAACTCTTAAACAGAAGAAGTGATGGCAAAATCTCCCTGCTTTGATTCAAATCCATAAGGGTATTTGGAATTATCGACTGTTTAAAGAAATACTGATCAACTGCAATAGATCATTACAAGGATACATTGTGCTTACTGTGCAATTGCATATTGACCACCTATTGAGAAAATTGATATTTTTCCCTGTTCTTTAATAAAGATAGCCAAGACACATTGTGGTTAAGTACAAAACATGACATATACATGCTAGCTAAATATATATAGACAAAAATGCATCACATTGCATAGCAACCACCATAGCAGAAAAGGGAGTAATAATAAAATTATAAATAAATAATTGCCCATTAAATGCCGTAACTACATTTAATTATTGTGTCTGCATCTTAGTATTTCACACTGATGCCACTTCTATTATGTATCCAAAGAAAACAGAGCAGCAACACCTATCATAATCACATACTATGCTGCGTATTATATTCGCATTCCATGCATAAGGCACAGAATTTTTCATAGCAGGCAGATTGGTAATGTGAATACATAGCCGCTTTCAATTTAGTGTATCAAAGATAAAGCTTGTTCAATTTCTATTTTCTATTTCTATTTTCCAGTCAACAGAATAAGAATCCGCACACAGGTTATGTTCAGTATATCATTTATCTTTTTTTAAATCTTTTTTACTTTTAGAAAAGGTAGACTATAATAATAATAATAATAATAATAAAACAAATAATAATAATGAAAATAATATCTTCATTCACTAATAACTTTACAGTTTAAATCCTACCTTTATATATCCCCAGGAGACAGAGAGGAGGTAATTGACTTCAGGCATTTTGATCAATCAGATCCAGAAACGGTAATGAACGATTATCTTGTCCTAAGAACACAGCTTGGGAAGGGGGCTGAATCCACACTGAGCTTGCAGCTCTATTCAGTTAAACCCAAACAGCTGCTCAAAGCTCCTGTCAGCGTAAGTTGTGGTACCGTGTCCACGAATGAGTCGTCATGCTTTTGAACTGCAAATATCCAGAGCAGAGAACCCATAGTCCAGGATGCACTGAGACAGGATGGAGTGTGGCTCCCCATAGATTGGATGAGAGGATATCGTGACCGCACACACACTGTGATAGACACACACATGCTCGTGCACATACACACACACACACACACACACACACACATTAACATGCACACATGCACTCACATACAGAGACACACTGCTGAGGTTGTGAATAATTGATTGTGGTGCGGATGCTTGTTTGCTGCCAAAGCACCAGGACAGCAACAAAAAAAAAAGGAATTTCTGCCAACAGCTCCCAAAAAGGTCTGTTTGCCCGTCTGCTGCGGTGGCTGACATTGGCTCCCATGTGAAGAACACAGGCTGCTCCTCACACACGGTCACATGACACTAGCGAATCAGGGTCCCAACAATGAGCTCATCATCACCTCTGATTGGCTGGGGAAGGGAACCGAGTTGAGGTAACCTTATGTCTGATTGGCTAGAATGGAAATGGAAATTCCTCTGAGGATTTATCAAATCCTGCAGGGAAGGGGGCGAAGGTGATTGAGTGTGCGTGCGAGATTTTGTGTGTGTGTGTGTGTGTGCGCGCGCACGTGTCTATGTGTACGCGCGCGCGCTCGCTCATATAAGCGTGCACGTGTAACTCAGCTAGTGTCACACGACCAACACATAAATTATATGGCTAATTATTACTGTTAAAGCAGAATACGCTCAGGTGAAGCTGTAATTTACATTATACAGCACAGTATATTGGTACTGTATGTGTATGCGTACACACATTTGGTAGCTGTCAAGGTGTGTGACGTAAGCAGAGGTCACCTCATCACCACCTCAGAAGTCACCATTCTCAGCAATAATGTCATGCTGGTGAGCAACAGAGAGGAAATGGTGTGAATCATGCAAAACCTAATTTAACAGGCTGCACAGTACCCTTCATAGGAGACAATGGCAAAGTGATGTCAACAGAGTGTACAATGCTTGTCTGTTTGGGTCTCTCTATGGAGGTTCACTAATGTCAAGTGGCCCTTGCTGTGCAATAACACAGTTGTCAGACTAACCAACAGCAATAATTACAATTAAGAATATCCTCATACATAGATATAGGAGAAAAACAGCCATACATAAATACAACATTATGTTTTAAAGTTAGGAACTGCATCTTTCTCTCTCTCTCTCTCTCTCTCTCGCTCTCTCTCTCTCTCTCTCTCTCTCTCTCTCTCTCTGTC
>JAODUG010000024.1:1195904-1207554 GCA_027564795.1 Aphredoderus sayanus | reverse complement strand
ATAATATGTGGTAATATGTATAATGACATTATGCTGCATTTGTTTTATTTAGAATATTGTTTGCTTATAATTGCTGATATATGACCTGTCCAACTACTGACAAATGTACTCCATGTAAGTCGCTTTGGATAAAAGCCAAATGCCAAATGCCGTAAATGTAAATGTAGTGCAGGGGTATATGTATGCCAGCATAATCCCCTCACCCTACCAGTGCCATCCCAGAGGTGCTGTGCGACAAAGAAAGATCTACAATAGTTCTGCCACTCTCACAGAAAAGCCGAAGCAGGAAGATGCAGCATACAGTACAGGTGACAGTACCTGCCTCCGTGGAGGCTTTTGACTTGTCTCCGTTGTGCTGGTCGAGGGTGAACAGGCTGCCGGAGGCCCGACGCACATCCCACAACCTCACCCTGCTGTCTGCACTGAGAAGAGAGTGCTGATTAATTAATGCACACTGCCTTCTAGACTGTCACGGCTGTGGGAAATCGGAGTAGTCAGGTTTACAACAACAGGGTCACACTGACAAACTTCTTTGTGCGACACTACAGTAGCCTTTACTTAGGTAAAGATTAAGACACAGGCTTACTTGTTTTTAAAACCACTTATGGTCCAAAGGGATACCAGCACACAAGTCACAATGGGTTAATTAGCACCACTAATGTGGCATAAGCAGGTGGGTGCCCATATGCCGACACACAGGGAATTGCTGGTGCCACAATGTTAGTCTGCCACTTGCCATTATCCTTGACTCAAGTTACCATTTTCATCTGACTGAAAGTAACTGAAGCATGGGAAACCAGTGGGATACATATTTCATAGCGTCTAAGGGCCTGCCCAACCCAGAACAAGACATTATTAATGCCTACCTAGCAGTGGCCAGGATGTGCTCATATCTGGGTGACCATTGGACAGACAAGACCTCTGATCTGTGACCTGATGGTGAAAATAAGTTATTTGTTATTTCATTGATTACTTGAAATAACAAATGTCAAACATTGATTCCTCACTAAATATACTTGTGTGAGAGAGGTTTGTGGCTTGTGTGTGCTATGCCACATATAAACCAATAGAAATATACCAACCCTGAAGAACGTGAATGCGTGATCCAGATTTCAAGTCACACAGCTGGATTTTAGGGTCTTTTGTCCCAACTAGAAGCAAGAGACAAATAAGTGGGGGAATAAGTAGGACAAATATTGTCAGCCAAACATTATACAATTGAAATATTAAATGTTTAAAAATTGTTTGAAACGTGAATTTATCCATACATCGGCAGTTCACACATCAGTCGCAGATGGATATCATGTACTGAGACTGTATGTACATAAATGTGCGATCAGAGATATTACAGAGATTCAGAACATGTAATCTGAATGTTCAACCTGCCATTATATGGCAGAAGTGCTTCACAGGAGAAAAACTGGATTCCCAGGTTCTCTTAGATAAAAAGGTGTGGTGAATACAAAAACTCACTGATACTATCTTCTGATAAACATGAGATAACATTCACTAATTAGCACTAATGCTAGGAAGAGGAGACTAGAGAATCACAGACAAAAGCAGACTGTAGTTATTAATCAAACTATCCAGTACAGTTCGACTTTCACAGTTCAACACTTTTTAGGAAGAGATTTCCTCATGGGTCCCACTTACAAGCAATGGGACATTTCTGATGATCTGGTGATTTAGCATTTTATTGACTCTGGAAGGCATTTGAGATTAAATAATTGAAAATGGAATTGAACTCCAAGATAGATATATGTAAAGCCCTTATTCAACTGTGTGCAGGTGTATCAGTGTGCACCAAAAGAGGAGTAACCTGTTACTCTGGCTGAGTGGCAAGAGGAACTAGTGTCTAAATTCCTGTCACTCAACAAAAATCTCTGTCTGAGCTGTACATGAACCTCTGTGTCTACAAGATAGGATCCGTCTGTGTAGCATTTTAGTGACAGTTGTGCCAAGAGGCTAGAGAAAATGTTCTCTTGGCCATTTTAAGGGTTAGTGGTTGCAGTAGCTCTATTAGCACCCATTAGTGAAAACATTAACCCTTGTGATATCCTTGAAAATATCGTACTTGGCGGCGCCATCTGATTGTGTATGATTGTGTGTTTTTTTTTTATTGGAATTGCTGTGTGTATTTATTCATTTATTTATTAATTATTTCTTTATGTATTTATGTTGTTTTTTGTGCCTTTTAACCCTCCTGTTGTGCTCTGGTTTCAAACTCACACCTTGTTGTGGCAGCAGAGCACATCATATGTCTGTGTAAGTAATTAGGTTTAGCGCCTTCTATCTGCCACAAAGAGCTAGTGATTTGGGTCATTTTGACCTAAAGGACATCACAAGGGTTAAAGGCGTGTAAAAACTGTGGCATTTTTACAAAGGCTTTTTATTGTAAAACAGTGCAGTGATGTGGACATGCACATTCCATGCACACCTGCAATGAGGCTGTGTTTTCTGGCAATCGGTGACATGTGATGACAGTACACATTTTCGTCAAAGTGGAAGACTTCAGCAGGCTGCAGGGTCAGAGAAACAAACATTTTTTATGTATTACTTATTCTATATTTACTCTTTTAAAACTCGCTAATTTACATGGGAGTAGGGTAGGAAAATATAAATGTTATTATATGCTGCATTTTCTCCTGTCCCTTTCTAGGATATACAAGTTATTGTATGTGCTATCAATGTAGGGGACACTAGAAACTCTCAAACAAGAACTATATTAATAACAAATTTATTATCTAAATGTTTCTACATTAGGTTAAATAACAGTCTTCTAGGGCACAATGAAAGTGAATGGCAAAAGACTGCGCTGCAGCCCATAGTTACAAGAGGAGATAAGAGAACAACCGTGGCAGTTAGAATGCAAATTCCTCAAACACAAGTAGCCTCTCTGTGCCCCATCTGCCAGTGTGTGCCAACGCAAACATGGGCAGAGCTAAAGGGAACAAGCAAGGCTCTGTTTGCACACAAATACAGTAAATGCATTGATCTACAAACACACATTTTGTAATATGCACTAATATAACTTGCCATACATTTGCGAGTGTACAGTGAAGGCCAATAGTCCACTACCATGACATTATCAAAATATATATACAAACACAGAATCAATGATAGACAGTATACAAATAAGGCAAATGTAAGGCAGATTGTGCACACACGAAATATTGAAAAACATACTTTTATTGCAGATATCTTAACTGGAATACAATTGTTTGGCAGTGGAAGAAAAGAGTGATGAAATCAAAGTGTGTGAGAGGCAAAAATAGAAAGAGAGTGTGAGTGTGTGTGTGTGTGAGAGAGAGAGAGTGAGAGAGAGCAATGGATAAACAAATGAGAGCGCTACTTGTTTTTTTCTGGCCCTTCCCTGACCTTTTGACGTTACCATGACAACAGTGTAACTCTATCACCGTGCGTGCACACAAACACAGCACCTGCCATATGCGACCGAGTGCCACAGAGAAGCAAAGCAAAATAGAGGATGTAAATAGCAAGACCGAAGCAAAGAAACACACCACTCTGTGGTTGATGCAGAAGAGTTTATGCTTTTTGTGAATTCGTTTTGTTCCCCCCTATACTTAATACAGAAAATGTACAGATGTAAGACCTACAAAAAAACAGGGAGCAAGGGGAGAAATGATCTGATGAAAATGAAGTGTGGCTTTTTAACACATTTCACGTAGCCTATTATTTAATATAGCGTAAACAACTAATGTCAAAGCAGTGTTCCTTACCCTCAGTGTCTCAGTGTCCCACACCTTCATGGTCTTGTCAAAAGAACTAGAGACAAACATTCCTGTATCATGCGGATACCACTGGGCTGTCTCCACACTGAACTTATGGACATACTGACTAGACCTGAAAATGTAAAACACAAAATTGTACTAAGATGGCTAACAAACCATTACTAAAGTTTGCTGTCTGTCCTATATGTATTTCTAAGCATAAACTATGGTTGCCAAATACATTTTCCCCAAAGGCCAAAATATGTCAAGCATGCCAAACCAAGGGCCCAAACAACCTGGCTTATACATGCACACAGTCACACAAATAGAAACACCCAGGCAGCACACACCATTATATATCTGACTCTAACAAAATTGTGTGTGCATGATAACATACACAGTGCTGCCCTCTAGTGGTTTATTATGATGTAAGCAAAATTCACCTGCCAACTGTGGCAATCGACTTGCAGGTGTACTGAAGTTTCCCGCTGTAGTTCTCCAGGTCATAGATTACTAACACCCCATCTGCTCCTCCAGACAGCATGCTAGACAATACACAGAGGTATGGTGCTATAATAAGACATATTGACTACATATTGGGCCTCATTACTGACAATGTTAGTGTGTGCTCAACAGACTTCCTCAGTCACTGGTGTTAAAAACCAGGGGCTGCCAACTTACATGCAAAAAGCTACATCTGTTTCCATGTGAGTGAAGGTTAGTATGCCCCCTCATCCTAGTGTACAACTATTCCCTGGATGCATTTTTGCATTTATATAGACTTGGACATGCATGGGATGCTGTGTGTGCACCTGTGACTTCTCTTGACTCTGAAAAGATAATACTCACTTTTACAGTCTATAGCCTATTAGAAATATTGTTATAGTTTTGGTGAGTAGATATTATTCACTAAAATAGTGATTTTACTCAATTGAAAAATGTAAAACATGCAATTGTAATGTGAAAATCCATTAAAAACAAATGATTATGTAATTGAATAGTGTTAAATGACAGGTCGCAACAAGCACTTAGGTCGATACTGTCACAAAATGTCAAATAACACTATAGGCTACAGTATATTAAAGTAGATATGCAACAGTGTAGGCCAAACTAAATACATAAGCAGTTTACTGTTCATCGTGAAAAAAACAGTATAGTAATATGTTAACTTACTATCTGCCCTCGATCACTTCAATGTCAATGGTGTTGATGCCATTTCCATGGACTCTGTCCACATCTCTGTTGTGATTCAACTGTAGACTGAGGACCCTGTGAGCAAGAGGCAGACATTGGCGTTGTGCATACTGTTGCCTACACCGACTTGTTATACTCAGTTATACGATTTATTTTATTTTCGGCTGAATACATACCTCCTCGTTGACTCTGTGCGTCTAAGGCGCAGTGGGTCGTCCAGACCGACCTGCCTTGCGTTAAGAAACCCCAACATAGCTTCTCCTCAAAGGAAACAATACTGCTCGGCTCTTAACCTAACCTCATGGGCTTTTAGGTTTTTGTGTAAAGAAATACACGTCATTGGTTCTATATAATTGATTGGTGTTGTTTTAAATACATAACGTGTGCATATAAACATAATTTCTAGTGTAATTCTAACATTTATTTTATTGCGTATCAGTCTTCTGCGTTGAGTTCCACCATGTTGTGACGTTTTCCCCCGGTCTATAACAAATGCCATTATTGGCTGAACTAACCCTACTAGCCAATCACAGAAGAGAATGTTTAATCGCCTCTTGTATGGATAGTTTGTAATAACAACCCTTTATCGACAGCTGGCAGCTCGGCAAAACTGAGCATTTTAGAAATGAGCAGGGTATCAGGCTTTTTAAAGCGGGTATTTGGAATAGTACGTGAACAAGTCGGTACAGATCATTTAGGTAATGCATATTATGTAATCCCCAAACAGAAGACTTGGACAGGTAAGAGCCAGTAGCAATGACCCCTGTTCTAGAAAGAATGACCGTACAGTTGAGACATTGATTGCGTGGTTGGTTTACACCCTGATCCAGTACATTAGTGTTGTTACTATTTATGAATTCCTCTGCATACGTTGTCTCATGTTATATCTTTAAACTTCGCTATTGTTACAATTTTCTATTACTAGTACAGCATACGAGCATACCAAATGTGTTACCACATTTTCGGCATAGTAGCCTTCTGTAGCACTCTTGTTAACTAATTATTCTGTAATGCCCGAAGGAGATTGCTGACAATACTGGTTGTTAAACCGTACTATTTGCGTTTGTATGTATATGTATTACCGGTATTACAGTATTGCCGTTAGATGGCGCAAACAGCTCAATATAAGTATTGATAGTATTAAGATACGTTTGTTTGTATTTGCTGATGGTGTATTGGTCAACAAAATAAATATAACAATCGCAGAAAGAATGATAAACGCTTACTGTAGTGACATTTTAGATCTTACTGAGACACATGTCAGCGTTTTGCATTACTTTATTGATGCTTACTGTATGCATATTTTGAGTATTTGGACATACTAAATGTCCAATATCTGGGCTATTGAGAACGTATTAAGAAAGCAATGTCAATACTTTGAAAGCAACATAGCAGTAGATCTATACCCCACATTTAATTTAACCTTTTTTTGTTTTGTAGGTTAACATGAAATAAATATCAAAGACTGCCTAGCCAAAATTGACATACTAAAAATACTCAGTTAAGCCTAAGTGCTATTAATGGAAAAAAATTAGTATAATTTCTCACAGAAAAGTTAACAAAAACTTGGCTGTAATGAACACCCTGATTTGATGTCAGCTCTGGGACACCATTGGCTAATCAATAGAAGTTGGGGTCCTAATGGCTACAGTATGTCTTGTGGCAACTCCTAATCATTAAGGACTATGACTAATAGTCATAGAGCTCTATATATTAGCTAATAGTGGACATTGTCAGTGCATATTTATCATAGTGGTACTGTCACACAAACTAATTTCAGTAGCCTAGATATAAATGGTAAATAATTAGTAAAAACACTGATTACATTCTCCCTACTACTGTACATGCCCTCGCTGATCCTACTCTGACAGTTAGTGGTCTTTTCTAATATTTCATCTTAGAGAAATGTTACAGGCCTAACTGCTTTCCCGGGAAAAATGCAATTCTCAACAAGCATACTGTAAGCGATAGGCCTAATGCTTCCTCCTTGGTTAACCTAGTTATTGTTTTGCTGAAATAGGACATAATCTGCCGAGATTTAAGACCTTTTTGTTTTTGACTGAACTTGACTTTGTACTTCACCTTTTCGAAGTAGTTTGCAGAAAAATGAGCGCAATGCCGTATTCATAATTCATTTCAAGACTGCTCTTCAACCCCCAGCTGTCACGATATTCAAATGAGACATCACAGAGGCCCAGTTCTAGCACGCTATAAGCTATGTCTACTGTTTTTACTGGACAATCATGACCTTATGGACTCTAGTCAACCCCTGGAAATGTTTTAGCAACATGCTCATATGGAATACACACGTGGATGGACATATGCACTCACTCACTGACCTTTTTTATTTTTATTTTTTTTATTTATTTATTTATTTATTTATTTTTTTACACCCTCACTCACTTCATCCACCCTTGTGAAAAGTAGATACATTGTAAAGTAGATACATTATTCAGGCCCTGTGTCTTGCTAAAGCGGGCTCTTTTTGATCTTAAAGTGATAGGCCAAGCGTGGGCTTAGGGCCTGAGGCGTGGACCGCAGGGCTTTCAACTGCAGCACACTAGAGGATGAAAGTGGAAGGAGTTGCTCTCTCTCCTCTGTTTTCTTGTATAGATGTAGATTCATTTGCTCATCCTTATGTTTCACTTCCTCTCTTGCTGCTCTCATTTTCTACCTCTCTCTGTGTTTAGGCCTAAAAGTTAGAAAACTGGGGCGTAAGTAATTCTCTGTGCAGTGGGCTTGGCTGATGATAGAATTGGTTGTTAGGGCAAAAGCCAAAAAAGTGGGGGGGAAGGGGGGGGAGGGACTTGGCCCTATCCTATCTAATATCCACATAGAAATGTAGTGATCCGTATCTGCCCACGCTTTTGCCAAGGACAATCTTTTTGTCTGTTGTACCAGTAGGTTGTTCCTCCTCCCCCCCGGTGCCCCTTCATTCCCGTTTGAAGCCAGTCCAGTGAAGATTTCTACTGAGAACATCATCAGAGTGGTTCTGTGGCGTAGAGGGGCTAGGCCCAGCAGCAAACTCTCTCCCCCTCTCCTTAGATGCTGCTGCACATCAAAATGAATAGGCTTCGGTTTGAATTACAAGTCTAGAGAGGGAGAATATCTAATCTCTCTCTCTCTTTCTGCCGTTAGAGTGGCCGGCCTACAGAGGTCTACTGTGTTGTGCCGCGCTTTAGAGAGAAACCTGCTAAGGGCTACACAGCTACATGTGATTGTTGTCCACAGCCAGGCTGCAAGATGGCCACTTGTTTTTTATAGATGGCTTTTGGCTTGGTGTCGTGCCCATAGAGCTGAATAGAGAATCTATATTCTCCCCTTTCTGTGTGCCTCTGTCCCCCAGGCCCAGCTCAGCCTCTCTCTGCATGGGGCGTCATGTCATGCTGCCCAGATGAAAGCAAAGCATTCTGCGGATAGGCTCATTCGTCTTGAGCAGTGGGCTTGCAGCTCTGACGCCCGCCTTGCCTCCTTTTATTTGGGTAGAGAGGCGCACTGACATTATCGGCCGCTGCAGGCACATTTGAAAATAATTGCCCGTATGATTGCTATTTTCTTACCTCTTTGAGGAGGTGTAGCCTTTGTCTTGGAATCAATGGCTGCTCAATACTGGACAGGGGAAAAGCAGTTTCCTTTCATGTCACAGTGAAAAGAATGTATTTTTAGAGCTATTCATTTTGGAGCTGTATGCCATGCAGTTTTAATCTATTGGTCTCCTCCGCTGTGTAAAGAAAGGAAGGGATTCAGAGGTGTGCCACACTGTTGTGGAGAGAGAAGGCATTGACTTGTCGTCCTATCACTATCCCTCTCTTTGTCTATTATTTATTTGATTCCCCAGCTTGCTTCTATGTAGTGAAAAAACTGAAAAGATCTCAGTTCTCCCTTTTTCAGGTTGGTCGACTCAAGGGACCAAAGGGGGGGTGTTCAATGTGTGTGTGTGCACACATCTGTGGAACAGCTACACACTGTGTGTGCGGGCGGGCGCATGTGTTTGTGTCCATTCTGATGAACATTTCTGTGTTCTCCTTACTTCATGCCTTAATACACCCAAACACAACAACAGATGGCTGTATGTCATCAGAGCTGATTCGAGCTGCACATTTCCTTGGAAGAAGTCATAGCGAAAAGGGACTAGGGTCCAAATGGCTGTTTACTGAGCCACAAGTCCTCCCCGGGGTGTGATGAAGGAAGGTCTCCCCGACAGTAGGACACCAAGACTGTGTTTATCGCGGACGCATTATGGCCGGAGCCGCTACAGTAAATCATGTTAATTGATCAGTGGCTTTTCCATGCATGGGTTTTAAATGAAGGTTGCTTTATCATTATAGGAGCACCAAGCGTGTTTGGCTCATCTCTCTGTGTATCGGTTGCCAAATGGATGGATGTGTATGTAGAGAAACCTCATGGTGCGGCTTAACTACTTCATTAAAAAGGCATTTTAAACAGAAGTCGGTGAACATGGGAATAGGACATTTATCGAGGTAGAACAAGAGATATGGGCTTTGGCTCAGCAGCTTCATTTAAAAGGTCTACGAGGCCTATCTCAAAACGCACTGCTAAGTGCATCTTGCATTTCGAAATCTCTTAATAAAATCCATATACAAATGTATTTTTCATAGAGTAGCGACCAACTGCCATAACATCTCCTGTCGATCACCCCTTCTGGTCAGTTAGATGCTTTGACATCTCGGAGCCTCTCGTCTGTCATAGAAATTCAGGCTGGAAGCCTGTCGGACGGACAGATGAGCCTACACCTCCTGAAGTCTGCTGCCGCTGCCGATTCAGTGTGGAATATTTTAATAAAGTAGACAGGCATGAAGAATTAAGGAAATGGTAAGCAGAGAAAGATAAGACTAGTAGAGACAGTGGCTGGGTGAGGGAAAGAGAGTGACAAAGAACAAGGCGGATGCTGACATATAGGGTGAAATTATATAGTTGGGGAAGAATGAAGGGAGTGAAGGTGAAGGAAGGTTTCTGACAGAAAGGGGGTAAAATGAGTGGGTGGAACAGGCAAGCAAAGAGAGCGGGAAGGTGAAGGTAGGCTAATGGGGGGAGGGAGGGGGTTGTTGGATGAGAATGACAGAGGTGAATAGAAAGGGGTGGACAGCTCAGTGTTTGGACATCACACATGCCAGGGCTCAGCAGAGCTGGGGTTTCTTTGGGGTGTGAGAAGTGGGGGTTGCCCTGCGCCACAGCTTCACAAAGAACTGTGACTTTCTCGGTCGCCATGGTCCGTTGCTGCCTCCCATAATGTAGAGAAAGTGATGAGAGGAAGTGCAGTATCGCTTACAGCCCGCCAGTTCACACCTGCGCTTTGTTAAAACCAACGCACTTGGGGGGGCGGAAATCACATTCTTTCTTCACCACAGAGCTGTTGTTTCAGTGGGACGTTTCTGTTGTGCTGTGAGACGTTCATGGCTCACTGAGATCGACGGCAGCAAGGACAAACAGATGAGAATGAAAAAAGAAAGGCAGGCTCACTTTAGGCTTAAGCTCCTCCTCTCTCCAGCACCGACTCAAAACAACGGATGGCCTTTTCCCTCTAAACCTTTATCCCACGTCACTAGGCTCAGGGCGAAACTGTAACCATGGTAACCATATGCCCCCCACACACACCCTCCCTCGCTCCCTCCCTCCCTCGCTCTATGTTTTACAGGGATAGAGGATAGAGGAGGAGAAAAGGGGGGATGTCTGTGTGGGTACCTGGTGCCCGTGTATCACTGCTGCTTATCGGATCTCTCCATCTTCATAAAGCTGTCCATTACCATGCATACGCTGGCCCACTGCCGCTGCCCCCTCCAGCACCGCTTGGCAGGAAAGGAGGCGGAGACTAGTGAGCCCGTAGGCCTAAAGGCTAGCAGCGCTACCCAGCCATGCTAGCTGAAGCTGGCTTTTTGTTCCAGTACAATACGAACCCAAATCTCTCCGCTTCGGCAAGCAAAGCCCAGTGAGCTGGTCAGCCTATACCGTCTTCCGCTGGAAAAGGAATGTAGTATTCCTTCTCCAGTACAACAGAATGGTGTTTGGGCTATTGGAGTACGAAGCATTTCTTTATATATAATTTTTTCCGCCGCTCTCTTCGTGTCTAGTGCCAGTAGATGCCTGCCTCCATAATACAAGACAATGTGCAGGCAGAGATGGGGCCCTCAATGACATTGTGGAGGTGAAAAACCTCTCAGGTCGCCCCCAGCACTACCCACTTGGGACGTGATGTGTGAAGATGGGAGCAGTGTGTGTGTAGTGAGTGTGTATTGGTGCGTGCGTGCGTATATGTGTGTGTGTCTGTGTGTGTGTGTGTGTGTGAGTTGAAGCAGGTGATAGAGTTTAACAGGGTGTGTTCAGGGTTCAAAGAGCACCCCTCAGAGCGCATCACATCTCACTGTAACGAACGAGAGGATGACTCTGCCTGCTGTTTGATTGGCTCCCGTTCCTGCTGCCACGGCAACCCCTCGTCGCCCCTCCTCCCCTTTCCCTCCTCCCCCTCCTCTTCCCCCGAGTTTCATAGGCAGGCTCACAGATGAGTCGCGCTCAGACAGGTGAGATGGCTCATCAATATTTATGAGGCGGGATTTCATTCCTCTTGCCCGCTGGCCCCTCCCCCCTCCCGGATGCTGTGTCGAGTTTGTCCTTCATGGTGAGCGGCAGTGTCCTCGCTCCTGTCCCTCAGGTTAATCTGCCTTCTAGCTCTCCAGCCGCTGGTGTGTAGGCGCCATAGAGTTCTATGG
>JAODUG010000024.1:1183812-1195804 GCA_027564795.1 Aphredoderus sayanus | reverse complement strand
GCCTTCGCGCATGTGTTTGACTGGCAACAAGCCTCCACCCCTCCAGCACACACGGTGAGTGATGGGAAGGCGGACTTGTCACAGGGGAGGCCCACTGAAGATAGAGAGCTGTTAACTTCCCCCACATGATCGATCTCTCTCTCTCTCTCTCTCTCTCTCTCTCTCTCTCTCTCTCTCTCTCTCACACAGAAGTAGAAGGTGGGGAGAAGCTGGTCTAGTGGGGTGAGAGCACTCAGCTCTGAAGTGTGAAGGGTGAAGATAGGCTACACATCTGTGTCAAAGATGCTAGAATAACAAAAGCCCGTAGGCCACATTTAAGGCGATGGCACCATTCTATCTCAGAAAACGCAGACAGAACAACAAGCATGCTAATTGTGTTTTTGCAGGATTAGGTTAGGTCTACACGCAGTATCCCTTAATAGGCTCACAAGGAAGGTTTATTTCAAGAAGCAAGCAGTATTCTTAGCCTAGCTTCCAATGTGCATTAAATTGTTAAAGGTGCCCTCATTGATTTGTCTGGAATTGTGATTGAAACCAACATTTCTTTTTTTTTTCTTTTCATTTTTTGAGTTTCATATTAAACTCATTGAAACATTTGAAAGCACATGACCCTCCTGCACCTAAGTAGCTCACACTCCTGTCTTCCTCCTGGGAAGAGAGGGGTTTTATATAGGAGTTATATATAGCGTTTCAACGTAATAGGATGCTATATCAGCTTCACCTTTTAAACTAGTGTTTTTAAAAGTTGTCAGAATGGTGTAACCCTGGCCCATGCGCTTTCCTTCACTTGCAGGGTTTCACAGAGTGAGCCGTTTCACCCCAATCAGATTGCCTAGATCCCTTCAGTGTATACGGTGGGAGGATCAGGCGTGGTTCATAAATGTATGTACATATTTGATATCCAAGGATAAAAGCCATGGTGGAAGGCAGTTAGTCATGCTGCAAAAGAAGAGAGCCAAGCTAGTGGGGAAACAGAAAGGAAAGTGGGGGTGGGCTGAAAACTAGCAGACAGAGATCCTATAAAGAGGGGTGGGGGGAAGGAGTGGGCACCTCACTTTATGCTTATTAAGTAGGCATTAGCTATAGTTAACTACATTGCTTGTGGGGACTGTATCCTACTGCTGCCCGCTGCCGCCCACGCCGAATACAAATATGGATATGATCTGTTTATAATTAGCATACCTGTTAAATGTATTTGTTGGTATCGCCTGGAGAACATAGCCGTTTGTTTCTCTGTACTTTAATTCTACTATCCCGGGGCTTTCCAGCCTTAAAAAATGAAATATGGGGTGACGTTTAAGGAATACAAACAAATGGAACAATCAAATAACACAATATTCACCTTGCAGGGAGACAGCTTTGCTGATAAGGCTGGATGAGAAAATGTGACACAGCACTAAAAGACTGCGCTGGGGCCTTTGAGGCCCTATAGTAACATTCTGCTGGAAAGCTACCATACCTCAGCCAAAGCAGAGGTATGGTAGCCTAATTAACTGACCTGATTACTATTTAGACTGTGTAAAGTATGGAATGGAACATTTGCCTTCTCAATGGTCGAGTCCATGTAAGCTTTTTGTTAAAATTGTTAAGAAATAAATATAAAAAAAATCTTCTGGCAGCATAGCAAGAACAGCAGAACGCAAGTTCCAGTAGGCAGACATTGTGACTTTGTCAGACTGCCATCATTCATCCTTCCCATTGCCACAGAAAGCATCTATTATGGCTGAAGTAAACATTAAGGCCATCAGTCTCTGGCGTGCATGGAGGGAACTGCCTCCATTTGTCCATGTCCAGTCGACTGCATAGAGATGATGATGGAATCCTGACAGATTGTCTGTGTTTTGGAGCGTGTTGTTTTCCTCGCCCATCCATTCCTCTTCTCTCGAGCCACGTTCGCCATGCACCATCACTCTCCCCCTCCTCCTTCCTGCCTCATCATTCCTCAGAGCGAGGAGGAATGGATGGATGTCCGTCCGTCCGTCTACCTGCAAGGAGAAACTAGAGATGCACAATGCTTGCTGTTAGTGAGCAATGTTAAGACCCGCCTTGATACAAACAAATCTCTCTCTCTCTCTCTCTCTCTCTCTCCCTCTCTCTCTCTCCCTCTCTCTCTCTCTCTCTCTCTCTCTGTGGGTCCACCCTCTATTTCCGTCTCCCAAGTCATTGTGTGCCAGGCGAACTTGTCTAATCAGCAGATTCGAACAAAAATAATTGGCGTTGGCCTTGCTGCTAGCGAGCGCCGTGCTGTATACAGATAGGGGAGGGAGCACTTAATATTCCACGCAGCTCATCCCTCTCCTGTTCCCTGTGATATCTGACCTCTTTTGTCTCCAGCTTGGCATGACGTTGATTTTGGAGGGCATTGTTAGCCCGAGCGCTGTGATTGGAAGAGGGTTGCCAGTGAGGGGGGCTGTGGTTGGTGGGTTAAAGGGGGCTGATTTGCATAAAGGCTTAGCCCAGATTTGGAGCCACTCGGCGAGATCTGAGGAGAAGGGCCCGAGGGCCACGAGGTAATCATCCATGGCCTGTCACAGGGCTGTCATCTCTCAGTATGTGTGTGCACGTGTGTGTGTGTGTGTGTGTGTGCTCGAGTGAGACAGAAAGAAAGCCCTGTACGGGCCTCTGTGTACGATGGTGTATTCCTTTGTGTTTTGTACGCATCATTGTCGAGTGTTGCTCGCTCTCACTCTCGCTGGCTTTCTTTCGTTCTCATTTGTCTTGGTTTCCAGGAAGGACGGTCCGCGCCAAGCGGCTGGTGGTGGCAGCCAATCCTTCAGAATACGAGTACACGGAAGGCAGCATTCCATCGGAGTGGGATGGTGAGCTGTGCTCCACACACAGACCGGCACTAACGTGGATAAATGACTTACTAACACATGAGCCACCGCACCACACCGATGGAACAGATTTATCAATAGCAAATTCATAGCTGCATCTTTTGAGGCCCAAAATAATCCAATGATTGCCCCCTCCCCGCCACCATACCATAAGATTTGGGGGCTGAGTTGAACATATTCATGAGTTTATCAAAGACGCCTTCTGCTGGTGTTATACAACCGTACCATAAAATAGTGTTTCACATTTCTTACAACTGGATACAAACTGTTCCCTGTCTCCGACTGGCTTTATCCACCTTAAACCCCTCATCCTGCTTCGCCCCATCCCTCATGCATTTTCATCAGGATGCAAATAAGAAAGGCATGAAAGAAGCCCAGAATCCCTGTGCTAGCTGGAGGAAGAGTTAGAAAATCTCTCTCTCTGGCTCCCTCTAACCTGCGCTGCTGCGTTGCCAGCTCAGCCAAAACGGAGAGGACGAGAGAGAGCGTTCTATTGAGGCTAAAGAAGAAGGACAGAGGCGCTGATAGACAACGACTAGAGCGAGAGAACCCCTTTTTTTAAACACAAGGATCAGAGCAGAGATGTACACTATTTCACAACACTCAGTGGCCCTATACGCTGCCTAGACTAAAGCAGCATTAGTGCGTTTTAGTTATTACCATGTGTATTGCTTGCAGCTTTTGATATAGCTGGGGCTTTTCCCCATAGTTCACTAAACAAAATGAAGCAAACTGAAAGACCTGTTTTAAGTCCTCCCCCCAGTAGCCGGGTTACTCTGTACTGTAGTTACACCAAGCAACTGCAATCCCCTGAAACAGAATGGTGCTATCACTGCAACCTTAAAATATGACTGCAGCTTTTGTTTGTGCAGTGTGTTTGTGTGGGTGGTTCTCACTCACTCTCTCTCCCTCTCCATTTTTCCTCTTTCCTTCTCCAGCTTGGATCCGAGGCAGACGGAAGGAGCCCCCCTCCATGGAGGTACGTGTTCCACCAGCCTCCCTGCTGTGTGATGGTTGGGCTCAGGGGGACTGGTAACAAGGGAGGAAAGAAGCAAAGATGGAAAGAAAGGCTTTGATTTGATTTTCGCATACAGTTTCCAACAGAGCCCAGGAACTTTGGAGGACGGGTGTTTAAAATAAACTGTGTTGATGGTGAGACTTGAGAGAACAGGCATAGCCGACACCATGTCCTAGTTTACATGCATTTTGCCTATTCTGTATGTTTGTGCTTCTCATAGTTTATGGTCTAGGAATAGCAAGGGTTGAGTTTTTCCAAATGTAACACTTTCTGAGTTTACTGCTCTTTCAGTGTGCGAATGGTAAAGGGTTTTTGTCCCGTTTAAAATGTGGGTCTATGGGAAATCCTTTGGAAGGCAAATACCCAAGCAGCTTTCTCTCTGTCCCTCCCTCTGTCCTCTCCTGCTGCCAGTGACCAATGCCATCCCTTCTCTTCATTGCCAGAACATTCTATTCCAATTTTCTGCCTCGTGTCTGCCCAATAGCAGCCATCGACAGCTGGACGGTCATGATGTGGCCAAGATTGCACTCCCAGCACATTACCCTAGTCCCTCGTCCTGCTTTCTCTCTTCCTGCTCCAAGCCGACATAAATTGATTGGATTAAATCCTGTCATTAACAGGCTGGAAAAGCGGCTCAGTATGTTTGTCTCCGTCCCCAAAGCAAGGCTTTTTGGCCATGGTTCTCCCCTCTCTTTTCCAGTTCTTTGGTTTTGCCAACACACAAAAGCATTATGCCCAGTTTTCCCTGCCCTTTTGGCTCTGTCATAGGGAAAGGCTAACTCTTAACTGTAGCTCTACTGGGTAGCTATTCTACAAGCATTGGCTGTCAAACTGCATCTAGACCTCTGTGGGGTTGCAAGATTGTTTTAGAGGGATTGTCACAAATACACTCTTTATTTATGTATTTCTAATCTAAATAAAATGAAAAATGTATTAAAAGGTGCATACATTTGCAATGCTGTTTGTACGTGGCTGTGTATTTTTCTGCTGGTATGTTATGCTATTGAAATAAGTGGTTTAATGCTTGTATGCAATGAACATCTTCTAAGCAGTAACCGGTGAACATAAATGAACCAATGCACCAGTGGACTACATTCAGGGACTGTCTGTGTGGGTTAGAATAGCAGTTTACCCTCCAATTGCCTCCTGTGTTTTGATAGTTTACCGATCCATGCCTGGCATTTTAACGAATCATTATTTTCCCATTGTGCACACTTATCAGTGTTGCCCTACTTCAGAGCCAGCAGGGAAGCTGGGTTTCAGCCCTGGCTGGAACAACCGGCCTTCTACTTTTGGCTGCTGTGTTGCTAGGGTAGTCATTATTAAAGGCCTTGCTCAATGGCAAGTGTTATTTCTGCAGGGAAAGGTATTACTGGTCAGCCATTTAGTTGCTTATTAACTAATCTTTGAGTTTAATGGCAACCATTCCAACTCTACTGAATTTGTGTCTATGATGTCTACCTGTCTGTACATTTTGTAGGAACTGCTGAAGAATGAACGCTACAGGGAGCAGATCAAGCACAAGGCCAAAGAGGTAGAGGACCGAGATCTGGCTCTGCAAGCTAAGCAGTACGAAGAGGGTCTACTGGCTGCCCAGACTGTAGCCAAGGGGCATGCCTCTGCCGCCAGTTTCGGCAAGCAGCAGATCACTCCGGAACCGAGCAGTACTGCAAACACATTCCAGCCTGGATCCTGGATGCCCTCATCCAAGAAATAGACGAAAAACTTGCTCAATACTTTCACTTATCTTTACTTTGGCTAGTATAATGTTAGAGTATTTGACAGTTTAACCTGTAAATAAACGAGTTTGTAAAATACATTACATTCTTTAGTCAAATTTAAACAAGCACGTGTAATTCACAAACTAATCTGTGAAGCGATACAAAAATAGGAATTTAATTTCCAGAGATTGAAGTAAAAGACTTACTGCAATTGTGTTCAGAAATATAAACCCTGGTGTGAACTATGACTTTTTTGTCCATGTGATAAATGGGGATAAACACATTAACAGGGAACTGTACAGTATATTATATAATGCTTTGCTATCCAGTGCTTGATTCAGAAATGTTCATGAATGGGTTGGCAAATGCTGTAATGAATATTATTTAAAAAAAAAAGAAAAACATTTACCATGAATATGTTCAGTTGCTGTTCTTAATCATATCTAAATTGGCAATGTTAATCTTTATTGATCCATGTTTCCTTGAGCCAGGGTCATATAATCTTGCTGCTCACTACATCAACACATTTACACACAAAGCAGTATACAGAAAGAATTTTTATTGTAAAGGAAAGATAAATTAATGGTCAGGTAAAAGCAATGTTTAACTTTAACATCTTTAAATGTTACAGCTAGAATAATTTCACCAAATATCCTGCGGTAGTATTGCAATTAATCTTACACTTAATCAAAATGAGTACTCATTCTTCCTATTTTGTTTTTAATCATGATAATTATGTTAGCAGTAATAAGTCATTTTGGTAATCTGGAGGAAAGTTTCCAGTTTGCTCATCCAATTAAACTGTGATGCTAAAAATGGAATGCAAGGTGCTGCAACAGCTGCACAACCATGTACCAGTGAATCTCTGCAAAGTAACAGGATACACAGATGTCCACTGTGCTCTTGCTGACAAGAGTCCCATCAAGATGAGCCTCTTCCCGGCAGTATTGTCTGTCCCAGAACTGGGGCCTTCTTTTATCCCAAACAAATGGGATAATGGCCCTGGTAAGGCTGGACAAGAGGAAGTAGTGTGCCCTAAGAATGAGGAGGGCTTTGAGTATGGCAGTTGCTGTCCCTCCTATTCCTTACCATGACCCCCTATCCTACAATGAGTGGCTCAATCTTTCTTGGCCCTCTTGGCCTTTGCAATATTTTCCTGACGTTTCTGCTTCTTTTTCTGTTCCCGGTCACGCGCCTCAATCATCTTGGCCAGTTTCCAAGACAACAGTGCGCTAGCAATAAACAGAGGTGTTAGTGCCAGAATGACAGTCGTCAGGAAGCCGTATGGGTCCTTGCCAGCCCACTCCACTACGTATTCTGCCCACGCACGCACGTCAATCATCCTGGTTACCAAGAACTCCTATCAAACGAGAGAAAAATCAAAGAGAACCATGATTGTGAAATGGAATACAATATTTTACTCAATCTAGAGTCATACCACCCTCTGGTTTGCAGACATGTCATAGTATGTGCATTCTGTCCGATCATATGGCGCTTAGTGTTACAGTACAGTAACAGTAAGTACTGTAACAGAGTCAAGCAATATAATATTCGAAAAGGAAACCTGGTTTCCTGGTTACAGTAAAGCTGTGTAAATGAAAGTACACTTAATCAAACTCGGGATCAGAAATCGCAACTCTATTATGCAATATCATATAAGTGGCCATTCGCCCCTTTATAAAGCACGATAACATCTGACTCGACACTATAGCATAAGATTTGCATTTCTCAAATGAGGATGGAAGATTTGCATTGCTGGCTAAACCGCCCATCCACTTCGGCCTAATTTAGCATATTCACAATCGACTGAACAGCGAACCAAGTATCGTAATATGTATAAATATTACGTGTGTATACGTGAATGTTGTTTAGAGGTGGATAAATAGTCCTCATACACTCACCAAATGAGATAATTCTTGTTTATATTCTTGTTGCAACGTTGACTCGCGTCTCCTACTCCTCCTTCTCCTTCTTGGTTCCAGGAAGTTTCGTCACAGGGATATTCGCGATTGGTTATGACGTTTCCTTTAACAAGATGGGATTTGTAGTTCTTTAACGATAGCAGAATTAGCTGTCTAGAGGCCCGCCTAGAGACCCGAGACAGTATAAATGCATATAGAGAGCTGGTATGCCTTCCTGATATGGTATGTTTAAAATAATGTGGCACTCAAGGAATATCTCAAGCCCGATATTTGTTTTGACCAGCATCTATAATGTACTGCCAAGCTAATAGTCTTGTAACGTGATTTTTTTGTCAAAACAAGTAACTATAGAGGCTTCAAAGCCCTTCAGTTATAACTGAAGGGGTTTGAAGCCTTTGTATTAAAGATATTAGCGTATCTGTCGCCGATATGGACCTCTGTGGTTCTGTCCCATGATTTCTTCCACTGTCTTGTCCAAGCATTTTATGGAAAGTTTTCCTTTGCCCGATGGAGGAATAGCCTAGGTGAAGGGGGTGTTATTTGTTTCCATGTGAAATGTGTGACTGTGCCGCCGTTTTAGACTGTAATGTGATTAAGGGCTATATAAATAAACGACTTGACTTAACGTGTAAATACGTCTTACAAAGCAGGGTGACACTGATTCTAGAAAAGAGCATAGACCCAGCCCCTAGCGTTCTAGCTGTAGTCTATAGATAAGCCGACAGTATTTGTATGTGTTTTGAATAGTCTATATGGGCAAATACATGCAATGCATACCTTTATTTGAATCCATAAAACAAATGAAAAAAACAACACTGTCTGCCTCAGACATTTTAATGATGACAGGAAAAGAGTGAGATGTAGTGCAATGCAAAACAGTTTAAAGACTTTAAAACCCTAATGCCCTTCTATAAGATGGGAAGAAGTCAGGAAAGATGACTAACATAACAAAAGAGGACCTGCTGGCTCTGTGAACTTCCTGTGGGGAAGTATTGAAACCAAATCAGGTTAGGCCACATCTGCTCTATCCATAAGGCGCAGATCACTTTCAGAGTAGTTCAAAGGCCAGCCTTTTACTCACAGAGGAAGGAGAGGGGCAGCTGGAAACACATGCAGCTCATTCAGACAAGCAAACACTCACTCTAGTCCTTCAACTTAGTTTCCAGCACACATCTTTATTTGACTATGGGGAAAGGCACCCCAATCTGGCACCCCAATATGTTCATAATTATTAGCTTCTGCTGTTCTGTGTGTCACAGGCGGAGATCAAGCGGGTGGGCAGTGCAGCCGCACCCCAGCCCCTGATGACTATTTTACTCCTCCTGAAGTAAATGGTGGGGCCCCTTCCATGAAATTGCTATGGAACACACATTATCAACAGACAGGGAGGAGACCTCAGCTCATAATATGGCTGCACCAGTATTTATTGTTAACCATGTCTTGCAGTGGTGAATGCCATGAAGATTTTGAGTCAAACCCATGGTCTGGGCAGACCTCAAAGAATGTCCGACATCTTTTGATTATGCCTTTTCTGGCAGAGGGATGATAGACTAAATAACTCAAGTGAGCCCTGAGTAGGCATACAAAGCCTATGTGTTTATCTGTACATGTTTGAGAGAGGCTATAGACTGTAACCTAGTGATCTGACTGTGCATAGCAGCTGACCATAATGACTGATAAATGAGTACCAAAGACAGGCATGTAGCATGCAGTCCATCTTTATGGTCCTCCCACGCTCTTTACTTCTTTGACAGCTAAGAGACCTTTGGACAGAGGCCTTGAAAACAACCCTGAAGATGTTTTTCAGAGAAAGAGAGAGTCTGCGGTGGTAGCAGAGACTCCTAAATTAAAAAAAATCAACTCTCTTGCCCCCTTTGCCCCTGTGGGAAACTCTGAGACCGCCCATGGATTAGTCCCCGCCTTTAAACTCAAATAAGAAGGAAACTTCAAAGGCTGTCGGTCGCCAGGGCCCCGCCCTCGCTCTCCCGAACTGCTTCACAAAGGATTTGCCGACGTTCGGGAATTCCGCCTCCAGTTCCTTTTATAGCGCCACTCGTGCGCTGGCTGTGCTCCAGGATCCCACCCATCTCGGTTAATTTGACAACACAAAGGGCCTCACGGAACTCTGAGGCGCCGCCTACTTTTCCAAATAAGGATCGGCTCTCCATGTACGGCAAACAATCGGCGCGAGATTGTCCTTTTCTCTTCCTTATCCAGTTTATATGATCGGAGAGGAACTGCGCTTCAGGTTGGAAGCGGTGCGATCATGGCCGAGCGAGTGCAGCAGCCCCCAGCCAAGCGGCTCTGCTGTCGGCCCGGCTACAACCCGGCATGCAGGCAGGGGCAACGGGCTGGAGGAGTCCTGTGTAGCGGCGCGGGGTCTGCTCCAGGAGGGTCGGGAAAAACACACAACCCCGAGTCGCTGCTCGATATTGCGGCTCGTAGAGTCGCGGAGAAGTGGCCGTTTCAGAGGGTGGAGGAGCGATTCGAAAGAATTCCAGAGCCCGTCCAGCGTAGGATCGTATACTGGTCATTTCCGAGAAGCGAGAAGGAGATCTGTATGTATTCCTCTTTCAACGCCGGGGGAGAGGATAGTGGAACTAGCGGGGACAATACTGACGAGACTCAGCTGCCTTTCCTTCGGGGTGTCACTCTGCTAGAGGGTGGCTGGGTGGACAACGTATTGCAAGTCGGTGAGTGGGTTACAATCATCTGCTTATAATGCAGGGAAACTGGTTATAACAAACAGGCCTAAAGCATCAAGCCCGCATTGTTTGTCTTTTTCCATGGACCAGTGCCAGGTTTTTATAGGGCTCGTATTTTTCTTCAGTGCGGCGTCTATACAGAACCACGTATGATATGTGTAAACCTGTCTACCCTCTAGCCGTGTGAGAATAGCCTATTTTCAGAGAAGCTAGTAATAGTAGCCCACTTCTTGTTTTTGCCCAGTGAGATGCGCGCATTGAATTGCCCTGAGCGATCCCAACTGGAGGCTTAGCACTTTGTTCCTATTTTTGTGTCTTTTCAGCTCAATGTGCCCCACCAAGGGGTGCTTAGACAAAAGCCCCCTATATCTTTTCACCGCTGGCTAAATGGAAGATATTTAGAAGGGTGGAAGGGGAAGGCGATTTAAAGCCACAGTGCTTCTATTTTGTTTGTGAAACACCTTTGTGCCACAGACTGGAGCTTTTTTTTTTTCGTTGCCTTCTCAGCAATCTAATAAAGCCAGAGCTATAGGAGGCTGCTAAAGGCAGATATGCGTGTTTCTCTTCGAGGCTTTATATGTGGCAGAGCAAAGAGTAAACAGAGGTGCTGTGGGCTGAGAAACCCCCCTGCCTGGCTGGCTGGCTGGCTGCCTTTGCCAGCGCCACAATATTTCACTGCATTCGTCAGTGCAATAGGCTCAGCTGTCACTCTCTGACTCCCCACCCTTGGAAATGGTTCAGGATTCTAATCCCATTACCCTCACCAGTTCATCTGAATCTTAATGCATTCGGCAAACAAGATTTTATGCATGATCTTCCTCCTCCTCGCTGTCTCCGTCTCCCCCTCCTCTCTCCCCCATCCCCCCTTCTTTCCCCTCCTGGCTCCCTACCCCTCCAAAGAATCTGTGAAGATCGCTTCAGCTCTTGTGGGCTCGGAGAATGTGAAGTGCACAATAGTAGTCATGGAGCAGGCGAATGCACGGGCAGCTCTTTTCCTCTCTGGCCTGTTTACCAGATTCCCCAGCGTTGGACTCATTTATTTGCCCGCTCTGTCGGGGCTTCTGTGAGCCAAAAGAGCATCGGCTCTTTGGGGGATGGGGGATGGGGGGGGGAGAAATTGCAAATCATCAACACGGCTACATTCGCATGTGTTTTGCAGACATAGTCCGACTCCGTCAGATCATTTCATGGATGTGTAAACGAAGGGAGGTGGATGGGGGATGGCAAGAGAAGGGTGGGGGGGGGGTAAGGAAAACAGAGCGTCTGACAATGCAGAGCATCTGTAACAGACAGTGTGTGTGTGTGTGTGTGTGTGCAGGCGCGCGCCTGCGTGCGCATGTGTGACTTGGGCTGCACGGGCTGTCAGTCTCGTCCAGCATGCTCACAGATCGCGGCGGATGACAGGCGAGAACAGCAGGAAGGAGGGCAAGTTATGCTGATTGCAATTTTCACCGCAGATTTTTATGTATTTTTTTTCAATGCCAGGAAAATAAAGGCACGGGAGAAAAAGTGATAAATAAAAGATGCAATTTTCTCCAGGGGACAGGCAGTCACCAGAGAGAGAGAGAGAGGGGAGGGGGGGGGAGTGGAAAGCATGGGAGGGGGGCTGTCACCCAACAGCCATCACAAACTGTATGTATTGGCCCATCAAACACAGCATGGTCTGAAATGCAGCGGAGTGTGTTGTGCGTGACTGTGTGTGTGTGTGTGTGTGTGTATGGTGCTGTCAGTCTGGCTTTCAGTGTTGATGATGAAAGACTGTAGGCCAATAGATGCAGAGGTTATTGTG